>JAWMRA010000009.1:11793923-11816652 GCA_035584735.1 Pseudotriccus pelzelni | reverse complement strand
ATTGCCGGGCACCGAGGGCATCCGCTGCCGGAGCGGCGGCCCCTCCGCGCCGGACCCGGCTCGGGGCGGCCGCTCCCACCCGCTGGCGCAGGGCAAGGCACAGAAAGGCCGCCGCTCCCACCCCGAGGATGAGGTCGGCTCTTCCGTGGCTCCCCGTGGGTCCCCGCGCTTCCCTCCCGCCCGCGCTCCCTTCGGGGCTTGGCTTGTGCCGCGACCGGGCCCGCTCCGCTGGCTCCCCGGGGGTGCCCCTGGTGCCGAGCCCGTCCCCAGGCTCTGGGGCACCGCCAGCCGCTCTCCAGACCCGCATCCCGCTGGCAGACGCCCGCTCGCATCCCCCGAGCTCCAGTCCCATCCGCCGAGCTCCGCTCCCCGCCCCTTCACATCGCCCCGCTCACCGAACCGCCCGTCCCGCAGCTGCCGCGACCAGGCTCCTGATCAGCTGGCACACTATAAATAGCGAGGAGAAGCTTGCGCAGATCCTGCCGGGATCGCTGCCAGGGCTGTCCCGGAGTCCCCCCGTCCCTCCCCATCCCTGCTCGCCGACGGAGGCTCCACCCCCGAGGGTGTTGGCTGATCCTCTCGTTGGGTGGAAAATCTGGTCCTGTCCCCGAAGAAGACGGGCCACCGCCGCCTCGCCGTCTTCTCCAGCCGCGGAGGGATTCCGGTTCTACCCGGTCTTGCGGTGAGTGAGCATCCCTCACCAGGAAACGTTCCGAAAGGGAAACGGTATGCTGCCGTTTCACTTCTTCACTGTGCGGAGAAACAACAGAGGTGGAGCTCAGAATGCTCAGAATGAAATCGTTTTACGGCGGAAAGATTTTTAGGATGGCGCTTTTTTTTTTTTCTTTTTTTTTTCTTTTTTTTCTTTTTTCGGTTTTTTTTTTTTTTTTTGACGCAGTCCAGGCATTTCTTTCAGGACATCAGTGGAATCTGATGACTGTGCCCAGCAAGAGTCTTGATCCGAGAGGGATCCCCATCCCATATGGACATATCCTTGGCTGTTGCCTGCACAGTGTGCTAAAAAGGAAGGTTCACAAACAATAAAAATGTCTTCTGGGTGAGTTGAACTCAGCAGTGGATTTAAAGCCTGGCATTTAAAAAGTCAGGTGAGCAAGCTGGTATATTTAAAAGATGAGAACAGTGGGAGATTTGTCATCTTTCTGGCTTCTAGTGACATGAAGTAGTTAATTCAGTGGAGCACTGAGTGGCAGTTCTTTCTGTACTTCAGACTTCAAGTCTGAACTATTTGCAGAGCTTTGCAGTGGACAGCCAGGGCTATTCTTGTGTTATTGACCAAAAAATATATATAAATGTAGAAACTTAGAAATCTGCTTTGTCTGGGCACAGGAGGGTTCTGTTGCCTGGGAGAGCCCAGGCTGGGTTCCTGCAGGGCAGGGACTGGCCTGTGCTCCCACCAGTGCAAGGGGAGCTGAGCGTGGTCAGCACTGCTCAGCAGTCACAGAATTGTACTGTAGTAGGGGCAAGAGTGCAATAGGAAGCTGCCGCTGAAGAGGCAGGAAAGATGGCATTATAATGATGGTGAAATTCCAGCATAAGGTTGACAGTTCATTTGTGCACAAATAGGCCTCTCTCATTGATTCATTTTCATTATGTAATGAGGTTGAAAGGCCCTTTCTATTCACACACTCTCCAAAATAGCTGTGGCCTGTGTGCATGAACAGGCCACATGAACAGGCTGGTGTGTCCTTGAATGGACCAGAATAAGCTAACTCACCATGGACACTGCAAATACTTCTCTGGCTAACGGTACACATGAGTTTATGAATAAAAAGGAAAGGAGATAGGGTAAGTGATTAATAACCAGCATTACGGCAGAAACAATGGGAAGGCCACACTGTTCCTCACTGTAATCATTGTTAAGGAAACCCTTCTGTCCGAGGAGCCCCTCTGGTGGGCACACTCGCACCACCTGAGCTGGGACTGCCCATCAGAGCAGGTGGCCCCAGTGAGCCAATGGGTGCCCTTCTCGACTCCCTGTACACCCCACACTCACACAGTCAGACAAGGTTTCCTCCCTGGCTTGACCCCAAGTTTCCCCTAGCAGAGTCTCAGATACCTGTGAAAGTCTGCTGTCCCTGGCTCCTGCTGTGTCTTAGAGTGTCTGCTCGCCTGTCTGATGCCACAGGTCCCTGTGCCCGTGCCCTTTGTTATGTAAAAGGTTGGCACCAGTGTGGGGCCCCTTGCCTCTTGTGCTGCAGCTGAGCTACAAGCACTTTACATATTCCTAAACAATCAGGAGGTAACCTGCAGTGAACTGAAAAAACATCAGTAAAACCTTTGTGGTGCTTACATCTCAAAGCTTCACTCGTAGCACTGGAAATTCATTCTGGCCTTGTACAAGGCCCAGGCAGTGCTTCAGTCCCTGAGCTTTGTGACTGGTCTGTTATGGGATGGTTGTCACACATGGCATGTTACCAGGTCTTATTGCAAAGACCTTTGGTTTCCTGATGTAGGGGAGTCCTTAATGTGGTCTGCAGCTGAGTGGATGCAAATCTACTCTCACATTTATAATTTTCTGGCAGCTTCTGAATTTGCAATGACCCCCAAGGAGAGTTCGTGACAGGATCTCATTCTTCAGAAAGTTTGTGTTAAGTTATACTCTCCCTTAGCCCCCACAGGGACTGATTACAACTCTATTTCTTGTCCCCCTTGTTCCCTCCACCCTAATAACAAGGAGGTAGTTCTCCTTCAAACAATCACTTCTTTCAGTCCATCACACCCAAGGGGGACAATGGGTGTTATTTGGTTTAGTATGTCTGTCCTCAGATGAGCTCAGTGTCTTCTTTTTTATTTCTCTCCCCAATTGGATATGCCTTTCCAGAAAAGGAGTAAGAACTGTGTCCACATCAGTCAATTAATCCCCTCCCCATGGAACTATTTAGGTAAGATAATATCATGAAGACCTGCCTGGGGTGCTCTAATTAGTTCATAGAATGATAGAATGATTTGTGTTGGAAGTGACTTTAAAGATCATCCAGTTTCAAACCCACTGCTGTGGGCAGGGACACCTTTCACTAGATCAGGTTGCTCAGACCTCCATCCAACCTTGAACACTTCCAGGGATGAGGCAGCCACAACTTCTCTGGGAAACCTGTTTCAGTGCCTTATCACCCTCACAATAAAGAATCTCTTTCTAAAATCTCATCTAAACCTGCTTCCTAGTATCTAATATAAACATGCTCTCTTTCAGTTTGAATTCTGACCACATCAACCTACAGTTTTGTACATGTCTCAGAGGTGAGTAGGTGACAGTGTGCAGCACACTCATGCTGTCAAATTCTGTCTGGACTTTGTGTTGTTCAGCCTTTGAAGACAGTTAGAGCATATTCCAGTTTGGGCTACAACATGAGATCTGAGAGATATTTTAAATTAACAACTTCAAAGGTTTTCAACAAATGCAATGATAAATTTATTATTATTTCTTCTCAAAGTATTAGAAATAAAATTAAAATACAAGAGAAGAAAGTACGAACAAATGAATTGGAAAAATATTGTTTACTATAGCTGTGCATTTTGGGATTCATTTTGATCAAATGCACTGTTCACAATGCAGCCATAATCTTGCTCATATGCTCTGGCATCCAATTCATCCCTGGACCACTTCAAAGAAGAATTCCTTGTTATTGTAGCTGTATCCACCTTTCTCCTGTGCAATGAGAGAAAAAAAAAAAAAGAAAAATTTTAATTTCTATTCTTATTTATAGTGAGAGGTCAAACAATGGTCAAAAGAGATCCCAAGTGCTGTGGTTCCTTTCTGGTCCCACAGGTATGTGACTGATGGAGTTTTGGAGTTTACAGATGCTAAAAGGGGAATATATATCTTGACTCTTTTGAATGTAGTAACACTGGAAAAAAGCCTTACCTGTACAGGTACACTGTAGAGGAGATGAGAATGACAATACCAGCTACACCTGCCACAACTCCAATGACAATGGCAACTGTATAGTCCTTGGAATCCTCTGTGTCAGGGTCTTCAACTGAAGAAGAAATAGGAGCCCTGTCAGTGAAAGCTGACCATACTGTGAATAGAATTTTTTTTCTCAATCTTTGCCTATCTGTTTGGTTTACATCGTGTTCTCTGATGAATGTGGCTTTCTGGAGTGTTGTCAGACCCAGATCCTGTGTGCTCTACAGAGCCCTGCTGTCATGATTTCTGGCACCTCTCCACTAGGCATCTGACACTTTCTGCTTGGATGACCACAGGCTCTCACCCACTGGGTTACTAATTTACATAATGAAAATGAAGACCAAGCTCAGTTTTCTCCATAATAACACCCATTTTTGAAAGTGGTATCAGTAATGCAGACAGGAAAATCCAAAATAGTTTTATTACCTATCTTTTCAGCCTCACACTTTGGTCCTGTGTACAGCTCTGAACATTCACAGTAGAAGCGAAGAGAGGTGTCGTTGGTAGTTTCAGAGCAAACACCATCGTTCTTACAAGGATTTGGCATGCATGGTCCATCTAGTGAAAAGGAAGGAGAAACACTTGATTCTCAGATAATCCAACCTTGAGAGAACTGTTTTTGCTTAGATTACACTAACCCCTAATGCTGCACATCCCCTGTATTTTATAAGGCAGTTACTTGTATCTGACAATAGGAATAATGGAAAGAAACTCTTTTTCTGCAGGGAAACATCAGAGCAAGATCTCCTACATGCTTTTCTTCTGTACACACTCTCTTGAAACTACCCCCAGCCTGGTGATGTCTTATAAGGTAACTCAAGACTTCATAGCATCAAAGAAAATGTGATAGTGGTTGACTCACTCCTGTAGCATCCACGACTGTAGTTTGAAATTCCACAGATTTCATCAGACCCACATGCTTTGTCAAAGCAGAAAACAGTGGAGCTTTCTGTGCACTGGCATATCTGAGAGCAGTCATCAGTGGTGAATATTTCTCCAATCTGGAAGACAGCAGTGAGATGTTAAGAATATCAAATAAAATCAGCCAGAAAAAAACATGAATAGAGCACAGGGCCCCATTATAGTCTCTCCAATGCTTTCCTGATGAACGGCAACAGGGCAGATTTTTTTTTTAAATTAGTTTGTACAAATAAAACAAGCAGCTTACTAATCCAGCTCTTTGAAACTAGAGGATGGCCCAAGAAAGAAGGCAAAAGAAGAGTTTGAGGTATGAGATCCTAGTCCCAGGTGGGATACATTTGCAACCAACAGTGTCTAACTGTTGCTGGAGATAAGGGTGGCACATGCATCACATCATGCCTCCAAGGCAATGTGGAAATTCTATTTGCCATTTTAATTAAGAGTGCTACCTGCTGATAGTGTCTCCGTCTTCCAACAGAAAAATGTTTACTGGCTTAGGCCTTTTCTGTACCAAATCTCTAGTGTTAAAGCAGAAATATGTGAGAGAACGAAGTTGTTCTAGCCTGCAGTGACAATGGAGGATTCTCCTCAAAATCAAGCCTCGCTCAGGGCCCTCTTCATGTCCTCCTCAGCTCTACAGTCTCTCAACATTGCCTATATCTCGCTTCACTGAGATGTGTGGGACCACAGTGACCCACAGAATTTCTCTGTAACTGGTAGGTTGTAACTTTTAGTGCCTATGAGGCTATTATTTAGCCTAATAAAGGTCAGGCATGAACATGGAGGTCAGAGTGCAATCATATACTTTCTCCAAGTGCTGCCTTGAGTATTCTGGCAGACAGTTTCAGAGGGAGACCAAGGCATCTCTTCTCTCTTCCCGTTCTCCAGAAACCAGAATTTTATTCAACACTTGTTCTTTGTTTCTAATGCTAAATTACACGCTGAGGATTAGGACGAGATTGCCAAAATAACTAATGGAAGAAAATACTGTTTAGTGCTGTGGGTGCTGTCTGAGCCACAGAGAGACTGTATGTACCTCATAGTATTTGTTCAGGTATGTGCAGCCACACTCTTTGTAAGGCACACAGTCAAACCCACTAAGAACATAGCCAGGGAGACATTCACAGCCTTCCACACAAGGTGATTCACACTCAGAGGGGCTGGTCAGGTCGTTGCAGGATGCTGGGCATGCAGACATGCATGAGCTGTAGTTGCTGTTGGCAGGACATGATATACCTGTAAAAATAAGGACAGTCCAGTTATACCAGGCTGCTGTGCACTACTTAAAGAATTCCCTTTCAGATCCAGAAGGCATAATTTTGTAGGAGACCATACAATGAACATATGTACTCAGAGGTGTGCATACATGTATAATAGTACTGAAGTTGTAAGTAAAGCACTCCAAAGTCAAGAAACACATCATCTAAGCTACTTGTATAATGTGCTCTCATTCCTGATATACACTGATCTCAAAACAGCTTCCCACACATTCAGGGTAGCCACCCCTGCAAGCGCCACACCTGTTCCATGCTTTGGGAACTGTGTTTCACCAGGAATACAAAGTCATAGGAAACACAGGGAAAATATGGTTTGATTAATCTCCCAATCTCCAAAAAAATTAGTAAAAAAAAAAAAGTTTGAGATGATTGTAAGTTTTATTTCAGCAATTTTTAGTCTGAAGAATTTAGTGTTTTTAGTTGAATCTTTTTTTATCTTGAAATTTTACAGGCAAAAAAGATAGTATATTTTGTAGATTTTAAAGGAGGTTGAAATTAAATGTTTTTCCTTTAGATTTCTAGCTTGTGAATGGTCTCCAAAATTATTATTTTTTTTGTTCTATTGCGAAGGGAGACAATTTTTTCTCTCACAGAACTTCTGATGGTCGGGAGTTGACAGCTCTGATTTCCACAGTGTCTTTGTAAGTTGGGATCTAAATGTGAAAGTCAGCATTGGACACAGAAGAGAGGCCAGAAAGGCAAATGTTCATATTAAACTATGAAAACTGAGCAAAGTGAGAATCAACATGTTTTTTACTCCCTGAGAAGTTTTTGATATATGGTATGACTAGGAAAAGCCTTAAACCTCATATTTTGAGAGTCCTGTAGGCAGAATCCATACTTCCCGTTTCTTCCCACGCTTACCACAACCAGTCAGTTGTCTCCAGCCATCCATACTGACTCCTTGCTGCTGACAAGCCAGCACATATTCCTCCAGACTGCGACACAAGGTAGTGACCTCATCTCTTTCCACACACATATCAAACAGGCAGCTCCTATGTGCAACATGAGAAAACATTAATTCCCAGTGCATTTGTTATTGCTTATTTTCATTTGCTTTTCTGCCTGACTCTGACTTTGTTCTGTTTTCCAGTATCTTCCTGACAGGAAACAAAGGAATAAAAAGCACCCCAGACATGTGATTGGAAGATCAGGTCATTTGTTTTGCAGCTGCTGCTAATATGTGAGGTGTTCATATAGATCATTAAGGCTAGGAAAGACCTCTAAGATCATCAAGTCCAGCCTTTAATCTAACACTGCCAGGTCCACCAATAAACCATGTCCCTAAATTGAAAACTTTCATAATATGCAATCTAGATGTCCCTTGTGTCAAGCAATAAACTGTTACCTGACTTAACACAATCAGTTATTCTTTGTTATCTGCTTCTGTCTTGGGCTACATCGTGCTTGTAGAGCACTTTTTAGCACTGCTGTGTCTTACAGCTGGCCTACACACTTCTTTCAATACATAGGTACCCTCCCCATGTCCATGTGCCTTGAATATTGACACAGAATGCTGTTTTACCCAGTGTTTGTTTGCCAGTGCTACTTTCTCAGGTTTGCTCATCATTTGAATATCTGTGGCCTGATTTGCAGAGGCACTGAGATCCAAGATGAATAGAAACTGAAAATATGCAGTGCCTCAGTAAGATCAGGGCACTGCTAGGCAGGTAGAACAGGCTGCCCAACCAAATTCTAGAGTAAGGAGAAAAGTTATGTTAAGAATCAGCATATATACTTTGAAACCAGTGGTCCACTTTATTTGGCTTAAGATACTGTAACATTCTTCTCACAGGTAAGAGGTGGGCATCGTCTATCTTTAAATACTAGGTACAACTAGTAACTAAAGAAAACTGGCAGCTACTTGTCGCATTTGTGACTGATGATGGATGAACGATGAATGTGGGGATGAATATAGCTCAAAATTAAGTATGTAGGAATTGTGTAGGTAGGAAACAGAGCAGAAGGAACTTTATCTTAAAGATACCAGGTTAGTTACTCTTCACTACTCTGGTTTTTGTACTTCTCCATGAAAAATTCAAGAAGCGTCACTGACAACTTCAGCTTTTGGCTATAGCATGATAGAGATTTTATGAAGCTAGAATTGCTTAAAGGAAGCCAATAGATCCAGATGCTAAATTCTCACTGAATGTAGATGAGAACTGTAGGCACACTTGAAATACCAGGCTACAGGTATAATGCTTAATACTACTGCTTTATCTGTGTGCAAAAAGAGGAAAGCTACTTTATAGAGCTAACAGAGAAGTAAACTCTAAATAGACAAAAGAAAGGCCATCACATTTACTTAAAAATAAATAACGCTATGTAAATATATCAATAATGGAATCACTGGGCCCAGTTCTCCAAAGACACATTTTATCCTCAGCTCCTATTAATACCCTTGAGACTGAAGATGCAAAGTTCTTGTCAGAAACTATTGCCAAAATGATTTTGCAAATGGGGAGAACAATTGTTTACAGTAAACACTTACGTGAAATAGAAATCTGGTAGGACTGTAGAATGACACTTTGCAAAAGGACCAGTCAAGTCAGTCAGGATTCGACATCTTGAAGTTGCATTTTGCTGCTCAAGCTGATTTTCATTGCAACCTTGGAAAAGCCCTGGATCTGGCTCCTCCTCAGACTCATTTTCTGAGTTGACATCTCGTCTATAAATGAAGTAATTATAAAATCATCAGTGTTCTCTGTACATCCAGCATTCATAGTACTAGTCTCTAAGTAACACTGCAGGAATACTTTTGCCTTATAGTGTAAATGTAGGCTTATTTATCTCTAAAGATTTATCCTGAATGGGAAGGACATAGATGTAACAAATCAAAAACGCGCTGAAACACTTCCTATGATCTCAGAGATTTATGATATTTAAATTAAAGGGGATGTCTGTAGTTCTCTTTTTGGAAATTCTGCATGACACAGAATTCCTCCGTCATCCAACCTATTCAACAAAATTGGAACATTAGTCAGAAGGCTACAGCTGAAATAAACCCTGTTGCAGGGCAAGGACTGACATTAAATCAAGATTTACACTTACTTAGGTCCATCTGGTATACCATGTACTTATTTTTGCCAGCAACCATGAGCTTGGCAAAGATGTGTTTTTATCCCTGTGCCCCAGCACTTGTAATGGCTGTGACTCCAAAGAGCGATACTGAATTCAGGCCTCTTCTGGCTAACTAGAAGGGCACTGATAGTTCACCTTAGTGATGAGCAGAAGTCATCCCTCCACACAAAGGGAAAAAGAAAGACCAGAAATAAGACAGTGTAATTATTCCTGGAGGTTAACTATGGCTTAATTCACTTACTTCTAGAGGCAGTGCTTGCCATGGATATTAAGTAGAAAAACAAGTACCTGAGACGAGACCTTCTTTTTAAAGGAACTTTCCAACTTTCACCAAATACATTCACGTTCTTCACCCAAACACCATCTGGATTTGTGAAGTCATTTCTATGTCTCCCATCAAAGTCACCACACAAGCCTTCCACTCTGCTTCTGTAGGTGTTGGCCAGCTTTATATCTAGGGAGGATCAGAAGAAAAAAAAGCTGTTACACAGAAATCACCGTCTTTGGCTATATGGAAGAGGTGGAAAACAATGCCAATGGCCACATTTTATGACTCAGTTTGTACCATGACATGGCCTTCACATGTAGCATGTGACTTACAGCCCTGAACATACATGTTCATACATTTATTCACAGGACTGCTCCTGTGCTTTGCAAAATGGATCATGAAAAAAGGAATTTCTTGCAGTAATTTCTTATAATATGTTATTATATAACACAACATCATTGCCCTAGTGCTCTTAGTGCATGCTGCTTACTGCTTTGCAACAAACTGAATGTATCACCCACTTTTTGCCCTTCATTTACAGCCCACTTGACCACTGAGAAACAGAATTCCTACAAGCAGACTGTTTCTTTCTGCAGTTGGAATTTTAGGGTTGAGAATGAGGGTCATGTAACTAAATAGCCTGTCCCTTTCACCTGTTGTAAATGAGGATTAGCTTTGGAATGAGAACGTTTTTTGAGACAGAGCATAAATATTTCTGCCTTTTTTTTTTTTCAGTATCACTTACCTGCATTTTGATTGCCATCAAAGCTCACATATAAGCCAAAATCTGTCTCCAGGTAAATTCTTGTTGTCCTCTGATATATATGAATACCTTCATGAGGTCGAAGAGGGGGTCTCACCCTGACACCATCCAACTAACAGGGAAATAAATTAAAATTCATTATATACAGGCCAAATTAAAATCTGACTTCAGTACAGGTCAATGCTACAAATCAACACTTCTTGCTTTTCATGATAAATTTATGAGATAATTTAATCGGTAAAAAACTCAGCATTTAATTTTTCAATGTTAACAAAATCATATATTGAGGAAAGTGATCTGGACACAGTACTTTCATATAATCATAAGAGATTTCTATTATTGAGCTAAAGTGTATATGGAGGCTATGTATATTCTTACACACCAATAAAGGGGAAGAAAATTAAATTATCCTAGCCTAATTCACACTTCTCCCTACCACTGGTAAAAATTCGTATGACTTTATTGCAAGTCTTGAGATATTTGGTGTTTTATTCCCAAAACTCTATTTATACATTTATTTGTTTGAAGTACAATTATATCCTTCATAGCTACAGAGAAAAAGGACTCAACACAACTGAAAATCTCATTTGTGGTTGCCCCATAGCACTGCTGTAACAATACCATTTAGTACTTTAGTACTTTAATTCTTCAAAACAAACATTTATTACCCAAAGGTGTTTTACTCCAAGGGAGAGTCTTTCTCCGTGCTCTGCTGTCAGGGAGAGACTTACCAGAACCTGCTTGTTCTGCCTGAATCGCACTGTGTGGTTGTAAACATTGATGAGAATCTCTTTCAGGTAGGTAATGTGTCGGCTTCGATGCAAAGGAGAGTTCATGCCTTCAATATTGAACTGTGTCAGAGCATCAGGTAGGCCAGGGATGGTCTGAGCCAAAATATACGTGTATTTCCCTTGGAAGTGGTGCACCAGACCGTCAAAGGTGATGTAGTGTGGGTCGCCCATGATCTGGCATCTCCCAAAACCTAGAAAGGAAAAGCTTCATTACTCATTACTTCATTACTTACAATTCTCTGCATGGGCTGGAACCTTTTGTTATGAGAAGTGAGGCTTTTTATATTCAATAATGTGTCATCAATAACACTGTCAGAGTTTCCTTCTTTCCCCTTGAAAGTCTGGAATCTCCATGGAAGAAACAATGGACACACACATTCTCCCTCCTTCTCCAACCCTCATGGAACATCAAATGAAGACTTGCTTTCACATACCTGTTGGATGGCACTTGTGTTTTCCATTTTTGATCACACAGGTTTCTCTAGAATCACAGCTATAGCTCTTACAACTGATGACACCGTTCTTCTGACACTGGCATCTTTTGGTGCAGTGTGGAGTTATCCATGTCTCCCCAGCCTAAACACAAGTTGTGGTGATAATATGTTATCAAGGTGTTCAGCTTTGCAATGCAACAAAAGTTCAATAGCTAAGGCTGTGGGTACAGGTTAGGTGCAGTCTCTCCAGTTGGTGATTCCACAATTGCGCAATCCAAGTGTAGTCTCACCAAGAGGTGGGAATGGGGATCTCAGTCCATTTATCTTATTGTCTTTGACATGAAAATCGAATGCAAAACAGGATAGGACAGACTGACTGCGTATCTCTGATCTGAAAAAAGACTGTTTTCAAATATGCTTGAGTTTTGGCCTCAGGTGCGAAGTACCAAACAAGCTTCTGCATCTCCTAATACCCAAGCCTGCAACTTTTACTCATCAGATGAAAGGTATTTAAGAGGCAGACCCCGAAGACTTTGATCTCTCTCTCTCTCTCTCGTGTTAAGATGGTCAAGAGGCCAACTTTCTACACATTTTGAAGCCACAGATTTGCTCCACAGACAAACTACTTACACTGTAGTAATTGTTGTCATCATCCCTGCAGCCACAACTGCTCAGAGGTACACAGTTGCCATTACTGAGCACATAATTATCATCACACTCACAGCCCTCTGTACACTCTTCTGTCTTGTCACAAAGGGAAGAGGCAAAAATGTCATTGCATGTTGATGGGCAAGCGGAGACACAGTCTTTGTAATGGCTCCGGGATGGGCAGGGTAGTGCTGTGTGGGAGAATAGCAGCGTTATTAAATACATTTACAAAGTGCACTGCAAACACTGAAAGCCACACGTTGGCCTGTGCAATGGTAGTACAGAATTGCCTTTTAATAGCTGATTTTGATGATCCACCAATTTTTATTTTTGTATTTTACTTAAAAAGACTCCAAATTAACCAAAACAAAACAAAGAACACTTTGTGGAGCTGCTCATGCAGTTTTATTACAGATATGCCTGAACTTCTGGCACCTGGCACTAGATCATTCAGATTCAGTGTTCCAGTTATGCTGCAAATGCCTCTTTGGGCACTGCTAGAAATGTGAATCTTAAGGGCAAATACCTTAGAATGTTCCACCCTCCATTGATGCAAACCAGCTAGTTTGCATCAGAAAACTTGGCTTAACCACAGACATAAACACATGGAAGATATGCAGTGCATTTTCGGCCTGCAGGTTCATCCAGCTCCAATACCACATTTCTGCCAATGACTAGAGACGCATAAGGGGACAGTTCAAGAAACAGGCTAACATGACAAAAGGTTCGTTAGTTCAATATTTTTCTCTACTGGTGGCAAGGAGACAAGTAGGGATTTCTGATAGACCTATTCAACATTCATCTGGCTTGTTTTTTAACCAGTTAATTGTCTTGTCCTCCACAACATTATGTGACAATCCCACCATTTGATACTAAATTGTGGAAAAAAACCCCACAAATAAACTCTCCACTACGTGATCTTTATTTATTTTTGCATAATTAGTTTGTAGCTTTGTTGAATGGATAGAGTGAGGCATATACCCTGGCAATTAGTCTGAGAACATGGCCTGTAATAAACAATTGGGCAAACTGACAGTTTTCATTCAAATCACAGTGAGTGGCATTGAGCCCTGTGTCCTATCACAGTATCCAACTTTCTTTTAGTCTTCTGGTTGTATTATTTCTCCATTTTAGGCTCACTGCAATACCTCATGGCACTCATTTGGCTACTAAAACCGTTCTAACTCCACATTAGTATCCGTAGCTTGCCTAGTCCTGAGTTGTCACGGGGTTTATATGAATCTGAACACAGTTCAGCACAGCAATGGAATCATAATAGTAGAATTGTGTTTTGTGAGAATTTGCGTTTAATTTTCTTTGACATAACTTGTTCCCCTAATTCTGCTTATTTGTTTTCATACTATCGGTCATCCAAGTTTCAGGTTTTTTCCCTTGCTCGTGTACTTACGACAGAATGTGCTATTCCTCCATTTAATGGTGATTCCATGGTTCTTGCAGGTATCCACATAGGCTTGAACTATGTCGCAGAGAGCAGACTTCATGCCATCATACTGGCACATGTCATAGATGCAGATCTCCACGAAGTCTTCAGGGTTGACTAGATTATGGCATACTTTGAATTTGTCTGATTTTAGGACATTACACTGGCTTTCAATGACTTGTTTATTCTCAGCAGTGCAAGGAGGATCATCGTCTTCTCTTAAGTCTGGTAAACAACTGCAAGAAAGCACAGACACAGGCATCTAAGTTCCAAAGGCATGCATAAGACATGAATTGAAAAGTTTGTTTCTACTGTGAGGTAGAAAAGGTTAGAGACTACAATCTTCCTTCCTCCTGAGTGAAAGACTAGGCAGAATTAGACCTGCCTGACAACCACCATGCTGTGTCTGACACTTGTTACTCTCACTAAACTTGATCCTGACTAGAGGACTGACTCACAGCTTGATCTTGTATCCATCTCACCACCGCAAATTCTCTGTAGCGATCTGGACTGAGCCAGGCTGTCTCTGGCTTCCACTGTGGACCTGAGGCCACTGTTTTCTTGGCTGTATTATCACATATAGCTTCCTGTCCCCTAGGGAGCAGCTGCCCCTCACCATTCCCCATCACCATCATCCTGCTTGGGGTGTTATCAGTGTAAAGTAGACAGAGGCTGTGTACACACAGTGGAGTGCTCCAAAGACTAATTTCCCAAGTGTGTATGTCGATTGATAGAATGGCTGTGGGTCCCCTCTGGCCTGTGCAGTGGTTTCCTGTGGGCATGGCCTTTTGTTGAGGTTCAAATTCAAGAAGAGAAAAGTCTCACACACGCTGCTTACATGTTACAAAGTAGTAGACACTCAAAACAACTGAAAACAATTGACTATTTTCTGAAGCAAGATGGAAGGTATGAAAAGACATTAATATTTACCCCTTATCACTGTCTTTCTCCACTTTCCAGCTATTTCCAAACTGTGGGGCACTGACGGCTGTTCCATTAGGCAAGGACAGATCATCTTCACGATTATCATTGAAATTACCGCACATGCCATACACCTGCAAACAAAAAAGAACCATATTCTAAGCATGACCTGTTCACATCAACTTTCTCAATAACTTTTTATTCATTGCCTATGAAATAATGGGACCAAATCAACAACAACCAATCTACGAGACTTTTTAGACATTCCGACTACACTCATGGAGAAACAAAACAGGAATTGCAGTAAATCTGTGATTTCCTAAGGCTTCAAGGCACTTATTTCTCTAAGTTAGACATATTCTTCTAGTCAGGTAATTTTCTTTAACTACCCCCTTGGAACACAAGGAAATTGTTGTGAAGAGAAAAAAAATAGAAAGGAAAAAATTGGAATGTGTTACAATACAGCTACAAAGAAAGATACAATAGCAAAACACAAAAGAAATTAGAAGTAAATGCACAAAGCAGTGGCTTTGAAGAGCCAGATGTTTGCACACTAAATCTTACCTGGGAGAAATAAGATTGTGGGAGGGTGATTTCCAGATAGTGATTGCCGTCGTATTTCACTATCACACCAAAGTCAGTTTCCACTACTATAAATCTGCCAACATTTCCAATGGACACACCTTGCAGTCGGTTCTCCACTGGTGTGTAGACTCTCTCATTGTTCAGCTGGAGAGACATGTAATTTTGTCAGTATGGACATTGCTCCATGAAAGCTTTTCTGCTCACAGTCTATAGTTCTAGCAGTGCTGAAGATTTCCCTGTGACAGTTTTAGCTGTTTACACTTCCACCATTGCATATTTCAACTATGGGTTGCAGCAATAAGCCTTTCAGCTGAGGAGAGATGGGCAGGACTCATATCCTGTGCCTCTGATAAGGAGCTGGAAAGATCACTGGTGGTGAGCAAGCTCTTACTCACCCTTAGGGTATATTTCCTGCCTCCAGTACTGCTGTGGATCCCCATGTTATTCTAAACTGATACAGTATGACTTGCCTTTCTTCTGCTCTTGTTAACTCACTATAGGTGATTGGGGTGACCAGAGCTGTTGAAGTGGGGAGTCCCATACTTTAATTCCCACAACAATTCTCCAGTTTGGAGGCTGTGGACTCCATCTCCAAGATATGATCAACAAAACAGTAAACCCAAACCAGAGGCCTTGGGAACTACTGAGAAATGATATCTCCTCATGATACCCACTTAATGGAGGTGCCCACAAGTGTTAAGCATATGTGTAAATATTCTTTAGGAACCATGAAGATCCTTTTTCCTACAGCTACTGTAAGTGAGCTAATTTTAAGAAACTTCTTGCCAAAGTTAAGAGCTACCACCACCTACCAGGATTCTTTGGTTTTTCTGAAGAGTGATTCGTACATCATGCACGTCTATATAGACTTCTTTTAGGTATGTGGCCCCTCTCAGTCCTCTGTCTTCGTTCTTGCCCAGTATGGTTATAGGAATGACACTGGTGGCAGTGCTGACAACCTCAACCAAAGTGTAGGTGCAGGTTCCCACGAAAGTGTACTTCACTCCATCGAAAGTGAAATAATGGGGATCTCCTACCACTTGACATGTTGCTTGACCTGAATGTGAAAAAGATCATCTAAGAACTTTGTACTGGACTTAGTCATAGATTCAGCTGATAAAGGAGTTTGCGTAAGTGTTGCAACCTAATCCTGATAAATATTATGTGGGCAAAATTTCACAGAGGCATCTCAGGTTCAGGCCAATAACATTTATTTAAAAATAAGGAATTTCTAGAGAGCATCTCCTAAATTTAATTTACAAATTACATACCGAATGACAAACTGGCATCAAATGAATTTTTGTATATATTTATATAAGCTGTTGCAGCTATAATTTATGGTATTTGAGAGTAATACAGAACTTTTCTAAGTATCTATGCAAAAATACAGAACTGTCTTTATAAATATGGGTGTAAATATAAAAGTAAATAACATTACATTTTATGCACTATTGCACTATATAATGTACTTGTCATAACCCAGACCCATAGAAATGCAATTCTGAATTATTCTCAGATTTATAGCTTGCAGTACTGGTGATGCCTGGGACATGGATTTTCATTATCAGGACAAACAGAACCCAAGTGACCTTGCAAACTTTTGGGCACCATCAGTTTTTGCTGATGTCCAGTACAAAGGAAGGGCATTTGTGCTTGCAAGACAGATCATCATATTTTCATCTCTTAGCAATGGTAGCAGCCAGTTGGGACTTCTTTACTATCACATGGGAAGAGATGTTTATAATAAAGCTAGAAGGAAAAGAGGATCTAACTGTGGAATTGACACTGGAATGGTTTTCAGGCAAGACTTACCACTGGAATGACAGCCCAGCACACCATCCTGAATACTGCATTCCTCTTGGACTCCACACTCCCAGGATGTGCATTCAATGGTGTTATTAGCCTTGCAGGTGCAGCGTTCAGTGCAGGGATATTGGGTGAACCAGCTTTCATTCAGCTGAGTAGAAAAAAGTGTGTAGAATTATGTACTATAAGATAAATAAGAATGTAACCGTAAGGAAATAAAATTATCAATATTTGAATGTGCATATGTGATCATTTGTGCAACTGTAGCCACACAGCTCATGGATCAAGAAGTCTGGCAAAGTAATTCTATTTTGAAATTATTAATGGGGTAAATATTAATTGTATAGTGTTATTAACATGCTTTTTCTCTCACAGTGATAAGGAATGAGATTCTTCCCCCCCCCCCCTTGCCTTTCCTATTTAATTTTTTTATTTACTTAAATGTCTGAGGTAACTTGCCTGGTGATACTGGTTCTTTTCATCAACACAACCACAGCTGCTTTCTGGCACACATTTGTCTCCACTCAAAACATAGCCTTCCTTACAAAAGCAACCTTCCACTGGTAAAGAACTGCAGGAATCAGCTGCTGAAATGTTCAAACAGGTAGAGGGACACCTAGTACCACAGCCCTTGTAGATGCTGCCTCCAGGACAGGACATTGCTAGATAAAGAGAAAAAATAGGATCACTCCAGATGTTCTTGAAAATTAGTGCTTTCTGCAAGTCCTGGAATGGTACTGAATCTGAAGCAGGATCAAGACGTGATAGAAGACAGACTGTACTCAGAACATTACATAAAAAGAAATAATGTGCATGAAGAAGGTAGAGGACAAAGGAGTTAAAGTTCAGAAAAGATGTTTATATCACAACACTCACGGCAAAGAGTAGCATTCCTCCACTCTATGCATATCCCAGCATTGATACATGACTCAGCATAGGCCTGTAGTCCATAGCATAAGGATGTTGCCTGTCCACCAGTGAAACACATGTCATAAACACAGTTTTCAAAGAAATTCTCTGGAGGCACTTTGATATGACAGTCCTTGAAGATTCCTGTGTAAATCAAGAAAGAGATACAGAAGGATAGAAAAAAACCCTACTGGAATGATAAGATCACAACCACCATCTATTTTCTGTCACAGCAAATGTATTGTAATTGCTCCAGGCTAACTTTGTTTAGTAAGTTAAACCAGCACTTGAAATGGATGCATAAGGCAGAATGAGAATGGGCCCTCTGGATCAGGTTTTCCTCTTTTTGCAAGATTGATACAACATAGCTTTCATAAACTAAGTGTTGTTCCCTAGAAAAACCACTAATTCTAGACAGCTACAGGGACTGTCCAATGCAGGGAACATGTACAGAATTTTAGTTAAAGTATCTGTAATACATACACTGACAGTGCTCTCTAAGCTATTCTTTTAGCAAGCAGAGTGCAAGTCACTATAAAGAAAAGAGCAGCTCCCTGAACATGTTCTGAAATAATCTCCATGGACACATTGGCACTGTCTGAACAAATTACATATCCTGACCAAGCACCTATGAGTTTTACATTGGCCATTTACACTGGGGGTTTTATATGCTTCCAATGTGAGCTCAGAAAAACAGACTATAAAGAAGGGACAAGATAAACTGTAACACGTTCCATCATATGGCTCACAGAAAACTACCAACATACTACCTGTTGGGTCTGTGATTATGCCACAAGCTGTGTTCTTCTTTGCTTCACTTTCCAACACAGGATCACACTGCTCTTCTGTCCCACCATTGGAGCATCTGGGGAAAGCAAGCAGAATCAAATGTGTGTTTCTCATCATTTACTGTCAGATTTTCAGTGGAAGACTGACACATGACAACCCTGCACAACAGAGTGTACTTTATGTCAGTCACAAGACTTTATCCAGCTTCTTTGAAAAGCTGATGTCAGCCCTCTTACTGAATGGGGTCATTTTTTTATCCCTTCTGGGCTATTCAAAGGCTTATTCTTAGCTGGAAAAAAAAGAGTTGTGGAATCCAAACAGTTATGGTTTCCGATCAGGGAACTGGACTGAAGTCCCATTCCACCTCACACTCAACAGACAGTTCCTGCTTTGGAAAACCAGACTTAAAGGACATAACCCGCTTATCATTCTCTGGTTTACATAAGAGGTGTGGCTCACTACTTCTAATGGGCAGCTGGAAGACGTGGAATGGTACTGGATGATAAAACCAGCAAACAAGTGGATGGTTATTTGACTTTAAAGAGCTTGGTTAACAAATGTCATGTGATTGAATTATTGTACATACATGGTGTTATTCTCAGGCACAAGCCAGCTTTCTCCAAGATCAGCAGAACCACTTGCAATGTCACCATTGGGCTTTATATTGTCATCATTCGGATCACCATTATAATTACCTGTGAAGGTAAAAGGAGATTTATGTGACACATGAAGTTCAAACCTGTAGAACAATACTAGGTTTTGGGTTGCAAAATAAAGTAAAATGTTATAGGGAGAGTATATATGCAACATCAACATGTACTGGGCAAAATAAGAAGAGCAGAATTGTGTTTTAGACTTTGACTGACAAGAGCTGCTGTTCAGACACTTGTGGACTTGAAGCAGGAAGTCTGTAAACTCCTGTGCAATCAGATTACATTGCATGCAAGAAAGAACTTCTTAGGAAAAAAAAAAATCCCAACTCATTTTCTTGTTTCCTACATGTAGAATGTTGGACTAAAAATTACACAGTGCTATTTGCACCAGTATATTCCTAGGCAGATTTCCTGCACTGAAAGCATGAAAAACCCATGGAGAGATAACAGAACTAGGAAGTTCTAGACAATCCAAAACAAAGACTAATTGGAAATGTAGTAGTCTAATGTTTGTCCTTTTTCTTGTTTTCTCATTCTTTTGATTGTTTAAATATGATAATTCAGGTTGTATAAATGCCTTCTAAGAGCACAGAAAAAGAGAAGCAGGAAAACTTCAGCAGGATGCTGACTGTAAGCTATTTTTAAAGATTTTTTTCTGCTGTCCAAACAGCCTCAGGTTTTTATAATACACAAAATGAAATGGTATAGCATTTCCACACCCAACAAAAGACAAATACGTCAGAATGTAATGAACATAAAAATGTGTTTGCAGAATTCTTAAATAGCTCCATGCAAAAAATTACTCTTCTTAATTTTAAACCATAGAACTGAAGGCAGTTCTTTTATTTGGCTAAAAATGTTATTTTTAGTTATACCTCACAACATTCCAAATGGATAGCATGTTAACAGGACATTTTTAAGTTCTTCTTAGAAGCTGAAAAAGTCTAGCAAGATTTTTCAGTGCTGTAAATTCTAGTTCATTTGACAAGGAGTAGTTGTGTGTAGAATGACACTCTTAAAAAAAAAGCTGAAGCAATCACTGGCCTCCACAACTCACTAAAAAATGACGAAGTCTACGACTTACCACAGATGCCACAGAGCAGATGACTGTAATTAGAGGGCACGGAGACTTCTGCATAGTGGTTTCCATCATATCTCACCCACAGTCCAAAGTCAGTTTCCAAGAGAACATATCCACCACTGCTTTGAATACTGATTTTCTTCTCAATAAATACAGGCAGGTTCATTCTGCGACCATTCACCTGTACAGCAAATTGTAAAAATTAGTGCATGACTGTTGGGACTCTTACAACTACCAGCAGCTAGTACAGATCACTGAAAGATATGATCTTGTGCAGAAAGGAATTGGAAATAATTAAAGAACATTTAATCTGAGCAAGTTTGTTGGAGATCTCATTAAAGGAGGTACATGTCAGTCATAAAAAGAGAAAGTTTGCTATAAACTCTACAGAGATAATACTTCATCATTGGCATGTCAGTTACAAATATGTTATATATGTCTTCTAATCAAGTCTTCTTACATTCACTTTCTTGTTTTTCAGTAGAGAAATCTGGTTGTCATAGACTTCCACTTGCACTGACTTCACATAAGAGACTTTGGTGTTGGCTCCTCTGTGCTCATTTGTTGTGGACACATCAAAGTATGGAAGCTTCTCAGAGACATTGCACACTTTGGAGAGGGTGTAAGTGCAATTTCCCATGAAATTATGGACTCTGTGGTCAAAAGTGTTATAATGTGGATCTCCAGAGGCGCTGCAGGAAGCACGGTCTGTGAAGAAAGAAAAACAGACTAATTCCCTCTGAATCTTCACCAGATTTTTGCAGTTGCTTGGTTTCCATTTTGTTTGTTTTACTTTGTATTTGCTGCTGGGATATAATACTGATGGCATCAGTCAATAGCACTCCAAAGGCCAACCCAGTCTTCTATCTTTGGACCCATAAAAAATTCTGTACTCTTGTGTATCAGAAATCTATGCTAGAGGTTGAGGGGCAAAGGTGACCAAAAGGCTTTGATATGAAAAAAAACAACAAAAAAAAAGCACCACTGTTAAGATATCATTATACAAAGCGTAGCGGTGAGTTTTTAGTGTCCATATTTGAGAGGCTATTTCTGACTAAATAGGAAGAATGTCCTTAAGATCTTTATAGGGTTGGTTAGCCAGAATAGCTGCACTACCAGCTGTCTGGGTTTCTGTACTCACATCATTTATGGAACTTATATTGACCATTGCATATCCTTTACACATTTTTAAAAAATATTAAAATTAATTAGCCAGTGATAATATGTACAAATGGAAGTGCACTGTGTGTTCACTGAAGTGTGTAACCTGGAGAAGATTTTGAATGTTAATAAGAAACTCCCATTTTGAAGAAAAAACTTCCCATCAACTCTTAACAGAGTTGAGCTTGAAGGTTCTTCATGGTGCTTACCAATACTAAGATAAAGAAAAAAGATCCTTTCCTCTTTGTTTTTCAGTGGCGTATTAAAATGTAGCTACACCTTATGGTTGTTGTCTACATGTGAAGCTTAACTCCTCACGCAGAAAGTATTAATGCTCCCAGAATGACATACTTAAAAAATCCCCCCCAAAAAAAGCAGAAGGAATCTAAACTGATTAGGTGATCTAGGACTCTCTTGTATTTAACAAGCTGGCATATATAGACATCAGTACTTAAAATTAGAGGAAAGAAGCAGTTAAAATTTATCTAAAAGGGTATTTTAGTATATATCCTAAATACTAAACTAACAGTAATCGCACTTTATCATTCTTTGACAGAAAAATATAATTGGATTATATCACACACCAAAAATAAAATTTGGAAATTAAATTAAATTTCAAAATATACAAAAAGTAACATCTGTATAATAGGTGAGAAGTTGCCATAGAAGAGAGTAATTTAAATATTTATGGATATGGAAATAAAGAGTATGTGAGATAACTATTAGGTGGCTGGTCTGCTCTTATTGAAAAGCCCAGCACTGTGGCAAGAGACCTAGAGGAGGATGTACAGTCAGAACTCAGAAGGAGTTCCAGCCATAAAGAAATGTTCTGCAAGTGTAACTGGGGGAGAAAGGAAAAGCTCTGACCCTTCAGTATAAAAACGCTATCACTTTGGTCTGAGACCTGGATTCAGAAAATAGGGAACTTCTGAGAGCCAGCAAGAGAACAAGATGGGAAACAACAGTACCTGAGATGGGTGATGGTGTTGGTGGTGATGTTGTGTGGGCAGGCTGTGTTGTAGTGCCTGGCAAGGGAATCGTGGATGTTGGTGTTGATGGACCTAGGGCAAGAGACAGTCAGAGGAGATGTGCACAAACGTGGGAGTTTTCTTGCAGGTAGCTGCTTCCTTCACCCTTCTGAAGCACCCAATCAGGCCAGTTAGGTAAGGCACAGGGAAACCGCCAGCCCAGCCGCCCCATTCGTTGAATCAAGGAGAGAGTCAAGGAAATCAAAGGAGATGGACAGAAGACTTACCACAGACAGTGCCAGCA
>JAWMRA010000009.1:11680920-11785312 GCA_035584735.1 Pseudotriccus pelzelni | reverse complement strand
GGCTGGGCACACAGCGGTCGTGGTAGAGCAGGTACCCACTGTCACACACACAGCCCTCCACGCACGGCAGGCTGCAGTTGTAGGGTGCAGTCGGATCAACACAGGTGGCAGGGCAGGCAGCAGCACAGGGCTCGTAGTGACTGTTGGCTGGGCAGGCTAATGCTGTACAATAAAAGATAAAGGACTCTATTAATATTTTTTAACTACTTAAGTATTGGGTTTTTTTAATATTGTATTGTGATTGCTTTTGAAATCATTCATTTAGGAACATCTTGGAATTAGAGGCAGTTTGATATATGCCTTTGTTGTCTTGTCACACTTTAATTTCTTTTGAGATTTGGGCTGTTGAAAGTTTCACTTATAGAGAGCAATTCTTAGGACACCTCTTATTCCCAAGAAAGATGGTTGCTTGAATTCTAGCACTGCACTGAGGATGTCAGTGTCATGTTAGCTATGTGTCGAAGACATGGGCTACATTTACATTATAGTCCTGATATTTAATTCTAATCACATCTTTGCTTCTTAATTCATATTTTTCAACTCCACCAAGGACTTTAGTGTTTGTTAAATAATCAGGATGTATAAGTGTTCTATTGTATTTTTAGATTTTATTACACACCTGGCATATAGCTAACCATGGTAATTAGGGGTTTTAAACAGGTTTTAATACTGTCATATTCTGCTAAGATGTGAGAACTGAAGTTTCCTGAGCAATATTTTTTTCAGCTTCTAGATGTTCAGGTCCATTACGTTAAATAGGCACAAGGCAGGGAGGAGAGGTCCTGCAAGCTCCTTCAGTAGAAAGAATAATTGCAGGTACAGCTCACTCCACTTAGAAACCGCATAACCTATGTGAGAAAAAGCCTCAGTAACGTCCCCAGCTGAGAAAATGCTCCAGATAGATACTGAAGACCAGTGTGAAACAAAAGTCAGAATGAAATCAGGCTTCAATCATTCCAGTATTTTCAGACACTCTCTTTAGTCTCTCCATCTCCTTCAGCACAGAAGACACATGGGTCACTGAATCACTATTCCCTATTCTTTTTATTACTTCTGGTGGGACTGTTCAGGACTTTCAGACGGTATTTGAATCTTGTGCTAAAAATAACATGGGTGGGCTTTTTCTGTAATATATGCGTGAATGCTTGAGGCTGAAATGTTCTTTATTTACTCGTTATCAATACTAACAGAAGAAAGGTTATTATTTCCATTTGCTCCCTAAAATAGACATCTATCTATTACTTCAGTACTTGACACCTTTTGTGTTGTGCCTCTGCGTGCCTCTCTCTCTTCCATCTCTTCCCCACCCTCACTACCTTTTCCACTTTCAGTAGTGTGGTTACAGTGTCCATTGCACAGACTTCCTACTTCAGTCCTGGCCTTTAGTTCTGGGTCTCCTATCAGTGTTGCCTCCTTTCCCATATGAAACCATGGATGAATGACTATACACATACAGGACACTCTACATCCATAGGGATGATACTCCCTAATCTCTTATACATATGGGATTCTGTGCCACCGATAGTGTTTCCAATACTCTCCTCCCTTTATCCCAGATCTCCTGCTCACCTTATCAGATGCATTTCTCCCTCATATTGCTCTATTTGAAGAGAGGCATTTGAAGGAAAATTTTCCAATTTTAAAATGGACTAGACAGTATTTTTTTCTTTCATTCAAAGCAGCTTAACCATTTTCTCTAGAATCTTACCAAAGGAGTCAAACTGAGGACTACACATAACCCTGAAACCTTTAGCTTGATCAGTCAAGATTCCCAGTGTTACATGAATTCTAAACAGTGTATTGCAATGCTCTGTCTTCAGGAAGTCCTCATAATACCCTTAATTTCCAGTAATCTTTGATACATACGGCAGAAGGTTGCATTTCTCCATGGTGCCAGCTGGACTCCTGCAGCTTGGCACATGTCTGCATAAGCCTGTAGGTTTTCACAGAGGGCTGCATTGTTCAAATGAAGTTCGCAGAGATCATACTGACAGCCTTCAAAATAATTTTGTGGGTCAACTACTGAGTGGCAGTTCTGGAATGGACCATTTGGATCTGTGATCAGACCACAGTATTCATTGCTTTGGATCATATGTTTTTCATCAGCAGTGCAATTTGGAGTATGGCCATCATCTGGTGAGCATCTGAGGTGGAAAAAAAATTTAAAAAAAAGTGGAAAATTAATGGATGAACTTTGGATTCACCAGCACCAAAGATGTTTTTCAAATCACATCTAACAAAACTACAGGTTCTGTTCCCAAACTAAGCACAATGTATTTTACATCCCTACATTTCAAACTCTTAGAGTAGAAAATCAAATTTTAATATGATCTCAACCTGGTAATACTTGAGAGACCTGGAAGAAACTAATTTTTGGCTTTTTGGTAAGTCAGGCTGTCTACATGGAAAGGGAAACAAAGGAAAAACATTCAAAATTAAACGACTATTATTATTAAATAACATTATGAAATTATAAATATAGAGTAAAGTATCTCAGAAGAGTTGAAACAATGTTGAAATATACATTGAAATGTACAAAAGAAAATTATCCAGGTCATTAGCAAAACCCATGCTTGACAATTTTCATTTGAGAGCTGAAATTAAAATGCAAGCTCTTGGTGAGGAGTGCATGTGTGTTCAAGACAGATTTAGCATCTAACTGAATGGAGAGGGAGGAAAATCCTGTGATTCAGGATGTAGAAGTGATAGTCATGAATATCCACAAATATGCTTCCTAGGAAGGCTAAATAAGTTAAGGAACTTTAATAATCTCTCCTTATATTTTTTTCTCTTCAGACACACAGAATTGAAAAAAACCAGGATGAAATCCAGCTTCCTCGACACATCAGTCCAGTGCTGAAATGCCTAAGGGTCTCCAAAAAATCTGGTTGAAGGCTGAAGACTTAGGAAAGACTCATTTGTTCTGGCTGATCTTATCTCTTGATGACACAATCCACAGCATTTAAAACAGCACTGAGCCCTGTCAGTGAAGTCATTCCCTCTGGTGAGTACTGCAGGAGAGACTTAGGTTTGTCCATTTATACCCATTGCCATTACCATTTGCTTCTTAATTATGTGAAGAGTGGAAGAAATAGTTTTGGCATTAGAAAGCTGTACAAACCAAAGGCACACCTACTGATACCAAGGCACGCCTACTGATACCAAGGCATGCCATAAAAAAAGATCTCATTAAAAACATTTTCTGAGCTGCTACTCAGGAGATCATCAAGAGAACAATTATCCAAACTGCAAGGTACATTGAAAAATCAGTCAAGTCTAAAAATTAGTCATAAATTATATAAAAACATCACCATAACTAGCATCCTGAAACTTGCTGGTGGCAACCTAAGTCTTTTAGCTGGGCAGCAAAGGGAAAGCCTTCCTGGCTGAGGAAATATCCCCTTCTTTTATCTGTTGCAAGCCACAGGTGGATTCAGTTGTGCATGGTGTTTCAGGCTCTATCACCATTCTCCCTGTCTGGCCTGTGTTTGTACTTGACACATTCTTTCTTTGTGTTTGCTCACACAGTGCTTCACTAAGGGAGGAAAGAAGCCCCAGTGGCCTTTCTCTCCTATCAGCATGTCAAAGCAAATGAGAAAGGGAGTGTCTCTCTTATATGGGAGTAGTGTTTGCTTGCAGTTCTGTGCCTGGGTTGCATCAAAGTCCCTAGAGACACATTCAAAAACACGTTTTGTTTTTTTTTTTTTTTCTGATTTAAGTGTTTGCTGCTCCTGAAAACCCCAATATGTAAGTAATCCTAAAACTCAAGCCTAGAGGTCCCTCCAGGGGTATGTGATGTGAAACTATGGGTGAAATGCCCAGCACCTGGAAGGATCCAGCTCCAAAAAATAGGGACAAAGCCCTTCCTCATGGCAAGGCCACAAGGATGTTACTGTCTGTCTGAACCCAGTAAAAGCCTGAGCTTTTCCTGGTGAATCATTATGATGTGAGGGGACAAAAAACCCAAAACAACAAACCACCACAGCTGGAGTCTCTTTGGGCATGAAGAATATGTGAAGTAAAATTTGAGGTGGGAAGAAGGAACGGATCATTACTCTGTACTCAGCACTAGTGAGGTCACACCTTGATTCCTGTGTTCAGTTTTGGGCCACTCACTGTCAAAAAGACATTAAGGTGCTGGAGCATGTCCAGAGAAGAGCAGTAGAGCTGGTGAAGGGTCTGGAACATTAGTCTTGTGAGGAGCAGCTGAGGGAACTGAGGTTGTTAGGCCTGGGGAGGGGAAGCCTCAGGGGACACGTTTTCTCTCTCTCTCTCTGCAGCTATGTAAAAGGAGGTTGAAGTGAGATGGGGGACAGTCTCTTCTTCTGGGACACAGGTGATGGGGTAGGAGAAAACAGCCTCAAGATGCACCAGAAAAGATTTAGATAATTTTAGGAAGAATTTCTTCACTCAAAGGGCTGTTAAGCATTGGAACAGGCTGCACAGGGAAGTGGTGGAGTCACCATCCCTGGAGGTATATTTAAAAGACGCCTAGGGGCATCTGGGGACATGGTTTGGTGGTGGACATGGAAGTGCAGTGTTAGCAGTTGGACTCGAGGATCTTAGAGGTCTTCTCCGGCCTAAAAATTTCTAGGATTCTGATAACTTTTAAGCACAGTTAAATTTTCTGAGAAACTTTACCCAGATGGATAAAGTCAGTACACTAACAAGAATATATTTTATCCCATGTGCCTGACATTTTTGATTCCCATACAACAGTTGATTAAAACATGAGACATTGCATAACCAACAGCTAAGACCTACCTAGAGTCATTGTAAACCTGCCAGCTGTTGCCAAGGCTGGCTGAGTCTTCTTCCATCTCTCCATCTGGGTTAAGGAAGTCATCTGCTTTATGTCCGTTATAATTTCCACATATTCCACAGACTTTAGACATATAGGTACTGGGAAGAGTGATTTCTGCTCTGTGATTTCCATCAAACTTGACGTGCAGCCCAAAGTCTGTAGTAACCACAACATACTGCCCACTGAAGGCAATGCTGACACCTGGCGCCAAGGTCAGAGGGACCACCTGGCTGACTCCGTCAACCTGCAGGCACAGAGAAGGGCAAGCATTATAAACACTTGAAGTATTTTTAATGGTGACCCTCTTAGATCCCTGTATTGAGCATAAGGCTTGCACAGTGAGCCGTAAGAACTGTGGTATTTTTTAACATAAATGTTGTACATGGCCACGTAATCGAGGGCCTTGAGGCCACAACAATGTGGCCACGTAGTTTACAAGTGTGATCTTGGTGAACCAGATGCAGTGGGCAGAAGTTCAAGACTTACCATGGTCAGCAGCAACTCTCTACAGACCTATTCTTTGTTTGGCTTTGGTGGGTTTTTTTTATTTTATTAATCAGATTTAAAAAATGTAGTTATAATGGATTCTCAGAAGATTTTCAGGATTGGACAAATCTTGGAAAAGCATCTTTTTGGGTTTTTTCTCTCTTTTTTTTTTTTATCTTTTAATTTTCACATTTGAAATGCCAGACAATAGAAAGTAAATTTCCAAGTAAAGTTTTCATTTATTTAAGATTTATTAAAATTAGTATCTACTCATTTGTTCTTATTAGAAATGTAGGAAAGTTTGGTATGCTTAGAAACATATATGTAATAAAAACAGTAAATACAGGGGAAAGGTACAAGACAGAGGCTGTAGGACAAAGTGGATATATAGTTTTCTGTGTTTCTAAGACCAGATGGGAAAGGTTTTGGTGTACATTCAAATCTTTATCTGCTGTCACTTAAACTGCTGTACTATTTTCTTAAGAACGGTGGTAATGAAGTAAGGTGCTAATGAAGTAAGGTGGTAAAGACCTGTTCATTTGTTGGGGGAGTTGACTCAAACATTTCTGCTGTCTTAGCCCATTATGGAAAGGATCCATAAAGAAGGTTTAAAATACAATAGCTGGCCAAGTGACACAAAGCGGTGTAAGGAGTCATCAGATTGTTATTCCGGGACTCTCATCTGTCTCTGCTTTATGATAAATGCCAGGTGTTAAGTGAAGTTAACAATGAAGTGGAATAACTAGAAATCAGGGATGAACATGCAGCTTTACAGGCTACCACACAGGATCGAGAAATAACTACCAGCACAAACTCAGTTAATGCAGGGCCTTTTTATTTCCTGTTACACACCAAGTTTGACCATGGAGAGCAAGTTAGAAAGGTGGGTCGGGCGCCTGGAGTGTCAGCTCTAACCCCACCTTTTAACAACACAGCACAAAATTTTAGCCTGTACTTTAAGTTCTGAAATTCCAGTGTTTAAGAACTCCACATTACTCCTGTTCCTAAATATCTGACTACCTTCTAAATATTACTGTATGGATGCTGGAAATTTGTAGTCATTGTACAATAATTTCTTCATTCATGCTATGAAATACTGGTGATAGATAGTGGGCTCCAACCTTACCTTAACAGCTCTGTTTTTACCCAGATTGATCCTGTAGTCATAGACATCGACATCCACATATTGGACGTAGGACACACGAGTGTTGCCCCCCCTGTGCTCGTTGGCTGCTTCCACGTTGAAGTAGGGCAGGGAGCTGTTGCTCTCACACAGCTTGGAGAGGGTGTAGGTGCAGGTGCCCATGAAGTCGTGGCGCTGCTTGTCAAATGTGTTATAGTGAGGATCTCCATGTATACTGCAAATTGCTTCTGGAGACAGGAAAAAGGAATACGTTCTCATTAACACACGGATACATTCAGAAAGCCCACCTCATTGTGTAGTGGGAAAACACGATCATCCTCATTGTATAGACTACATCTGGAAGAACTGAAACAGAAAAGGCAGATTTGTAAAGCATAAGGCAATGTCAAAAAGAGATACCCATAGAAATTAACTGAAGCAAAGTGGTGGTAGTAAAAAAAGCATGTGTCCGAATACAAATCATTGACTAGCATATAAGATTGGCTAAAATTACCTGTCACTGGTGGTGGTGTAGGCACTGTTGGTGTAGGTGTTGGTGGTACAGGTGTAGGGCCAGCTTCTGTTAGTGGAAAAGACAAGGCAATACAATGAGCTTTAACATTACAGGGTGAACACTACTTACACGCTAACATACATTAGTTTTAACTTATTCTTCCCCAGCATAAAGTTAGAAGTTTTTCAGTGAAATAAGTAGAACTGCCTATTTTAAAAATAGGGGATATGTGGCATTTCTGAGCACTTAGGAAAGCTCATCTGTTAGTTAGCTTGATCAGCAACTGAGCTTGGGCAGCCTCTCTGGAGCTGGAAGTGTATTTACAGTCTGGTATGTGACTCCCTCTGGTGTATGCTAAGACACATGAAGGTCCTGCTGTCAGCAAGTGTTGGCAGGTCTGATAGTGAGATGAACAGAGAAGCTCTTGTCTCTTGGAGTTATGTTTGTGCACCATCCGGTGGCTGAATCATGTGCTAATACACCTGCAAAAATGAAGAACTGGCTCTCAAACAAAAAAATGCCCCAAGTTTTTTCATGATGTTTAAAATAAAATCATATGTTCTCAGGGTATGGACCTGAATGGAAATATTTGTCCTGGGTAGTGCAAATTTGTAATGAGCAGTATTTCAGAGAACAAGACCTATTAAGACCTAATGACACTTTCTATAACTTTTTCAGCAAATTTCTTGTTCAGTTCACATTTTGTAAGTATTGCATGCTTGTCAGTAAAAATAGATCCCAGTCACTTGGAGCTTGTGCCAGTCTTGGCTGATTTATTAGAAGGTCAGAGATCAAGTTCAAATTGCTGATTTGTAGTCAAAGCTGGTGCTGCAACTTGGTGTTACTGACTCACTGTTATCTTTTTGTGACGTGTGGCTGTACTGTGTATTTGATGAGCTTATACGAACTGATACTTACTGTAAAATGCTTACTAGTGTATTTAATATGGAATTCAAATTCAGTGTGCATATCCTTCTCTGGGTTTAGAGATGGACTTCAGACTTACAAGTGAAGTACAGTTTGCTGGACCTGGTGAAAAAGGTCACATGTACAGAGGAGGGGGGATAGCTTATTTTGGACGTTTGAGGCAATGAGGAAAGCATTAGAAAGAAACTACAGCAAAACACATAACACTCAAATGAAGTGAGCAGTTAAGTTTTTGCCATTTCTCTTTTGTGGTTTGAGGTTCTGAGGAGTGGCTGTGTTGTATACGGAATAGAATAATGGTCAACAGCTTAAAGAGTTGAAGAAACAGGACACAAGTGCAAACACAGACTTACCACAGGATCCATCCCTCACTCTCACATTGTCCAGTGCTGTATCCCCATACTCTGTCAGTCCTCGGACAGCCTCAAAAATTACCTAGGCAGGACACAGAGTGATTACTGTGTCAGAGCTGCTTAGGCAAACACAAGACCATTTCTCTTAGCATTGTTTTCAAAATAAACTCTCTGGTTTATTGCTAAAGGTAGCAAGTCAGCTGAGGTTAGAACAGTTTTCCTAATTCCCTCAGAAACCATAACTATATATTCTGTAATAAGATAAGGACTGCAAGAAACATTGTCCGCTATTTTGCTGACTTCTAAATGATTTATGAGAATTACTTTTCTGAATTCTACAGAGGAGTCCAATATAGGAAGCAGCCCAAAGTTCAAACCTTCAAACTCATAGCAGACAAACTTGCATTTAATTAAGACATCTAAAGTACTTGATTTCATGATAAAATTAATGAGGGAAGGAAGGACAAAGGGAGAAAACTAAACTAAATTTTATCCCCTAACTAATAGCACTATTAAAACTAGGAGGTTGTTTGTTTCTTCTCTTAGTTCATTGACATAAATCACGAGGCCATTATATTTACAAAATCGTGGTTATATTTTTAGCTTACATGCACAGTATTTTGCAACCTGCAAATGGAGAACAAATACTGAGACTGTGCAAAGAAATTAATCCTGAAAATATATTACCTTTATCTTCCTCTGTGTTGGGAAAGTGTGAGTGATGGCACCATACTTCCACAAAGAGCTCTGGTTTCCCTTCCGATGCCATATCACAGACTCCTGTGTGCCATCTTGGATAAGCACTCTCAGCTCATTCATTTCTTCTGATCCAAACATATAGTACCAGAAGTCTATGCATATTTTTTCAGAAACGACAGTCTCTGGGCTTTCCAGCCTGTTAGTGTCGAATGGGATCAGATTACTTGCTTCTTGGTAGATGAAATAACCTTCTGCAGAGTGAAAAAAAATTAAAATGCAGTTGAATCTTCCTAACTTGTTAGATGTTGTCTAAAACTGAAGTATAACCCAACCTGGAAGAAATCAAGGGCATCATTACCAGTGCAAAGAAGAAAAGTGGAGCGTGTTTGGACTTCACATTGCAATGGTTAACCCCACATACTTATCTGAAGTAGAATGTGAGCCTGAGAGCAAAGCAAATACATTTCATCTCACGTGAACGCTTATTTTGGGATCCTAATTAAAGATGTAGGACTCTTTCGAGAGACAGCACCTCCAGACACAATGCCAAACTGATCCATGTTCAGTTTCCACTTTCCTCAAAGGAAAATAATGCGATCTGCTATACACCTTCTCATGTGGGATAACTTTTTTTTCCTAAAGATTTTGGTCTCAAGATGAGTAAATTCAGAAACTCGCAGTGTTTCTTTTAGGATTTGAAATGCTTTAGTCTAATTGGTTCAATGTGAGATTGGACTTTACTAGCCCTGAAGTATTTTGCTTTACATAGGCTAAGAACAAAGTTACATTTCCCTAGTGCAGCTGGAGTCAAGTCTCTGCCATCTGACTATGGAAAGGAATCCAAAACAAATGATCATTTCTATATCATAAAGTATGGGTCCACACATAGCATCCAACATGCAGTCATATATTAAAGTTGGCAAGAAAATCTAAGTACTATCTAAAGTGATACAGTCTGTGTCAATTAAAAAAGCAAAACATTATTATTTGTGTTAATCCAGATTAAAAATATTCAATTTCATATTCCAAAAGGCAATTTTAATTGTTATTATAAAATACTAAAAATGCAGAAAATTATTTAGCAAAAAACCCAACTAATACCATTCTAATCCGCTTACTGACTCTGATAGTAGCTGACCTTTCAGTCTTGGGATAATTACAAGAAGCAGGAGACTGCAGACTGATCCCCATAAATGGATATCCTAGTGCAAGGATAGTGGCTAAAATACATAGAGATGGAGCCACGGAGCATTTGTTTGATAATATGACCGTGTTTGATAATATGACTCCAGTTTTAAAATCATGAGTAGCTGAGGACAGACTTTTAAAATATATTATTTAATTTCAGACTTGATTTTGTAACACTTTTGCAGCCTGAACTTTATCTAGGGCCAGTACAGTGATCATTACATTTGTTGCCATAAACTGATATCAGTGTAATTTGGCCACAAATGCTGTCTTGAAGAATGGTCTGTCGCATGGCAATACATTCTCTGTGAGGTCTTAAGCATGATATAATTAGCTTCCTTCTACTTCCATGCACTGATAAAGATATCCAATCTATGATGGGCAACTCAATTTAATTTACTCCTAACTGATATGGTTAAAAGTCATAAATAGGTGTCAGCATGAAACAAACCCAACACATTTCAAAGGGCTTTAAGAATCTCTTTTTTCTTCCAAAGAAATCATAAAGGTAAGTCAAGCTGCCTTCAAAAAAGAAAACCAACAATGGCACAACAGAGCACTTACTTCCATCAGGATAGTCTCCATCGGGACCTGTTCCATCAGTCGGAGTGTCATGCTTTGTCCGTATCCACAGCCCCTGGTTGATATTGCAGGGCTGGGTCCAGTCACAAAATGGTCTTGAGTTATTGTTGAAATCACATCTGGTGAGGTAAGCTGAAATACAGCACATTAAAGTGAGGATGAGGAGCTAGTATGTTCAAAATTGGATGTTAACAGCACTAAGGACATGCAGTTACCTGTTTCAGGATCCCATGCTCTCAAGCCACCAGTCGGCCATTGCTTGATCCTGCTAAGAAAAGTAACAGAGGGAAGCCCTTATGGAATTAGTGACTCAAAAACTGTTTAAGAAAGCATGTTCAGACCTCAACTTATGCCTTTGGATATTTCACTGAATAACTGAATAGACCCTGAGTTTCATCCATGTCTGACTTTGTCTTCCCATGTGGAACTTACTCCTCCCTGACAAAGCTCTGAGAGTGAGTCCAAAGTGGGATATTTCACTTCATCTGATGTGGAAGGATTCTCTGCTCTGTATCCCACTGAACCGAAATGATAGGAGTTCTCGTAGGTACAGGGAGCTATGGAAGGGATGGATGGATATAGCACAGCTCAGACAATACCAGGATAATAGCAAAGATTTTCTATTAACTTGCTCATGTCATTGTTATCCCCGCTGTTTCAAAGCAAAGTGTGTAAACGCCAGTAAGATAGTGTACTGTATAACTGTTATTTGCTGGAAGGCTACGTATTTCCTTTAACTGCTGTAGATCTCCTATGACACAAAACTTTTATTTCATTCAGCTCTTCTGATTTACCCTGAAAATGCTGGGGAAAAAAAAAAAAAAAGCAGTAACAAATGCACAGTCCTTGTATGCTACAAAGTCTGCAGAGATAAGTTGACACAAGACGAAAATTACACCAACATATCACAGCATAAATGGTTGTGCCCTTGGGTTGTTTTGCATAGGGAAGGGATCTGCATGACTGCAAGGCTACAGCAGTAGTTCTTGACATACTCTGACTGTGGTCCGCAATTCCAGGAGGCAGGTTTCAGTTCCAAATTCTGTGGTGCCCTCTCCTTAATTATTCTTACTGTACTTGACACAGTCTAGAGAATCTGTCCTTAAGGGAATGCATCATAATGAATGTCCACACTGTTCAAGATCCAAGCAATGACATTCAGAAAACTAGGGACATTAGGAGCAAATATCACAATGACTTCATTATGAAATGATGTAATGACATGCAGCAAGCAACTGTAAAGCAGACTGAGCTAAAGATAAGGAGGAAAAAGAATATGTAAAGACAGAAAAAATAAGGAAATTTTCTTCATTGCTCTTGGATTTCTTCTTCCATGAGAAAGGGAAAGCTGAGGGAAGTTACCACTTGGTCTCTATTCACTGTTATCTTTAAACTGTTACACATTACGCAAGTCCTAAGCCACAGATTAATATCGGTATGTTCAGAAACAAAAGATTTTTATAACGACTGCGGTTATTTTGCCCAGATCTCTCCTCTTCAGATGTGCCATCAGAAATCCATGTTACAGGTCTCTCTCAAACAGGCACCAGTGTAGAATTAGGCAAACACAACATTCAATTATTTCTTTTTAAAAATGGTATAGTTCAATTGTACAACATTCCACATTTAAAAAGTGAAGAAACGTTCCACATTTTAAAAGTGAAGAAAGGATATTTATCATTAACAGCTAAGCTTCCTAAATTAAGCTATATTAATTGCTGGGCTACTTACCCTGTGGTATTCAGCACTGAAATACAGAGTAAAAATAGAGTGTATTGTAAGTGCCAGAGGGTCCCCATGCTAGAAGACAGAGTTAAGTCTTCTGTGTGGTATAGTTTGCATAGTAATCCGCAAGCCGTACTCAGCAAGGAGAAAATGAGGATGACCTGTGGTGAAACAGGTAAATATATTGCCAAGAGGGTGGAGGTGATTATAAAAATCTGTCCAACCCTGTATCATGTTCCCTGTGTTATCTACTCTGAGAAAACACCTATGAACTGAATACTCATATTTTACAGTACTTGTTTTGTCACCCTTAGTTGTTTGCTGGAGAAATTGATGTGATTTTGGCAATTTTTGTTGCTGCTGTTTTATATTAAAGAAGCCTGCTGTTTTAAAGGGGTTTTTTTCTGACATAGATAGCAAGACAAATTATTTCATCTTAAAACTCCTGCCCAGCTTCCACTACCAGTATAAGTGAGAATTCTCATTTTGACTGAATTTTCTCCCTTTCTGAAACTAACATTAGACAGAGCAGATAACAAGACTTCAGTTTACTCACAGCAGTTAAATTTTCGTGGGCACAATTCAGAAACTTGCTGAAATATTACTGATACCACATTGCCCCTGCTAAAAAATAAAGGATCATTTTCTGGGCTTCCAGGAAGTCTCTGCTGGCTGCTGACAGCCCAGGAGAAGCAGGTGGATCATCCCCACTGCCACTTGGACTTTTACTGTTCTGATTTTTTTTCATCATTCCTTGCACTGGGGTCTGAAAAAAATGGCTCAAAGGCAGACAAGTTCCTACTTCACTTGGATTTCATGACTGAAGAGAATCAAAAGAGTATCAGAAAGTGTACAGCATTTCCTTGCACCGCCTGGAAACTCCAATGGGTCTTTTTTTTTTTTATTTTTTTTTTTCTCATTTTTTTTTTTTTTTTTTTTTGGTTATATTCTGATGATAAAGATCATTAAACCTCCACAAATTAAGTCTGGAATTTCTTCAACTCCCTTTCACTCTGCTCATTAACAAGTAACTAAGGAGGGTATGTACAGAAATGAGAGGAAATAGGGATGGATCAATGGAGGCTAAGCAGAAACACAAAAATATTTCAAGTTAGATTTGAACAGATGTGTTGAAGATGAGCCTGGGACTGCATTCTGCCACAAGCTCATGCTCTACACAAGTCTTTGCAAAGCAAGAGGGTAGATGCTCACTTGACTAGCAATAATCCCTCTCCAGTCAAAATCCTTTTCTAGGAAGATATGTGGTTTTTTGCCAGCCAGTAAACAGAGAAGAGGATTTCTGTGATTTCAAGACAAAATATTAATTCCCTGCGCAAAACCACTGACCACACTTTTCCAGTTCAGTTGAGGAGAGACGGGAAGAACACAAATGAACATCAGGTACAAGTTTCATTGATACAGGGTGTTTTCAGCAGGGCGGCTGCAGTGATGTCAGCAAGTGATAATCTGGGCAATATCTGTCCATAGCACTGTAATGGAGAGCAAGGAACCCTCCCTGTATGCACACGCTTTCCTCCTGCAGACCAGGGATATTTCATTAATCTGGTGCTGCTCTGTATCATCCTGACAAGAAGATATGAGTCTATCTTGGAAAGAAAGAAGCCCGCTGTTAAATCCATCCATCCATCCATCCATCCATCCATCCATCCATCCATCCATCCATCCATCGATCCATCCATCCATCCATCCATCCATCCATCCATCCATCCATCCATCCATCCATCCATCCATCCATCCATCCATCCACCTGATGCACCGCCTTTGACCCCTTCTCACCCACAGCGAATGTGAGGCCCTGTAGCACCACAAACACTCCTTCAGCCATGCTGTGGGACCTTTTCTGTGACTTTGTCACTCCTGTTTAATGCCATCTCGGGCACTGTGAAAAGTGAACTGGAGTACTCATTAAGGCTTTTCAGGGACGGGCAAATATCAATGACCTCTTCTCCACATAGGAAGGATGAAAAGGAAATGACTTGCCATTTGATTCCAGTGGGATGTGACAGTATCTCCCATTCCTGACAGTCAAACTGATCACCTCACAGGCCTGTTATTTCTCCTCTCCACGTGCATCCTCTGTATCTCTGAAAGGCACCTGGGAGACTCTCATATTTGTTTAAAAATACTAGGTTGGATTGCACAGCAACCTGAGAAAGAAAAGGAACACCAGTTCTTAATTTTTATTACAATGAGGTTAAAATTCTTTCTAAGGAAGGGCATTTGCAGGCAATCTTACAAACAACTGATGTTTTACTTCTGCCTTAAATCTAAGATGCACACCTGGTAGCTAATCCCTGTGACTGGGTTCCTAGTGCTCTGCACTGTGTTTCTTTTTGACTCACCCCATCTGTAGCCAGCATTAGAAACCTCACCTGCTGCCTGTTGACAAGGCACACTTGGGCTGCTAACTGCCTTTAGGCGATACAAACAGATTTCCCACATAAAATCTGCAGAAGATGCCAATAGTAGGGCTTGTCAACGATTAGCGTCATATGCAACAGCCTCAAAAGCACAGATAATACTGCATACAGCTTTATTGCTGCCTGCTGGTCAGAAAAGGGCCCTTTAAGAGACTCTCTTAATTTTTACAGGGTGAAGTTATGTTTCCCAGGGGACAGAATCAGGCTGATACCCGTGCAAAGGAACAGCACAATGAAGATACAATAAAAAAAAAAGTCCAAGCAAGACAACTCAAACAATGAGAACTCAGCAGTTCACCCATTCTACTGAGTGCTGTCTAGTGCAACTTGCTGCACAGTTATATGTAATTGTTGTCAGGTACCTAAATCTGGTTACTCCATTTTCTTGAATACAAGTGTTCTCTGATGAACAGCAGTTGCAATTCACTGTGTGGCTAATGCTCAGCCTATGGTGTTGTAATCAGTCAAAAGCTAGGAAGCTTGAATAGCTTAAAGAATGGGGGAAATTACATAAAACCTTTTTCTCCTAAGACTTCAAGAGACTGCTGCACTGCTACCTAGCACAAAGTAGAGAGATTGCTGGCTGATATGAAATGCTGGCGTTTTGCTGGGATGCATTGCAGCACATGTGTGTCCCAGGGCCTATTCTTTCCGAAGCTGTATCTAGAAGAAAATTTGAATGAATTAACTAAATGACTGTTCTTAAATGGCAGAATTCTGTGCAGATTCTCTTAATTTAGAATACAGTAAGTTCTGTAAATTTGCACATAAAAACTAAACAACTTTATCTGATTTTCATACCGTATGACTGTATCTCATTGGGTGTTGCACAGATTTAACAGCAATGTTTTTTTGCATCCATTTCAGTTAAATTTATACAATTTGTTTGAACAAAAGAATCTCTCTGTTGTTTCTATTAAGGCAATAATTTCTTTCTCTATCTTGACAAATGACCGAGTCAGTTTTTGCAGCATGTTATACCTCTGTCACTCTGAACTCCCAGTGACCTCTGGCTCCACTCTGCCTTTACTGACGTTGTGGGTGAGAAGGCAGTGACACATCTGCCATTTCTTCAAAAACCTCCCTATGCTGGACTCCTATTGGAGCTACACTCCAGTCACTGCTCTGATAAACATTCACCAAGGAGTTATGAAACCATAAATTTATAAACAGATAAATTTAGATTACACAGAAGTGTAACTAATCCCACTTTTTCTCTGTTGAGTAAGATGCTTTGATAAGATGATAGGACACAAAAATGTCTGTTATAAATGGATGTTTCTCTGATGACTGAAGCCTTTGTGTTCTGTTGAGTACAGGCTGACGTTGCCTTTTTTTAAACTGTTGGCTCTCCAAATTGAAGCTTCAAGTTGAAATTCAAGCTCTCTCATTCCTGATCTGAAAGCTGTAATAATTCTGAAAATCAAATGTAGCATTCTTATTAGAGTATAGGTGCCAGATTAAAATTTCATTCTATTTCTTATGTTTTTAACAGTGCAGACATAATAGAAATAAAAATAGAGCAGCTTTTTTATCATTATTTTCAGTTGTCAACTGCCTATGGACAAAATTCCTGAGGGCAAATAGTACTCTTATACTGTGACCTAAAAGAAATGCATTTTCAAGGTAAAGTTCATGAGTTTATTTGGTGCTCACATATGTGTACAATATGGATAATTTATAATTAAATTTGCAACTGTTAAGGCCTTTTTTTTATCTTTGAGCTGAAGTACACCTCAGTGTATTTTATTTCTAGCATACCAAGATAAAGACCAAAACATTTCTCACAATTAATGCAATAAAGAGGTTTTCCTGGCATTCCAATGGATATCTGAATAAAGAAAAGACCATCATAAGTAAAACTACTTTCTTCTTCGTTTTCAGGTGCTGCATCTATAATCATGAGATTAGTAAATCAGTTCATAAAAGCCCAGAAATTTTCCAAGTCTGTCTATTAATAATAAATGAGATATAAAAGATGACTTTGAATATGTATTTTGGGAGCAGATCTCTGGCAGGAAGAAACATGGTATTTATCTCTCTAACTGCCTTTTTTATGTAGGGTTGTTTCTTTTTTGCTTCGATGATAATCTAAGCAACTGTTCCCGGCTCATCAGAGTTCAGTAATTTCGTATCTACACCTTGATATATTTTACATTTATTATTGAATCTCCAATACACAGCAAACCTGTGATTTATAGAGACCATTCCTAACAATAATTTCTTTCAGAGGCAGAGTGCTGCTTTTTATTTTTATCAATGGATTTGTAAAATCAAACTACCTATAGAGACAAATGTCTGATTCCACTATTGCCCTGTTTCAATTTCAGTATTCTACTGCCAAAGCTGGTGTTCCTGGTCTTGGTTCATTCCAGCCTAAAAAAAACGGACTCCTGGCTCATTCTCTAATTATAGCTTAATTACAGCAGCAGCTGTGTCTAAAATTAGCAGTCTTAGGCTTGGTTTAATGAATGCTGAAGTTTGTTTGAATTTTCAGCTCACCATTGCATACTTCTGTGGTGCTGATAAAGCCTGTCACTCCTGTCCTCAGCACTCTGACATGAGCAACCCTTTCACTTACTTGAACCAGATTTTTAAACAGCTGTCTATGCCTGGTTGCCTTTTTTTCTACAGATCCCAAATGAACTCATGCAGTTCTTTGCCTTCCAGCCCGATTCCTCATGAACTGAGTAATCCTGCAAGCCTCTTAACTCTTCCTGGTCATTTCAGAAAGGGTGGTTTCTGACATCTATTACCTCCTGGATAAATCTGCTTCTTCTCAAGGTATGGGTCCTTCTCACCAAGTATGACCAAGGTATGGTCACTTCTTACAGTCTCCTCTGTAACAGAGCCCTGTGAATATTAAATGGCTTCTGCAATTCAGCTATTAAACCTCTTTACTACGGTTGCTTCACAAAAAAATCCTAGTGCGATTTCATATTCTTGTTAATATATAGAGATGTACAATTAAAAATTACTTAAAAATCAAGAAACTTGTCAAATCTATTCATATGGCCTTTTCTTATCTAAATCCTACAGTTCCCATGACTACTGGAGCTATGCACTGCTCTGCATTACCTGGATCACAGGTACCTCACTGCCTGCTCTACAGAAAAAACCACTGAGAGGTGACTAAATTGAGCTAAGGGAAGTGTCAGTCTAGCAGCTCCTGCTGATTTTACAATCAGAGAGCGACAGAAAACTTAACCTGTTGCTCAGTCTGCCCCCTGATCACAAGCCAAACCCGCTCCAGGCCCTAGCAAAGTATGAAGATTGTGAAATGCATTGCTATTTGCACTTTGTTCTACAAGTTCTACATGTGAAATAAATGAAACTGAAGTGGAGATCATTTGTGTCATTCATGGGTTCAGAGTAGAGGGATCAGAATTCTGCTGTTTGCTTTGGAGTGAACTGTATTTACAAAAAAGTTCTTGAGCTATGCGGGAAAACAAGGCTTATGTCTCTTGAGGTACTCAGGGTTCCTTATGAGTAAAGCATTTACTTCTCTAGATGACAGCTGGGTGTGTTTGCATATTTACATATACATAAAAATTTATGTGAATAAAGTTTAGGAAATTAAGCTGACCACAAGGGATGATCTTTTTTTTCTTTAAGTAGGTGACTGTGATTCCCATTTCCAGAAACCAAAGACAGTTGGATAGCATTTTCTAACATATTGAGTCTACTCAATGTGGGACATTCGAGAAAACATAACTATATTTTGATCAAGCTAAAATGTTTCACTTTGGGTTCTGCTGGTCAAAATTCAAACTTTACACATTTCCTCTAAACTTCTCCGTTTGACACTGAATCTTAAAATTGAAGTCAAATGCACATAAGTAAAAGATAAAGAATATCAGCTATCATTATGCTGCAAAGTGAAATGTTGATTATCGAATAGAACACATGCATATAAATTGCTTTTAAGATCTAAAGTAAGAAACTATGTTTTAACCTTTAAATATTATATTATCGGTTGAGAAAGGGTGCCCACAGCAGTGAATATCAATGTAAGAGAAAAGCTCCTGGATAAGCTATTTTAGCATTTAGTAGGTAGAGAAGGGTGGCAGTGTAGCCTACTGCTGCTGAAAGAAAGAAATTGGATGGAGGACGTGACCTGGGAAATGAACACCAAGCTAGGAAGCAAATAGTTCTTGGAAACAAGGATGCCCAAGTCATTGCAGTCAAGCAAGTGATTTATTAGACACCCAGTTCTTTCTGTATTATACTGGTAAAAGCAAGGAGTCAAGTAGCTATGAACATGATTCTCATTATAGCAAAATCAAATATGACCTGAGAAAGCTTCTGCAGAAATAAGCAAACTTCACATACTTAAGAATGCAGAGTTGGAAAAATCTCTCACTAGACACCTGCAGTGATGCTTCACTGAAAACAGATATATCTGCCACATACAACCTTCCTTCTTCCCTCTTTTCTTGTGCATAAGGAAATGGAACAATAATATTATCGTTTGCAAAGCAGATCAATAATATCAGAATATTCTACCCTTATTTCAGGATAGTATTCCCATGTGTCTAAATGTATGAGTAAAACTGTGGTAATGTTTTGACTCATCTGGAATTGTATTGGCCATCGTTTCCTGTTGGGGACCGGTTGGACTGGTCCATGGCAGTGCATACAAATTGCAGAATCATTAGAGGAGGGAAGTTCTCAAAATTACCTGGTTCACACCCTGCTAAAAGGCCAAGTAGCTTCAAATTATATTAAGTTGGTCTGGGCCTTGTCCAATCAAGACGGAAATTCCATGACCTGGATGGGTCTCTCACTGATTCCTCTATTTGACCACCTCCATTATGAAGGCTTTTAAATATAATAAGTAATATACACCCACCATGAAATGAGCTTCTCTTCACATTCCCAAGTCCCAGCAAGTTCCCTTTATTCCAGGCCTTCTATAGCAGTGTAGCAGAGGATAATCCACAAGAAAAGCTTTATTAAGAAAAAAACCAACTAAATAAAGTATACTAATCAGTTAAAATTTTATTATGGAAAACAGCTTTCATTTTATCCCACCATTCTTCTATTGCTTTATGTTAACATGTAAATCCAGAAGACTAATAAACCCAAGAAAATAATACGATAATATACTTAGAAAAATCTTTTAAGCAACCATGAGCTGTAAAACATTGCTCTGGGCTCTCTTTGCATGCTGACATTCAGGAACAGGTGACCAAACTGCTGTGCTAGAGGGACCAGGTGCAATCAATTACTGTAGTTGGATTCACTCAGTGAAACCACATGGGTTTGCTCCTTATTTCTGATTATTTTTTTCCCCAGGCTTAGGTTTTAGAGCTACTGCTTTGTTCCCCTTTTTCAGGGTGGAACAGTATGACATGACAGGACTTGCCAGGGTTCACAGAGAGAAAAAGAAGCCCAGCCTCTCCTTTATCAGCTGTCTGTTCTGCAGGGTGAATTCTTGTACCTTGGTCTCCCACATCCCATATGAGTCACCCTGGCTTTCTGGCCTAGGGATATTTAATTTTTCACAGAAAATGACCAAGTCCAAAGAAGAAAAATGTGAGGGGAAATTACCTAGTTAGTTCAGGCATTAGGGCATTCATATAATTTGTAAAACACCCAAGCACCACCAAAGTGAAACAGTGGAAGTGATGGAGACTACGATGGACACATGAGCAGATCAGCAGCACTTAAGGCATGAAGGTGGCCAAATTACATCATGCCAGCCATCTAGGAAAATAAAAACCATGCATTGGAAAGTGCAGTGAAAGGTGAGGCTTCTCCCCATAAGGCAATTGAGGCACTGATGAGCTTCCCTGGCTTTGGTAAGTACTAATGAACGTTGGGTGAGAGGGTGGCCCATCACTCGTGGGTGACACCGTTGAAGTCCCCAGGACAGCTGATCTACAACACAGTCCCCTATGGGACTTACACAATCAGGGCATCCTGTAGTAATGTCATAGAGTTTTTTCGTTCATGATAGAGTTGCTCTTTAATTTATTCTCTGATGTCTGGTCTAAATTTGATATATGTGAGATTCAAGTGTTGAGCAAGCTGATGGCTTACTTACTTCTTCCTTCATTTTCACAATACTTGGTGTTTAACAGAGTGAGCTCTGATGTGCATTGTGACAGCACAACCCAGCACATAACTGGCTGGAGTCCAGGCTCTGTTCTTGTTTGTGCATCTGTGGAATTACTCCTTCATTGCAAGCGACTGCACCTTGATATCTGTACAAAGTTGTCAGCTGCTTTGATCTCTGCAGACAAAGTGAGTAAAACAAGAAAAGAATTGTTTCAATTATCCCTCTAGATTTTAATGTTGGCATTATGTTTGCCAGGCCTGAAATGCTTGGGCAGTTTTCAAAGGTTAAGTCAAATATCCAGCTACCATGGCCTTTGCCTTTTGATTAGTTTCCTGAGATTGAATAAGAGCAGATTTAATCTCTCTGACCAGTTCAATAAGAGATTTAAGGACATCTTCTGGCAGGCCTGTGTTTTGCCCTATTGATCTCAGTAAGCCTGGCCAAGGCTTCAAGCTTTGAGCTTTCTTGGACAGTTTGCAGACTCCAGCCCTGGAATTCTGTGAAACTGAGGCTGAACCTCCTCAGTGTTTGGCAGACACTTTTGTTTCTGCACTTTAGGTACTGTCCTCTCTTCCTTTTCCTCCAAACTTTAGGGCTTCATGTCACAAATAATTCTCTCTGAAGCAAAATTCATGGAGTCAAACACCCTGGCACCAAAAATGTGGACAGTAAGAGGAAGCTCCCTAAAATGAAGCAATGGGAAGTGTATGGGAAGGGGGCAGTTAGTTCCAGCCTGCAGTAATGACTGGATAATCCCAGCACTGTAGATGGTGGCTGTGGTCAAACTGTGCTGTGATCCTTTAATTAAAGACTTGCTGATGCCTTAGGCTGTAGAGATGTCTAAGGATGTCTTCAAAGAGAAGCCCTGCTTCTGTAGGTCTGACATGATTTCTGTGCATGGTTATTCATATGCTGTGAGTACCTGACTAAACATTGTGAATGAAAATATTTTTACATGGTGTCTACCTGGAAGCCAGTAGAGTTTGAAATAAATGTATTCCTTCAGCAAAGCCACATCTTATGCACTGTGCAAAATGTTTTTGTGAGAATGTTTTAATTCTTGAGGAGTTCCTTTTCCACATTGTTTGCTAAACCCCAGCAGGTAACTATAAACAAGGGATTATCTCAGTCTGGGTGTGTAGCTTAGGCTCAGTTCTTGGGTGTATGATGTTAAATATTCTGAGCAATGATGTGGAAGAAACCATAAAATCATGACTGATGGGGTGTGCAGGTGAGACAGATTTATGGATTTATTGGATAAGGAAACCTATAGAATGGTGGTAGAGATCTGTAGTGCCTGTAATATACGTACCTGTTCACTTAAGGGAAATACGCAGTTGTCTGTCTGTTGCCAAAGTACAGGCTATACTTACAGAAAGGTGACAGGGCAAAGGAACTGGGTGTTCACAGTGTAAAATCAGCATAATTCAATATCATAAATAGAAGGGCAGGTCTGATTTGGGGAGCGGAATGCCAAGTCAGCTATGGGAGTTATAATCTACAGAGCATTTTTGTTCATTTGAAACATGTTATTTTAGTCTGGAGTTAAAGGTTCAAAGAAACCTGATGAAAATATTAAAATTACTTGGAGGAGAACAGGTAGAAAAAGTCTAGACTATTGAAAAACACTTTATTGTTGGATAAATAATTATAAAAAATATACTTAAATGGCATAATGCCTACAGAGAATGAGGCCACAGTAAAGGAAGCAGAAAATGTAGTTTTAAATTTTGTCATTCTGAATTTACTTAGTCCTAGATTCTATACGTTATATAAAGATATGAGGTTTCTCTGGTTTGTTTTTGCTTTGAAATTTTTTTTAGCAGTGTTTTGCATGTGATGGAATAATTTTCTTGTGTGCCATAATTTCCTCTCTTGTAATAATGTGCTAAAAAGGGAAGTATGTCCTCAGCTTTGTAACGATACCTTAAAGTTATCAGTGACATGGGACTCATTAGCTCTGCTGCCTCATGGCATTACCAGTGGCTTTTGTTAGCTCCTCACAATTCAGCTGTTTCAGTGCTTGTAGATGATCTGGGTGCTTTGCCACTGCTTTTGATGCTGCTTTCTAGGAACAGAGCAGAGCACAGCGCTTTGTTCCACCTTCTGTGTGCCTGAGCCATCCTGCTGTTCCTGTCACTCTGACCAGGCTGCTCTTTCCTGTCACCAGTTCTGGACTCCTCTCCCAGCTGTTTTCCTCAGTTCTTGTGCTCCTGTCCCCACATGCATCTTACTTGCTCTTTCCCCAGGAAATGTCTGCCTCACCTGGCTCTTTCTTTCCAGTTTCTCCGCAATAGTATTTCCAGCTCCTGCTGCTTGCAACTTGGTTTCTTTTCTTACTGCCACACTGGTCTCTGTTCCAATATGCCTTTCACATGGCTCTCTGTCCAGACCTGAACTGGATGCTGGCACTCTCCTATGTGTCTGTGTCAAATGGTATTGGGGCAGCAGCTTGACAGTGAAGAGGAACCAGGATACCAGATCTGGTCCCTAATAGTTTGCCTATTTAATCTTTAGCAACACTTTGGACTGGATAAGTGAGGCTTTGCTTCCATGCAGTTGTTCTGGAGCTTGCTACACACAGCCAGAGCAGAAAACTTACAGGAGTCTGACTGAACTGTATTCTGTGAAGTTGAACAGACCTGATGTCCAAAAGCACAGTTTTGTTAAATGCACTTCTCCCTGAGCAAATTATAAGTCACTTTTTTTTTTTTTTTTTTTTTTTTAAAAGGGAGAGAGAAGACCACTAGAATTTTAAAATAGGAACCAAATACAATTTTTTTCTCATTTTAAGGAATTCTCTTTTAAATGGCTTGTGTTCTGCTTGGGGTACACCAGAAAAAGCAAACCTGAGGCTGATAATACTTTAGAAAATGCTTTCCCGAACTGTTCAGTTCACTATATCATTAGTAACTGAAGACAGCAGCAGAGTTCTACTTTTAATTGCTCAAATTTTCAAAAGGAGGTGTTTGTCCTGACTGCCTCCATTTCAAGACATTCAGCTGCTAAACTCCTGATGGCATCTGAAAACCAAGCTTCTTCAGGGTATTTTTAAGCTGGGCAAGAGAAGTGAAGTATCTTGAAGACCCAACACTTGAAAGTGGAGGCCTGTCAGTTTCTACCAGGTATCACTTGGTCTTTTAGGCAGCCTTTCACTAGGAACCACAAAAGGGTGCCTTTTAAATGTTTGTCCAAACATGAAAATATTTTAACTCTTTCCAGTTATCTAACATAATCCTTGGTACTTTGAAGGCACTGAAAGATCTAAACTATTGAAACAGAAGTCTCAACTTTGTAAGCTGTACATAGTATCATTTTTTTTAACTCCTGTGGGCCAGAGGAACTTCCACTATGGGATGAGTCAGTGGTAGCTGAAAATCTCTGCATTGCACTGCCTTGTGTAGACATGTCCTGAGTCATGTTCTTTAATTGCCTCGAACTGTAGCTGTAGAAAGTACACAGATGAAAGGAATCCTCCAACCGGTGCACTTGACATTGCATGACTGAGAGCACAGTGTAAATGAAAGCTTAGGAGTTGTCTGGTTCTCAGGTTAATGGTGCAGAGTAGGGGTTGAACAGAGGGCCTGTGGTCATTCCAATTTGAAAGTGATGGATAGTGCAGCTTAGACAGCTTAAATATTTCTCAACATTTCTGGGTGTGCCAAGGTAGAGTCCTTAGCATAAGAGCATCCCAAATTGTGAGCCCTAGTAAAAACTAGTCTCAATATAGAAGAGACATAGTGTGAGGTATATATGGAAGAAAGACAGTACAAAAAAGATTCTTTAGGAATATAAAAGAAATCTATAAAAGACCATTTAGGAAATTTCTTCATATTTCTAAAAAACGTTTTAAACTTTGAGGAAAATTAACTTTTTTTTCTAGAATGTTTCATCATCTGTCTGTATCAGGATTCTTTGAGTGACTTATGTGGTGAGGAATGACACTGAACAATTAAATCCTTTAGTCTGTTCTTATTGCAGTGATTACTAAAGAAAGATCACAGGTTTATTGCCCATCTATTGCCAGCAGGAAACTTGAATCTTCCTCTGACTAGAACAAGCTGATGGTGAAATGTGGGCAATTAAGTATTGCCCTCTGTCAACTCCTCAGCTTTGAAATCCGTGCCCCTTTACTGGAGGCCAACTTGAAAGTTTCTTTTCAGTTAGATACTGGACAGAAGATCCATGGTTAAATGCTGGTTCTTACAGCCTATTTACAGAGTGATGTTGTACAGAAGGTAGATGTTTTAGTGTACATCCAAATGTTGACTTGGTCACAGTAACTCTGACACAAAGAAATGGAAGGAAACTGGGTGTTGGAGAGTCAGAGTGGCTCTGTAATCAACAATCTAGTCTGGAAGCAATCTAACCATACTCACAGGGCACAGATATGGTAAGTTTATTCACTCTGAAAAAGGGTAGGTTTAGGGGTGATCTAATTGTGCCTTTCCAGTACCTAAACGGAGTCTACAAAAAAGATGGAGGGAGACTCTTTACAAGAGCATGTAGTGTCAGGACAAAGGGGAATGGTTTCAAACTGAGAGAGAGTAGGTTTAGATTAAACATTAGGAAGACTCGGACACTACTGAGTGTGGTGAGGCACCAGCACACAGCTTTTCCAGAGAAGCTGTGGAGTGTTCAACACCAGGCTGGATGAAACTCTGAGCATCAGGTCTAGTGAAAGGTGTCCCTGTCCATGGCAGGGGGCTGTGATTAGATGATCTTTAAGGCCCCTTTCAACCCAGGCCATTCTACGATTCCATGAAAATGGGATGAGAGTTGTGCTAACTCAAGGTGATGTCGTAGGGTGCTGCCCTTGCCTGTCCAAATGGTGATTTTTAGTCATACCAAGTGTTATCAGCTGGTTCAGAGCCCTGAGCAGCAGCTTGGAGATCTTCCATAGTCTGCTTATAGCATAGAGACAAAAATTATTTCTTTTTCTCGTCTTCATCTGTTAGGACTCAAGGTCTTTCAGGCACCGCCCATCTATCAGTGCACTTTTGTGTTACACCTTTTCTGACGTGAAGTCTGATCTTGGCAGGGACGCACAGTTTGTGGGTGGCAATAAAACCTTGTCTAATTAACGTATTTTTCCTGTACCGTGTCATGACTCAATAAAATATATCAGTTTCCATTCTGCTGGCAGATTACTCCCTGACTTCAGTCTAAGAAACCATTAGGTCCAGAGCCATTCTACCTTACACAGCACCTCTCTGTCAATGTGTCATCATAGCAGAGGTCAAGCACAGTGCCTCCACCAGACCTGCCCTCTGGGGAGACGAAAGAATTGTATTGCCAGCTTTGCCTTTGACCATCAAATCCTCCCTCAAGCGAACAAGACTGTCTAGATTGACAGGAAAATGAACATGAATTGTATTTTGGGTGAGGCATCTGTCTGTGGGTGGGATAAAGCACAGGTCATTGGGTCAAAAAGCTTATTTTTGCAGGCAAATAAATGTTAATATTTAAATTGGGTTTATCTTGTTTCACGAACATGAAAATGTTCTACCCACAAGATGACTCAATACATTTTCACTGCCTCTCAAGAAAGGATGCCAACAGGAAAGGAGGAGATGACAAAACTCATTGCCTAAAGATGAGGAAGGTATTCAGTGATTGCAGCTGACAGTGTTGCTAGCTTCTACAAATTCCTCTCTGCCCTGGAGCTGACCCAAACTAGAGAGCAGGAAGGTGCAGCAGAAAGTGCAGTTCTTTCCTAAAGGAAGCGATGCCAGATGAGGCAGGCAGGAACTGGTTACTACTCTGGGGCAGAGAGCTGCAGCTCTGTTATGGGTGTATTTCCATTCTGACAGCAGCATGTGTGGTGGGGCAGCTCTTGGCCACCTGTCTCCCTGCTGTGAGGATTCCTCAGAGATTTCCTATGTGGCAACTTCTGAGAGAATTCTGCTATCTATTCAGAAACTAAAAACTTTGCCATATGGCTGCTCTGAAATACATTAAGGCACATATCAATGTTATTTCTATTCTCTGATGCTCACTACCCTACAGCAGTTCTGCTTTTCTTTTGTCCACAGTATTGTGAAAAGATCTAAAAGCCTTACGTCTTTGGGCTTCATTAAGTTGGTCTCTTTTCAGATGGACTGGACAGAAGATGCATGCTAAACAAATCAGAAGGAATGTCTGAGTGCACCCAACTGAAACAGATTTGTTTTCCAAGTATATAAGGGTTTTTTTATCACTCCTGGCACATACATTTCCAAAGTGTTATACTGCAGGAACTCTTATTCCAAGGCTTCTTTGTAGCAGTAGTTGAAGGATTAAGAGATACTTGTTAGAATATATTTTTCTCTAAAAGAAAATTGTAATCATAAAAAAGTGCTGGCTGTATAAGCCTTTGGCAGAGGATGCATTTGTGTAGTCAGGAAATCTTTTCCCTTTTGGGTCCCTAGTGGGACATGTCATCTCTCTCAAAGAACCCCTATTCTACAGCATTCCAATTAATGACTATTATGTAATAATGAGATAGCAAAGGCACACCACTATGTAAACATGGCATGTGACCCTCGCAGCTTCAGCTGAGCCTGCTGATGTTGCAGTACAGATGTATGATGGTGGATAGGTTCCCTCTGTAGCACCGTGAAGGATAAAAGGCCAGTGGGATTCATTCACTCACAGCACAGAACTGGAGATGCACTGAATCAGTAATCCACTCTGCATCAGTAGAGAGGAATGGTCTCATAGTAAGAGAAGAAGAGAGCAAGATGAAATCTCATAGTAACAATGATGTGAAAGGGACTAATGACCACAGCCCACTTCTGACTAGGCTCTGGTCTCTTTTGTTATAAGAATTTACAAGCTCATAAATCACAATTGCATTTATCGAGAAGATAACGTTATTACTAAGCTACTGTACACGTTCACCTTTGCACCTGCAATTGCAGAGAGTGACATTTCTACCAGCCACAGAGTCAGTCTATTCAGCCACAGATAAATTTAATTTTAAATAATAAAAAAATGAAAATGTTCAAAAATTTAAGAACCTTTTGATAGAGCAAAACAGATCTCAGCTCAGCCCAATGAACAAAAGACATTTTGCTGGCTTTTTCTAAGTCACAGGCTCCAAGATACAGCTTTCAGTACACTGCCATGGGATGCACACTGACTAGTCTGATGCACTCATGAGAAACAAACAGAGCACAAAAAAATCTGAATGCAAGTCAGACATAGCAAAGACTGAATGGCGTCTCAGTCCAGACTTGTGGTTCACGCAAGATAAAGTATTTGTAGAATGTTGTCAAGAATGCAGAAGTAGGTTTTGAACACCCACTGCTATAATTCTGGAAGTTTAGCTTCAGTTTCCCAAATCTTGTTATTTCTCAACAACAGAAAAAGGAACACAGGTGGGGAAGGAGCCCCAGAGTGACCAAACCCAGTCCCTGCAATCACAGCAACTAAGCAACCATTGAGATACCAGTGCCTGAGTCCACCTCTGTGGAAACAAGGAAAGGAATCACTTTTTCCTCAAATAGGAACCTCATTCAACCAAGTCTATTTTTCTCTGACTTGGGCACGACTTGGGCTGTTAAGAGAATTCCATGATACTTTGTTGTTAATTTTTGCCATTAGTACTAACTGGGAAAGAGGAGGGAGAAGTAACTGAGAAGGCTTTTTTCCTTGGCAGGGGGAAGGTAAAACTTCCCACAAATATCTTCAGTGTGTGGAAATATTTATCTGCTGGTGAAAAATATTCCTTTTTTTCCCATCAAAATCCACAAGTGAAGTCCATCATTTAGTACTTCAGCAATGGTCAGATTCCCTTTCTTAAGGGTAAAGAGAGAACTGGTCACAATTTGTCAGGGGAAAGGAAGAACTTTATTCATTGGAACTTGTGAAGAGAATTTCTGTGTGAAAGTGAAGGGAAGTGGTCTTATTTCTCAGCTCTTACAAATCACAGTGAGATGACTTTTTCCAGCATTTTAAATGAAATAGGGAAATTCATACCAGCCCTACAGGAGACTTGTGCCTGTCTGTTCACAACAATTTCTACATAGAATGTCCTGTCACAAGGCATAATATCATGCAGTATACATTTATTTCTTCCTGACAAGATCCTACAGGAATTTGAAGTACAAATGGCTAATGATTCTAGTCATTCTAGCACTCTAGTCCCATGCCCTGAGAAATAAGGATGCTCATCCCAAAAGGGCTTAGCTTTATTTTTCTTCCTCATGCTGCAATTTTCTGGAGAAGTAATTGGCTTTGCATCTCTTACTCAGTTTCTGCTTGGCAACCTGGAACAGACTCTGCTTGTCCTCCTGTTACTAAGGCACAAACTGCCAGACTCAGTAATAGGAACTTATTCTGCCTGTGCAGAGGGGAGAAATAGTGCCTCCCAAAGCCACAGGAGCAAATGGCACCTGGAGAGGAGCCAGCACAAACTCCTCCACAGCAGTCCTGGTGTGGGTTGGGACCACAGCAAACACTGCAGGAGACTCAACGCTGAGCTTCAGGAATGGTGGTCTGACTGTTTATTCAGAAGCTCTGAACACTGTTGAGGTATCCCCAAACAGTAGAAAATATAGGACTCAAGCACCTCTCCTATGGAAACAGACTAAAAGAGAACAGACTAAAAGCTTGTTCAGCTTGAAGAAGAAAAGGCTCTGGGGAGACCTTATTGCAGCATTTCAGTAGTTAAGGAGCACTTATAAAAAAGAGGAAGAGCAATATTTTACTTGGGTAGATAGTAATAGGACAGGGAGGGATGGTTTTAAACTAAAAGAGTAAAAATTTAGGTCAGATTTGAAGAAGAAGTTCTTTACTCAGATGTTGGTGAGACAGTGACACAGGTGGCCCACAGAAGTTGTGGGTGCCCCATCCCTGACAGTGTTCAAGGCCAGGTTTGGTGGGGCCCTAATCAACCTGGTCTAGGGGGTGACGTCCCTGCCCCTGACCATGATGATCTTTAAGGTCCCTTCCAACCCAAGTCTTTCTATTATTCTGTGAAAATACATTTGTCAACATCAGTGTAACTAAATAATAGGAAAGAATGCAGTTCTGTAGGAGATGGCTTTGGCATGCTGCCTCTCTCCTTGCTCCAAACCCCTGGCAGCAGGCTGACTGGGTTACTTGAAGTGGAATTTGATTATGGCCTGCCAGCTAGAGCCTCTGCTGCTTTGCTTGACTGCACAATGTGAGTGTGTCAGGACAAGTTCACTGCAAGGGAAAATCCACTGAAGTCAAGAGAGTTGTACTGAGAACAAATCCAGCCCGTCACTGGGCTTTTTTGCGGTGTGAGTTCAGTGCTAATGTAAGCAGGCGCAGGTCCCACTGCTGTTGGCAGCAGTCTTTTGAGAGGCTCGGGCCTCCCTATTCTATGCTGCCCTGCTCTAAGACCAGCCAAATCTTTCAGTATTTCTTGCCACATGACACCCCTCTGCAGGGGGGAATATTGTTAAGGACAAATATCACAAGTGCAGGGAAAACCTCAGAAATTTAAGAGAAATATGCCACTGATGAAATAATGTTTTCCTGATATGGCAAAGAGTGTGGGAAATGAGTTTTGAGTCATCCCCATGCAGTTATTACAACAAAGTTACAACTGTTGCTATCATAACAGTGCATTTATCAGTTTCATTTTGCCACTGATCATATTACAGAACCATCCAGCTAATTTACTTATCATCCCAAATTGCTTTCTGTTGCAGCCTGGCTAGCACTTACTGCCTTCTTTTCCCACTGTTCCCACTGTCTCCAACTAGAACAGCTTCTGCAGTCCCAAGCTGAGCTACCAGCATGAAAATCAGAACACATGGAGCTGAATATATGGGGTAGAATGCAGTGAAATGTGATTTTAAATAATAAATAAATAAATACATTTAGCACAGATACTCAGAATAATAGAATCATTAAGGTTAGATAATGCCTCCAAGATCATCTAGTCCAACCTTTGTCCAAACACCACTATGTCAACTAAACCATAGCACTAAGTGCCACGTCCAGTCATTTCTTAAACAGTTCCAAGGATGGTCACTCCACCACCTCCTTGAGAAGCCTGTTCCAACACCTGATCATCCTTTCAGTAAAGAAATTCTTCCAAATGTCCAAGCTGAACCTCCCCTGGTGCAACTTGAAGCCGTTTCCTCTTGTCCTGTCAAGGGACTTTTCCAAACACTGCATTCTTTGTGGTGATCATTTACAGAGGAGAAACCTCCTACTTTCTGCTCCTAAGTTTTCAGGCTGATACACTGATAAGATGTAGAAACCAGAGGGCCTGGTTGCAAAATAAATTCTCAAAGTACTCTTTGAGGTCCTCAGCAGTATCCCAGGTTTTTGGAAATTGTCTTTGAGTATTATTTTCTAAGATTTCCCCACTATTTTCTTCCCTTTTGCAAAACACTTGCTGAAGCCAAACGTTCTACAGAACCAGCCTCCGTATAGGATCTCTCTTATCTAATACGCACCAGCACACTGGCACTGTCTCTCATCAGGGAGCAGAAACCAATTCCAGGCAAATATCTGGACAGGAATGGTAAAGGTGGAGATACCACTGGAATGGCATTTTTCCAGACTCCAGCAACAAATTTGATACTAATATTTTCAGTGGTGATAGCCATGACATTTTGCTGCAGACTGTGGCAGGATAGTTCACCCTGAACAGACCTAAAATTCAATAATGCATATAATGCAAGCCACCATGCAAGCTATCATGCAAATTCAGCTGCTGGCACCAGGGTGCTGTCTTGATGTTAAATTATGGTTCACCAGACTTCAAATACACATGTGTTTTTTTTAAACAAGATGTGACAGATAAGCAAGTCTGCGATCTTGTAAATCTGTGACTACCAGTCCACCACTTTGTAACTATAAAAGCCCAGTCCAGCAGGTTATTCCACAGACTTCCTTGAAGTATAGAGCTTCTCCTGTGAAGCAGGAATATCTCTTCATGGTTAGTCCCCAGGGGTTAAGAGAAAGAGAGAGATCTGCCTGTTGTCTTGTATGGTGAGTTACATCAATCTCTAGTCAATAATTATTTCTTTTGCTAGCTTAGATACAATTGCATTAATATAATTGCTTTGTTACAGTGTACTCTATTACTTTGTTATATAATACTCTATTAGTAGATTTTTTAGCTTTTACACTGTGTAGTAAATAATTCTGATTAGGGTCTTTTGTCTGTTCACCTGTTTGTCAATTTGTCATAAATAGTTCATTTATATAAATATATCTGTTTTGCCATCATTAATAACTGCGGGACAAAGTGGTTTAATCATATCTCTACAATTCCTTTAAATTTAAACCGTCAACACAGTTAATGAGGCTAAGATAGGATTCAGACTCACCTAAACCTGAGAAGGAGTTTAGAAAGCAAGGGAGTCCTTTCTGCACCTCGAGACTAACCAGCAAGGCTTTGCTTTTTAAAACTTTGTTTAAGCCTTCCAGTGTCCCATGACAAAGATTAGTAATGCAAGGGGAGTTTTCTGTCCTTTGGTAATAATAAGGCTGAAATATGGTACACAAAACATAAAAAACCCAGCTCTTCCATTGCCTGCTTTACAAAACCTAAGGGACTTCTCATGCAACCACTAGCTAGAAACCATGCCCATGGGCTGCACGAGCCTCTTGTTTACAGGCAAGCTCACCCCTTGGCAGTGGTATCTGTAAAACAAAACCTCTGCAGTCATGTGGGGCTGTCACTGCAGTCACACCTGCTACATTTTTTTAAAAGGCAGAAATATATATGTAAATATTACTTTGTGAACAGCACTGACATATAAGAGATGGGAAAAATCACTGATGTGTGCATGTGAATGGCTGAGATTTTACAGGCTGACATGCAGCCTGTGGCACTTGGGATTTCTGAGAGAATGTTGTTAAAAGGGATCTTATAATTCAAACTAACTGTTCCTTCAGAGAGCAGGACAGGAGGGGGTGGGAGTGTTCTCTGAATACAGGGAAATTTGGATGGTAAGTAACATGTGATGGAGAGACTGCAAGGGGAATGCAGCCAGATTTTGATTGTTCCAGTTCAGATCAGCACAAAAGAATCAGTGACCTGCTGGATTTAAATGGTCAGCTTTAGTGGCCTGATTCTAGCTTTTATGTTAAACCCCATCAATGCTTCTTTTACGTCACTTTACAAGCACTTTGCCTGATTGAGACGATAGAGATTGAGCCAAGCACGCACTGTGGCTCAGGAGACACAACACTGATGATGTCAGGGAAACCCTGTCCACTCCCCCTCAGTGCAAGTTTTGGCCCTGATCTGTAGGACAGTCCTGGAAGGGGGCATCTTGCTGTCAAACATGTACTGATTCATGTGTAAGCCTCTCTTACCCATCTGCAGCCCTGGTCAGCTGTTATGCTAAGAGACATGTGGAGGTGGGCAGCAGAGCAAATAGCCAACAGAAATACATTTACTTATACGTCTGTACGTAGACTGCCCAGCCTAGGAGAAGTCCGTGCAGCTTCAGTTGCAGGGGCTAATAGGATAGATCCTGAGACCTGACTTGCATTGTCACAGACATGTTGTATGGCCACAGACAGATTGCTTCACTTTGCTTTTTCATATTTTTGCCCACCTGCAAAACAGGCTGTCTGTGACCCAGTTGCTGCATGGATAGGGGATTTGGAGTTTGCACTACACCCTGGTTTCTCTTTTATTTTATCAACTCACATGAAACTATATTCTATGTTTGTACTTGTGCTGATGTAAGTGAAGAACAGGAAGTCTAGTAGCATAAAATAGTAATTTCAAAGAACTGTGCATTTAAATAAAGACAAGACAGCTGGTCTCAGAGAAACAAGACTGAGACTCAAGAGGCTTAGACCGAGTTCCTAATTCTATTTAGCTCTATACAAAGGTTGCGTTTTTAATAATTTTTCTCTTACTGTCTAGCCTTGAATAAGACAGCATTTCCAAGGCTGCTTCTTTAAAATTTGTATTAATTCACCTACTTTACTAAGTCCAGAATGATTAATTTCCAATGAGGCAGAGGAAGCAACTTAGGTATAAGTTATTTCACTGCTAAGAGAGGTGGCATGAATTTACAAGCAGATTTGTGCATGTGCATAAATACACACACATACAATCTCTGCTCACTCTGCAGAAGGGAAGGGTGCGGTATATGTGTTTTTCCACAAATAAGGATGAAGAAATTTTTTAAAGCTTTCCCTAAATAAACTACAACTAGGAGCAAAGAAAAAAAACACCAGAATGACATTATAAAAAGGATTCATTTTCTAAATCTCTGAGGAGAAAACATTGAGTTGCTTCAGACATGGGAATGATTTTTTTGGCTATTATGCTTGCTATATTAAGTGTAGTTGGATTGATGTGAGAGGCTGGCTTGTAAATATATGCGGTTCTTCACTGTGCTTTTCTACATTTAGTTATCTTGTACTTTGTGGTGTTTTGAATACAAATATATGGCCAGATACGTAGGTAATGGTGTTTATTTGTTGCTCTTTAAAGCAACAGAAACCGTCTACCCTGTATATGAGTTATGGCTGAGTAGGTTAGAAGGATCCCCAGCTTATAAATGTCCCCTAAGTCCAGCAGATTTCCCAGCAGCCTTTCTGTTCATGAAATCCATCTTTGTCACAAATAGCAAATCTTGGGATATGGAATATCACAATCTCATTATGGGATGTCATCCCACAGCACAAATACATTATTCTTAGGGGATTTACAAACAGCATAGCCAACATTGCCACCTGGATGTGGCAGATGTACCGGGTATATATTTACACCAAAACATGATTTACACTTGTCAGGACAGTGGCAAGAACAGGATGCAGAGAAGACTAGAAATACTGCTGAGAGTTTCTCCTTCATGGTTCCTTGGACATCATAATCCCTGTCCTGAAGCATGGAGAGGGGGAGGAAGCAACTCTCCCTTGCTCTTTAAATTATATAACTGGATGTAGAGGATAATATTCAGCTCACTATCTCTGTCTGCAGGGCTTGAGCTGTGCCTTCCACCTACGGAAGCAAACGTGTTATCCCCCACTGTTAAAAAAGCTCAGTCCAGTCTATGGATCCTCGAGATGTATCTTAGAGGATGAGGGATAACGTCCATGTCTGTCCAAATTGCACTGACTTCAGTCCAAATGGAGTAAGGATCAAAGATGCACCCTCTGATGTCTCTGTAGCAGCCCTAGGACCACATTTGTGTCTCCCATTTGATCTACCATTCCCTGCAGTGACTTGCAGTGAACTTTTGTCCAAAGGGCTCAGGGCATGTTCTGAGAGCTGGGAGAGAAGTCTGTACTTGTCTATGCTGATTGTCCAACTCTGGGCAGTTCCACCCTCACAAGCAAGTGCCCTTCTCCCAGGATTTGGGTGCACCTCCCCTTATCCAACTGCTACCAGCAGCCAAGCACTTGTGCCAGTAGGAAGTGTGGGCAAAAGGCTAGCAGCTGAGCTCTCCAAAGGAGAAACCCTACAGGTATCTGCTCTCTAACCCTAACCCCAACTCTAACCCTAAACTAGCTGTTGTGTTGAGTTGTCAAAGGAACCTGATTAGATGAGAGACAGAGAGCAAGTTTTCACCCAGAAGGCCTCAAACTGTACTATGTGGAGTGTGTCTCAGTAACACTATGTACTTCCAGAGGAACAACCCTCAGTGGCTCTCCAGGCACTCGTTCTGTGCTAGAGCAAACACCCTTTACTCACACTGTCTGCTCTCTGCTTGAAGGCAGAGCTGTTAGCTTTGCTGCTGTTTGAAATCCATCCTTCAGCTTAAGTACAGAAGCCTTCGATCCAGACCTGAGTGGCACAGGGAGCTGCCCTCACACCATGTGTGTCTGCACAGTTAGGGTGCCCTTTCAGCCAGTAGTAGTTTACTGGTGGAGAGAGGGTATCCAGCATCCCAGTGAATAAGGAGTAAAATGCTGATTAGAAAAGTAATACCAGTAAGAACAGGTTGGTTTTATTTAATCCAAGAGCTGGTCTCTCTAGGAAGAGGAAATATAACTGTCTGTGAATGAAGATAAATCAAACTGAAACAGAGAAATCAGCTCCACCAGAGCCTAAAATAAATGTGAGCAAACCTCCAGGGTTCTATGAGATGAGACAAATGAGAGAGGAAATGATCCGCTTAGAGCTAGAAGAGTCCAGATAACATATTAACATAGAGGGGACAGCAGGAAAGGCCTTAGGGAATGTCTGCAGAGCTCTGTCACCCACAGAACCAGCAGGACTGATGGCCCTCAGTATCATGGCAGCCTGTAAGGCCAGCAGGGGCTCACTGTTTCTAGGGCACAGACTTTCATTCTTTCCTAAAGAAGGAGGCAATCAAAATTTCCTTGCAGTTGCGTATGGGGCAGGAGTGTGGGGTGCTGCTGGGAAGAGTACATGCTCTGCTCTCTGGAGACAGGAGAAGTAGTGCTGCCCTAAGGGAGTAGGGAAGGAAAGCAGCTTGACTGGGATATAAGCAGAATTTGGAGAGAGGAGTGTGAGTTGTGGAGCCCATCCTGTCATCTCAAATGGGACCTGATCTCTTAAAGGTGGCTACTCTTCAACCTTAACCTAAGCTTTGGACTACTACACATCCCTAAAACATAGTACACTTTCACTTGAACAGCAAGCCACAGTGAAGTGCTGAAGAGAGCTCTCGATCTGAATTCAAGGCCACGCTGGGTCAACGATCCTCTAGCCCAGCAAAAGGGAAGCACAGCAGAACAGATCTGGCATATCTCCAGCCAGCAACTTACAACCTAATTTCCATTTCTCAACCATGGGCATTTTAAGCCCAAAGCCTTTCTGAGTAAAGTGACTGTGAAAATCAGGGCCTTTACAGTCGAGAGGGTTTGTTTATGGCTCAGGTCTGCACGAGTCCAGTGCTCGAATATCTGATGTGTGAAATTTTAATGGGAGAGCTATATAAAGAAGAGAGTTCTGCATGGTTTTACAGTAAAATCATGAATTTATGTTTTAAATATGAGATATACACTGTGCAAAATCACAGTCAAGTACAAAGTGACTAAATTAAAGAGAGAAAAGAAAATTAGAATTAAATGAAAAAAATATCTGCATGACAGTGAAAATCTGTTGACAGATGATGATTGTGTTCCTACGATCACCAGTGCCACTAGTCTGACTCCTTGAACAGAGGTCAGGAAGCTAGATAGTCAATTATCTATTCATTTCTACTGGGGATGCCCTTTATTTTTTCAAAGTTCATGTTAACACTGATTCATTCTGGACTTTAAGTATGAATGAAAGTAACTCTTGAAATGTTGAAAAATGAATTCATGTAAAAGACAAACCGATAGTGTTGCCTATGCAATGGCAATGTGATATCCATTTAAAACTTATATATATCAGAGACTGCCTCTCCCTAAAACAGGATTTGAATTCAAAGTATAGTTGCACTGTTTTCCTAACCCAGAGAAATGGGAAGTCACATGTCCACCTGGGAAATGAGAACCTCCAGTGATGAGGCAGCTGCAGAAGCAGCACGCAGACATTGCTGTATCTCATTAGGTCAGACTTGTGGGGGAAATTCCCCAAATCAAATTTCTACAGCCGGTGTGGCAGCATGATTGACATAGGTCTTGGTGCAGGAAATAAAGTCATGCTCCTGTCCAGCCAGTCCCCAGTATGCTACTCCTCTTTGTCATCTTCTCAGGCCAGCACAAGGTGCTTGTGCTGGGGTCTTGTTGCCATGAGCTTCGTGGCTGAACGCTCCCACACAGCTTTGAAATTTATCTTGACCTGTTTCTCTTGACAGATGAATAAAATTGCTTCTGAATGCAAAGACACGTAAGATATAACTGTGAATAACAGCTACCCTTGAGCCCAGTACTTCACCTCATTGCTTAATCAGTTGGAAAGAGAAGCAGGAGCCTTCTTGATGGTTGAGGGACTGAAATATCGATTCAGTGCTGAATTCACACTTCACCAAAGCCTGTCTCTGAGTCTAGGCATTTCTGCTCACCCAAGATTTACTGACATTTACCTTCTTAAAACCATTAATCTTTGGCTGTCCATGGGAGCAGCACCTCTTGAAATTCAGGTGATTTTAGTATGTATCCAAGTACTAAGTTCCTTTGATCTGGTTTCAGAGAAAGGTTCACAGTTGTTCTGAGGGAAACCCTTAGCTTTTGAGTTACTAGCACTTCTCCCCTGGAGTGAATAAAAAATGGCTTTTCCATTTTCACTCTGCAACTTACTGTCTTGCAGGCTGCCGTTCAAAATCTCCCAGGCCAGCAGTCCCTGAGGTTATACACTACATCAGTACCAGAATAAGGGCAAAGATCCAGAGCAAGGAAAGAGTCCTGTGAAACTGCTTGGCCACAAGGGTGTAGGAAATGGCTGCTACATTGCTCAAGGCTATCCTGCCTTGATTTCCCAAATTTCCAGTGATTTCCAGAAGCCCCATGTATCCCCATCTCTCATGCTTTCTCAATAAGAATACTCTGTTACTTCATGGTGGGCTCTGTCTCATAAGAAGCCATCCACAGCAAAGTGCAGTCAATGAATGGATTTACCTGGAGGTCTTCAGTGGGTGTCATATCAGCTCAAAATTGTACTGGTGGTTCTTCCTAAATGGCATGTGTTTTAACTTTGCCAGGCAACTTTCCAAGTGTCTCTGCTTAGAGTTAGTCTTCTAAACCCTCCTTTTGGCATCCAGCTGAAGTGCCAGAACCTTATGAGAGCTTTAGTTGACTGACATTAGTGACACTGCAGCCATGACTTCAAGATGTCAAAACACACATTTTGTTTGGAGCAGGAAACTGTTGGTCGGAATTTGTTTTGCAGGAGAAATAGAAGTTTTGATATGAAGTTTGCTGTCTGTAGTATAAAGAAAGGTTGTATTTTATTCAAGGGTAATAAACCTGTGAGTAAATGCATGATTAGTGTCCGTAATCTCAATACTTACTTCTGCTCTACAATGTAAGTGAAGCATTTCATGACAGAAATAGAGCAAGGCATATATCGGCCTTTTGCTACTCTGGAAGACTTCCTAGGGTTTTCACTCTGTGTGTACATGTGTGTTTTCACCATCTGTGGACAAAGCCTGGCTCTGTTTCTGTAGTTTTCAGTATTTGTCTTTGAGAAGAGATGAAAAAATATCTGAAAAGTTATCCAGCTTGGTCAAGAGCAATCAGACTCAGATACGGTGACGCTGCAGGACAATTCCTATCAGGTCCCTGATGCCTTGAGTCTCATAACAAAAAATTCAGATATGTTGAAGGCCACTGAAACCATGTCAATCAGCCTGGACAGATGATACAAACATGAGATTTCTACAGGACTTCCATGTGTGGGGGGAAAAATAAAATAAACTTGTGATTTTCACTTTTTTTTTAAAAAAAGTCTCCTTTTCTGCAACACCATGAAGAATGTGATGCTGGGTGAATGTGGGTGCAGGACTCTCCATCTGTCATGCTTACTTCTGTGTTTCTTCACAGACTTATGCTTATGTGAGAGCTCTCTGAAGCAGAGATCCTACTTTTTTTTTTCTTTCTTTTTTTTTGGCCCAGCATCTGACACAGTAAGGTTTGAGTTAATAACCAGCTCTTGTGAGCCAGCGTAAAACATTTCTGACATGAGCAATATTTAAGAACAAATCAGACTTTTAAAATTGCATTTTAAAACTTCCTCTTGTACTAGGCTTCTGCGTACAGGTGAATTCCACCCTTTGAGATCTCATTATGGGGCAGGGGTTTTTTGTTCTGAAGATGTGGCAAAATCAGTGAACTAGGGAATATTGATGGCACTCATCTCACCCCACCTACCCACCGAGTTATATCAGTGTAATTCTTTCTGAGGCTGATGATGAGAACCAGAATAGAGAACTGATATGAGTTTCTGAAGAAAAAAATGGCTAAATAATGAAATTGTATACTTACTACTGGCCCATTAAGAAAAGTCTCAGAGCCTTGTACAACCAAGACAGTTCATTGCAGCAAGTGAATAGGAATGAGCAGTACTACTGGCCTGAGTGTGGGAACCAGTATGACTGCTAAACACTTGATACAATGAAACACTGTCTGGAAGTGATGCTCTGAAGTCTGGTCTTCCTTTCAATTTCTCTTTCACTCTACTAAAGTAATGAAACGTCCTGCCTGCTTATTAAGAGCCAGCTGTCTCTACTGTTAGGGAATATGTTGGTTAGGAGACAGCAGGAGCACTGAACTGATCCTCATTACCTGAATTGTCAGAGGTGTAAATCTGGGTCAAGAGGGACGAGTCAGGCCAGGTCAGGCCAGAGGTGTTGCAAGACTGTTTCAGTGCTACACTTGGCTGCTCTGCTTCACAAGCACTGATCTACTTCCTTTTTCTTTCATCTCATTCACAGCACAGTGTGCAAGCGGACAGGTGCTCTGATGCCTGTGATGAGCTGAAGTTGAGCTGGTTTACTCATCTGTGCAACAAAGAAATCAGTCAGTTGAGGTAACATGCTGACATGCATTTTGCCCCGAAGCCTCTCCAGCTAGAGCTGTGAGAATGGCTTTTGTTCTGCCACAATGGAGAGGAGAATTCTCATGTATATTTTAAACAGCATGCTGAAAGCAAGGACTTATCTTTCTTGATAAAACCAAGGGAATTCTACTGAACTCAGTAAAAATTGTATCTAAAATCCTTCAGAGTGATGACAGGATCAGGTAATTTCCATTAGCAAACTAATTTTCATTTGCTTCTGTCTAAATGAGCCCTGAGAATCCAGCCATCATTACAAATAAGCAAGCCAACACTGCTAGCATTGTCCTTTCCTGTCGGCTGCTTCTCTCCTGTCCTGAGTTGATTTGGACACAAGTGACATCAGTCACATCCAGAGTGATGGCAGCCAGGGTAAGTGGCTGTGGCTGTGGCAGAGAAAGGAAATTGCAGGAGGGCCTGATCCAGCAGAGAAGCAGAGACACTGCTGTGAATCAGTCCAGGAGAGAACTGTGTCCATCTGCAAATCTAATGGAAGAAGCAACATGATGTTATGGTGTCCTGTGTAATGCAAGGGACTGCAGCTTCTATATCAGCTTTCCTGCTAGAAATTGAGTAAATGTACTTAAAAGAAAGCCAACTAAAAAGTCACAGTTCATTGATGATAACCAAAGAGAAGTGAGAAAGGAAAAACAGGATAGCTTGAGGAGTCACGAGCTAAATTACCTGAGGAGAGCATGAATAGGTAGAGACACACAGAGCAGAGAGCATCATAGTCACCAGCCACTGCGTATTGTAGCCAAAATACTGGCCAGCCAGCCATCTATCCAGCTCCATAAACCTTTGCATTATGGATCTGCCCACATTTGCTTGCCTCTTACACACAATGCAGAGGGCTGGCCTGGCTCAAAGGTCAGTGTGTTGTAGTTTATCCATAACATTTTGCAAACTGGTTTTGTGTCTCTATTTTACTCTTTCATCTACATCATGTGACTTGAGCTGTCACTGAAGGACAGACATGGGCCAATCCACTGCAGACCCACACAGGGTCTGTGCCAGACAGTGGAAGGCTTTTCCGTGCTAATAACCCATGTCTTCAGCTCAGGGCTTAATCTCACAAGGAATTCTTTAAGTTCTAGTGCCAGGAAATAGTGTGTAAAAACACAATTAAAATTAATACTTCTCTGAGATATGTTGTTCAAGCCAACCTGGAGAGGACAACACTGTAATCTTTTTGGTGTTATTGCAACCTATTGCCCATAAGGAATAGCAAATATCAACTTCAAATTAACTGTGATACACACACCGAAAGCTAAGTGGAGTGAATGAGGAGAGACCAGAGATAAAACAGGCTGCTCTCCAGATATTATTCTGAAAATTAAAGTGAGTGGATGGAAGATATACATCACAAAAATATTCTATTATGCTCAGTGTAATAGAGCAGAACTTTCACCCTTTTAAACTCTCATTAAAATGCAGCCATTTTTGTTTCAAAGGATTAACTTGTTGGCTCTAAAGAGAGAAGAAAAATGTGATTTACGGTGTGCTTGGAATTAGATATTGTTAATTGAAAATAACCCCAGGCACTTACACAGTGCTTTTCAGCTCAAAATCTTGAAACTATTTTGTGTTTGTGCGTATGAAATTCATTCATGTAAAGGGACTGCTGAAAGACTTGTGTGTGGCAAAAATCTCACCAAAAAGTACAGTGGGAGCTTTTGTATGTTTACAGTGTGGTTTTATATGTTTACACTAAGGCAAACATCACCTTTGGGCAGAAGGCTTTTGAAAATGTGGGGACTCAATGTCACATAGGAACAAAATAGCTGTCTGTAAAAATAGCAGGAAGTTATATATGATGGTTTGGCTACAGCTGAATGGTTATTTATACAGATAGATAAAATAAGCCCCCTGGAAACTCTGCAAAAGAGACACTGGTGCAGTCTGACTTCTGCCACTCTGAACATAAAAAAACATTCATGTGAAATGAAGACTTTGTAGCCTAACCAAAATTAATTACAGAAGGAATTACTAGTCATAGGTTTTGGCCACAGTGAACTTTCTGACGGACTGAGTCCTCCAGTTTAGCAAGGAGGTTCAAAGCATCATAAAGTCCACCATGGCTACCAGCCACTTGCAAGATTTCCCCAAGGACTTTCACACAAACTCAAAAGGTAGGCAGACTTGATGAATGAAGGTCAGTTGAGACACTTGATGAATGAAGGTCAGTGGTACTCAACTCACTTGCATCACCAATGTTCCTGCTGGGCAAGTGGGGAAACAGGCATACACAGTGGAGGGCTTGCCTAAGGTTACAGAACTACGTAGTCTAGAGCAAAACGAAAACCCCTTGAGTCGTGCCCTTTCCCTCACTCTTACAGTGTCAAATGAAGAGGGAGCACCACTCATGAGTTGCAATTATCTTATAAATACATCAAGAACATCAAGAAAAAGCCATTAAAATTAACAGGAGCCAAAACAGAGAGTCGTCTCTTTCCTTTGGTCTCTGGAGTAGTACAATGACATTCTGTAGTGGTGCTGTGAGGATTTCTGGTTTATTTACTTGGACAGTACTGGCATTGATGTTTTGGAGTGAAGATTTATCTGTGTAAGTAATTTGTTTCTGAATTCATTGTGACCTACTTTAAGTTTGCTAAGTAGTTGGGATTTATAGTGGTTGGGACAGTGATGTAATCAAAGTCACACTTTGGTACGTAGAGCCAAAATAAGTCTTTGGTATCAATGCTGGCCCAGGAAATTTTGCAATTTGCCACCAGATGAAATAAATCGCTGTGGAATAAAGATGAAGGACACATCAGGTACTGAGAGGAAGGATCTGTTTAAAGTGGAGCGAGTACAGTTTCCATGTGGCTAATTGATGCAGCAATTCCAGCAGGAAGTCTTGTAACAGATGAGTGTATTCAACACCTCCAAAACAGCCCTGAGAAGCAGAGGTGATAAACATCTTTGATAAGCCATTTTCTGCAGGCTTTCATTCTTTGTTAAGGTAAGGGGTGGTTTCTCAAAGCCCTACTAGCCCCTATGACCTTCTTGCATTATCAGCTGGGGTCTGCCATCTACAGCTCCTGGAAACAAGAATAGCTTCCTTTCACACTGTGTCTGGGAGGCAGGTAATAAGAAAGGGCAAGATACAGGGACAAGAACTAGTGAAGACAACTAAATCCAAAATGCTGTATTCTGTATACCCAGCTTTGGCTCTGGTTTCTCCAAGGAAGAACCAGCTATGAGCTGCAAGTAAAAGGCCAGTAGTATTAAAGCACTTGGCTCTGAAGAGATCTGGGAATGAGAAATGACACACAGTAGAAGCTATTACTGTTGTCGTTTTACCGTGGACAGTTCACTGTCAGCCTCAAAGAGTGGTGGAGGAGAAGGGTGGAGTGGAGGAGGCTGGAGGAAAAGCCATTATGATAGGCAGAGAGGGCACTACCTGGAGCAGACTTATGATAGGGCTATGGACAAATCTTGCACAGCAGAAACCCAGAAGTCAGTGAAAAAGCTCTCACTGTTGTCAGCAAGGTCAAGATTTCACAGAGGCCTGACCTCAACTTTATGTAGCCCAAAGTACAGGTCACAGCCTCACAAGGGGAGCTCCAACGAAGCCTGGCACAGGAGGGATTCTTGCCTTTAAGCATTTTGATATGTCGCCGTGGTTTTTATGACCCACTCTTCCCTCATATTGTGACCTTTTCCTAAGGCTCTGCAGAGTTCCCTGCAGAGGTCATTAGTGCCTCTGCTGAGGCAGCAAATGAGGAGACAAGAGGCAAAGAAATACCTGGATTTCACAGGAGCTCAGCTCAACATTCTAGAAAGTTGCCTCTGTCCTCAGATGGCATTCCAAGCACATGATGGGAAAAGCACCAGTGGTGTTTCAATTAGCACTCTGCAGCTCTCCAGACATGCCACATTTCTCAGAGCTCTGAGTTCTCTGCTACACTGAGCCTCCATGTGATAATGGAATGGCACCTGCTGCTGTGTGCAATGCCTCCACAAAGGACACGTTCCCTGCCAGTCCAGAGGGAAGATGTGGCAAAATCACTGAAACGGTTTGGCTCCAGCAGAAGGTGGAGTTTGATGTCCTACTACAAAAATCACAAACAGGGAGCCTAATCCTTGCCCTCACTGTCTCCCAAGCGAATTTCCCACAGAAATGAAAGGAAATTTTATCTTAATAAACCTTCAGCATTTACTTTGCTTAAGTAACCAAGGAGAATTTAAACTGATCATTTGTTTTCCTGTGAAAAAATCCCATGGACTGTAATAGAGGAGACCCTGAAAGGCTTTTATCTTAATTACTGCAGAAAATTACAGAGAATTAGATCCTTTCTAATGGTTTTCTGAATCATCCTTTGGGATTTGATAGCAAGAATCTAATTCGCTATTGAATTGTATAGACTAGTGGAAAAACAATACCTATAGAAAGTGTTCACTATCTATTAATGTCTGTAGGGCTTCCCTACAAAAGATTTCTAAAAGCCTTTTATTTACGACTACTTCCAGGGGGTTCTATTATGCTGTACACCTCTGTTTATAATGCACACTCATTAGAGCCAGAAAAGCAAAAATAGACAGCAGAGACCTGTTTGCTGGGAAAAAGGACAGCATGAAATCACAGGATACCATCTTCCTAATCCCATTAAAATGCATCACATAGTCAAGAAATGCAGAAAAAAAAGCTAATGATCCCGTGTGGAGTGAGTGCTGGCAGACCCTTGTTCCCACCTTAACTCTGCAGCTCTAGGGAGGTGCAAAGAACTTTACTTTGGATTACAACTTTACAAATACTGTAATTTGATTATGGAGTTTGATCATACCCTGGAAGCTTGCCTGAAAGAAACCATGATTGCATATGTAATGTAGGAATAATTGATCAGTTCCTTCCTTTAGCAGTTTACTTCCTTTAGCTGAGCAGCCTGGTCTTTCAACTGCAATCATGGATCCCTCCTGAGCAGACTGTGCCTGTTTCTACCTCCCCTAGTACTTGTTGCGCCGACAGAAAAGGACTCCCTCAACCTTTGTCTGCCCTCACTTCCACCCCACAGACAACAATACTGACACAGAACTCTAGGGAAATCTGGGTCATAGTTGTGCAGTCATTTCCTACACAGATCCAACCTCATGGACAACATGTTTAAGACTGAGGAATGCTTGCAATCCGAGTGTGTAGAGCACTATCATGTGCTTTATGTATTTATGGGCAAGACTAATCCCCACTTCCAAACCCTCTGGTCTGCAGGCTTGCTTTCAGTAATGGCCACGCAATATCTGCTTTGGGACCTTTCCATTTCCAATGGGTGTTTCTGTTCCTTTTTTTGTTTATGCTCACTGCTTTGGCTCTACTCTTACAGAACCTTGAAGGAAAAAACCTTGCTGAGTGTAGTTGTCTGCTTTTCAACATGTTTGTTATTTCACCACCTGGTGCGGAGAATGCTGAATGGTGCCTGACACTAGCACACGCTGACAGAGCTGCCCTGGGTTTAAGCTGTGCAGTAAGGCTGCGAGATACAAGTGTTTGCAGAGCTGAAACAAGAGAAGTCATAGCAAATGTCTAGGCATCTATTCTTATTCACCTCTTGCAAGTTCACAACAGGGAAAAAGGAAGAAAGATGACAGCAGCAACTTCAAGATTTGCCTGTTTCTGCAAAAGAGCTGAGGAGGGAAGAGGAAACACAGTGACTTTATGTGACTTTCTTCCCGGGTGACAACATGTCAGGCTTTCACAACAGGAGTCACAGAGGGATTCTACCATCAAAGCGTACTGTGGGGTTTTTTGGAGAAAAATTAAATTACGAATGTGTTACGAAGGTCATTCTGTGGCAGGTGTCCCAACACTGCATAGCCATGCATTGAAAGTCCACATGACAAAAGGTGTTTGATAATCTCAGACTAAAGGATGCTTTTCATTTCCCGGGCACCCATTTATTTTGCAGGTATTTGTATTGCAGCTGCTAGCACAAAACGTTTAACAGTAAATACAGACCATTCCAGAAAGCAGAAAATACCATGCTCAGTACTAGAAGCAGAAAACAAATTTAGTTATTAGATTTATAAGCTGAACTAATGCTTGAAAAACCACTCATGTATGTTGCAGTTCTTACCAAGTCCTTGCTCACTAATATCTTTCTTTTGTGAAAAACAGAACTGTCTGGATTTTCCATAATTTTCCTTTCTCTCACCACCTCCCCTCCCCATTTTTCTAATTATTTTTCATTAACAACTGTCTGTCTTGGAAGATAGACAAGTTTTGCGTTCAGGATGCAAACTCCTACTCCTTATTATCACAAAAATGTTTTATCTGACACATTTTCAGGCTGTCACAAGCATTACAGGAGGTTTTTTTTATTATCATACATTGTTGCTTCCTTTTGTTTATCTGTCTCAGGTTTTCACTTCCTCAGATATGAACCTGTCTACCAGCCAGAGCTGTGCTGAATGCTGCTTCTCAGCAATACAAAAAATGAACTCTTAAAAATCTGTCAGCAGTAGCCAGATGCAGAAAGGTTTTTAGTGAAGTAGGGCAGTTAAACCTAGTGCAGAGCTCAGGCCTCCTGAATTTCTTTTTATGTTAATTTATTTTTATAGAAAGACACTCAGAAAGCTCTTAGATCTTCATGCTAATGAAAACGAAATTGATATAGAAGTCAGTGGTTTGATAATCAAATACAGGTTGGGGTATTCTAACAGGAAGCAGAATGCAGAGAAAGGCAGAGGAAAGGGATTATTGGCTTTCAACATATGACAAAGGGATTGTGTTTTTTCTTTGTGTGGATACTGCCACAGGAAATTGTAGCATTTCCTGTAAATCTCCATTGTCCCACACATTTATGACAACAAATAAGAGGCTCTCCATAGGAAAGAGTCCAGGTGCTGGAGTGTTTCTTGTTTTCAAACTTGGAAAAATACCTATCTTTTACAGGTACAGCCCTTTTACAGCTACAACCACTACACGGTGGTCTGGAGAACTGAGTCACCAGTGAACTCAAGATAGGATTTTAAATAAGAAATTATACTGAGACTGAAACATTATGAGGCTCCAAAGTAGAAGGTATGTCTAAATGACAAGGACAGTTGCTATTTTACTGAGTTTGCATGTAAAGTGCTTATTGAAATCTGCTCAAGAGCTGCAGAATATGATGTAACGGTTAAACTGCTGCTGGTAGTCACCTTGTGAGCAGAGGGTTGGCTGAAGAGAAATGGTGTAATTCCTTTCATCCTAGATCTGTACACCACTGCAGGCACAGATCCACCAGGAACATTTCTAAGCTGGATAGGAAGAGTTGCTGAATGAGGTCTCTGAGCTTACAGTGAAATGAAACAAAGTGCTAATGACCAGTTCTTCATTATGTTTATATCTGGTTTCCAGTACAATAGGGCCCTGATTCTCATTTGTGGCTTTTGATATTATTGTAATACAAGCAATTAGCTACAAATGAACAACAGCAATGAGTGTCAAGCTATACATAATGTATATAGATGTGTAAAGGAGCATGTCTAAATGTTTCTGTTCTCCAATCTGCCCCACCAAAATTTATTTATTATATATGGAACAAAACACAAACACAAACCTATATCCTCTCCGTAGAGGGGGAATGTGCACATAGATCTGGGATTTTATGTTCTGGCCATATCTCTGTACCAGAGCATTAGTGCTGGTGCAGCACTGCAATGCTCAACACTGCTCAGATCTGAATCCTGATTTTACTGCTTGAGATAATCCCAATTTAAAAGTAAAACTAATGACAGAAAATTAACATAAACCCAGGAAATGAGCAGCAGAAATATATCCAAACATATCTTACAGAGGCCCTGAGACAACCCACTTAGAGACCATGAAGTTTATCAGATCAATTGCAAAGGTGTCTGGGTACAATCTAATGACACTTAACAGTAATGAGATAAACAGCAGATCACCAGTATATTTTCACACACACACACACACACACACACAGAAAGACACTGAAGGAAGAATAGTAAATGATCCATCTGGGGACTTTCAGCAGTTAGTGTCTGAAGCTGGTTGAGAATCAGGACTCTGCTTCTTGGAACCTTACTTAAAAACATCTACTATTCTTTTAGAAAATGCTTTAAGCATCCTGAGTACAGGTATTTTGAGGCTGGCTGTGACATGCAATGCTATTGTTTCCGAAGATTTTAATGAGCACAGCTCTACTGCCATGCGTATGGCTTGATGCTGTGTTCTACTGACAGGATGTAGGAGATCACAGCTCTTCACAGGGGAAGGCAATTTTTTAATCTGGAGGAAAACTTTAAGTCTGTCAAAGGAGCAACATACCAATTTTTAAAGGTGTCTCAAGACTGTGGTGTGTGCTGGATGCCATCGGTTTGTCGTAATCCTTCGCATACTAAAATTGTGCCTGTAAATCACCCAGATTTTTATTTACAGATGCTAGCTTAGACAAAGTGGTGTCTGGAGGAGGAATAGGGGATGGGAGGCGGGAGAGTCAGAGCTTCTCATGGTCTCTGGGGGACATCTTGGGGACAGCAGGTGTTTGGAGAGGGACACTGTGGAGTATAATCCATGCTACTTTGGCTGGTAAATTCCTCAGTTCGGACCACACATGTGCCATGTGGAGACAGCTCCAGATGGTGAAATTAATGGGGTCCATGAGTCAGAACACAACTGACTTTCCCTAGAAATGGGGGAAGTGAAGAGGGAGCCCTGGATACAGAGCAGGAGCTTGATTCCTTGTCAGTTCCAGATCTCCAGAGTCTGGGAATGCTCTGTTGGAACTGTGTGACTTTATGTCCACTGGTGTTCCTTCAAGTCTTGTCCCTTTGAAGCATGCAACTTGATTAGCAGAACCAGGGAGAGATCATGAGTCCAGACTTCTTCTGAAAGGCTCTGTTTGCCCTGAGACTGCGCTAAACTCAGCCTTTGTAAATCCCAGCCTCCTGGAGCCTGAAGACTGCTTCTTTAAAGTGCTGTTTTGAAGATATTTTTCATTTATGTAAAATAGAGAGCTTCTGGCATTAGAAAGAGGGGAAGATCTGATCCAAAGGAGCACAAGAAGTGCTTTGGTGACATCAAGGCATGCTCTGACATTCCAGTCCTGCCCAGGAGTCCCAAAATGCCTCACTCCAGAACCAGATCAGGGACTGCTAGTGGAGGGAAAGACCTGAAGAGCAATGAAGCAGCTGAAGGACACCAGAATGGATATCACCAGGGCAGGCAAATGAAAGTGAGGCCCTGATGAATGTGAAACCAGGTTTGGTGCTTCCCTGGGCTCCTTCCTACTGGGACTGGTGCAGATCTGGGAACTGAGGCCACACAGAAAAAATGCGCAGGGAGGAGTAAAGGGAGAAATCTTGGCCAGGGTTCTGCTGTCAGTGGGAAGAGCAGAGTTGAGTGCAGAGCCAGTGAAGGAGAAAGAGGATGATGGCACAGCAGGATCCTTGGTCTGCCACTGAGTGATTCCCTCTGTGCATAGCTCACTTCCCTGCTCTGTCACTCTTCTTATCTGCACAGATAGCCTGTTCTATAGGCCAAGACCAGGTTTCTACAGCACGACACACAAAGAACCCTTGAACGGCTTAGAAGGTAACACAATAATATGAAGCAGAAATTCCAGCCATCTGTTTGGAAAATAGAGCACTTCCGGTCAGCAATTTTGTTCCTGGTGAAGCTCCATGCCACAAGAAGCTTTGAGCTTCAGTGCCAAGTACAGAAAAGGAAGATGTTTCTGGAGTCTACTTTTAACCTCAAAACAATAGGTACAATTTCTATGAAATGAAGAATTAATTTAGCCCATTTTGCAACATGCTCTAATTATCATCTGCAGTGAAATATTCCAAGATGATGTATCTCAGGCTCCATATTATTTCTGGATCTTGTTCCAGTTAATTCCCCCTGCCAATTTAGAGCATCTGAATAAAATGCACTGAACGTCAGGCTATGGGTTGCCTGGTCTTTCTCCCTTGGTATCCTGGGCCAATTAATCTTCATAGCTACTGCAGAACAATTTTGCCACTCGTAGGATGGTGGTATTAATACTCACTTGTTATCCAGCAGTTTTTTGAGAGAGCCTATGAGAGAGCCAAGTGTGAAAAGCATTTTGAGGTCTCAGGTCATGCTAAAGAAGTGAAAACAGTTATTTCTTCTCTCTCTCTTCATTTCACTGTGGCCTGTTCTATTTCTAAATGCTGGACGTCGCACTGAGAAGAAAAGAGGATAACTGTTCTGCAGGAGAAAAAGAAGAGGAAGTCTATTTTGCAGGAGAAAAAGAGGAAGACTGTTTGAAGGAAAGAGAAAACACATGGGAAAAAGGAAGAGTTCATGTGAGAGGGAGGGCACAGACTCAAGTGCAGGAGAGAAACATCTTAGTAGTCTGAGTGTTCAATCCCTATCCCAAATAAGGTGAATGTCCTCATTGGTAAGTCTTGGGGTCAGTATGGCAGAGACCATGGATTCTTCCTAGGTCCCAAATAATGTTCACAAGAGGAGCTTTGATGCTACAATTTTTCCACAAAGAGTTCCATTTCAGAAAGAAAAAAGATTTAGTAGAAAACTCCTGGCCAATGGTACTTGCAATCTCGTTCTCATTTATTTGCTCAAGTAATCCCCAGTGCTTGATTTACGTAAGACTTGAATTAACTGTGTATTTATTCAGAGATCTTAAATTACACTGATGTGATGAGGTAAAATTGCAAGCTGATGCAGTTTCAAGGGTATTAACAAGCATATGACAGTGTGACAGATCCCACCTGCCAATGAGGAACTCAAGCTCATTCAAAGACTTTCAGAGAAGGTGGTAAAAAGGCTCTTTCTTTTTACAAGTACAACTGCTTTTCATGAAGGAGCATTTGCCCTAGCACTGAGGTGAGGCAGAGAGGTGTGGTACCTGTCAGAGATTCTTGAAGAAAATTAAAACTGCTTGTTTGGTGCTGCTCTTGTTGAATAGTCTTGGTTTGAGCTCAGACACTAAATGAAGCACATTTTTGGTTCTGAGCATTTTCTGAATAACGAGTAGTACCAGGAATGAATGAAACTCAGATGAGCAAAAGGAATGGAGCAGGTAATACCTTGATTCAGCAGAAACTTTCTCTAAATATGATAGTGACTATAACTTCAAGCAGAGGTACCATTAAAAAAAGACTGAAAATCAAACTGAAATCGATGTTGCTTCTGGCTTTAGCTGTTGCTGAAGTTTTTGGATACCCACACAGCTAAAAATGGTTATGGCAGGTACACAGGGGACTTACAGGTGTTCAGAGGTGAACAGGGCAAAACAGAAGTCTTGAAGTCGGTTGGGGTTAGGGAGCTACTGTGACTTCTGTGGGAGCGGCATTATCACAAGAGGGAGCTGTCTGCCTGTATGAGATTGCCACCCCAGCCAAAAACACACTGCGCGGAACCAGAACAGGGACTCTCAAACCCTGAGAGGGGCAGGAGGTGAGAGGTCTTGAGTGCTTATACATGTGCCATACATGCTAGTATGGGAGGGCATGGTCTGAGCCGGGTTAGCAGAACTGATCACGCAGGGCAGGCCACCAACATTGCACATGGTTAATTGTTCTTCTGCAAGTCAGATCCTGCATTATGTTAATGCTATCTGTTAATTGTTTTTATTTGTAGGTTTTGCTGGGGAAGAAGTAAAAGGAAAGATGCTTGGCCAAAGTCAGACTGTGCTTGTGAGAGGTTCATGTGACAGTGCAGCTGATCACCAAAGCTCCAATGGTGAATGAAGTCAATGTGTGTCTGTTGGCTGTGAGCAGTGGCTGAACACAACAGGGCCCGTGTACCCAGCAGAGGGCATGTGCACACACACAAACACACACACACACACTCCTACTTTTACCTCTGGGACATCATTTTTCAGATAATGAGCATATCAGTGCCCTCAAAAGCTGTGTAAGTGGTTACAGGACAAAGCCAGAGGCATCAGCCATTCTGCTTTGAGCAGTCTCTGTTTTCTCTTACAGGATCCAAACTTACCTTTGATTTTCATTCTTGTTTCAGATAAGGTCTCACCGCAAGAGGTGCTGAACTCCCATTTCTGATCAAGATTAGTGGTTCTGAGGATCTAAGTCACATCCCTAAGATCAGGTCTGAACACTATCATTTGTGTTTACTATGTATCAGGAAACTAGCCTGTAACCTCTTCACACTGAGCTTGGTTTCATCCTCCAGTTGTTGTTTCTCTGAATGCTCATGCCTGATTTTGGAAGATGCAATTTACCATAATCTGGAACAGACACGAAAGCTTTGTTTCCTGCCAAGAATCTTGAGAGGATAATACGTATCCAAACAGTTTGCATCAATGCCATAGCATTTGAAATGTCCTATAGAAGGCAAAACCACATTGTATTTGTATGCTCCCAGGGCAAGAAGACAGACAGTTCTTCCAGGATACACTGAGGTACCTAATGGACTGTGCTACATTGAACTGTGTTCAATGATGGGACAAGGCACAGAAGACCAGGCTAAAGGAAGAGAACCACTCCAAGTTGAAAAGTTTGAAGGCATTAAAAATACATACAGAGGAAAAAAATGCAGTTTTGTCGGTGGGGGAAATGGATGGAGATCAGAAGTCTGGGCTCCTTGCCACAGGCAGCTTGACCTCAGGCAAGTCTTCTGAGATCCCATTTCCCCTCCTATCCTTTGTCTATGTAGCTCCCAGGAGCTTCGAGGGAGGGTTGGCCTCAAGCACAGGAGTAAGCATACTTTACTTGGTCATTGCTCCTAAGACATAAGGTAAAATTACTTCATATGTATAAGTGTGTATATACAAAGCAATTTTCCGGATAGCTTAAGAATCAAAAAAGAAAATAAACACAGAATGCCTTGGGAACATGTGGGAGGAGCAGAGTTCCCAGCCGGTTATTAATCCACTTGCACGACAAGGCTTTCGCTGAAGTTTAAAATTAAATCTAAATTAAAAAAAAAAAAAAAAAAAAGAAGAAGACGAAACGAATTTTATCCCGAGCCAGCGCTCTGGCTCCAGCCTCAGCACCCGCCCGCCGTGACGCCGGCAGCGGAGCAACCCCCCCCGCGGCCGCGGCCCCGCAGCAGCAGCGGCAGCAGCAGTAGCAGCCCCCGCTCGGCCGCCCCCCCGGGCTCTCGGCGGTGCCGCGGGCGGGGGCTCAGCCCGCGCTGCCGCTTGTTGATATCGCGGCGGCGCCGCCGCTCCGGGCCCCGCTCCGCCCGCGGCCGCCCCGCGCCCGGGCTGGCCGCTGCGCCGCCGCTCGCGTCCTTCCATTGCAACATTGCAAACCCCTCCTTTTTTTTTTTTTTTTTGTTTTTTTTTTTTTTTTCTTTTTTTTGCATGAAGATGGCGGCGCCTCTCGCCAGCAAGGCAGGGTCCGCCGGCACCACCAGCAAGCCTCCCTTCCCGGAGCTGGATTTCCGATCGGGAGCCAGGGTGGAGGAATTGAATAAACTCATCCAGGAATTCACCAAGCACGATCAGAGGGAGTACGACGACCAGCGAGCCCTGGAGATTCACACGGCGAAGGACTTCATCTTCTCCATGCTGGGTAGGGCAGGGACCGAGCGGGGCGGGGATGGGGCGACGCCGGCCGGGAACCCCCGGGCAGGGCTCCCGCCGGTGCGGCATCGGCGGACCCTTTCCCCGCCGTGGGCGCGCCGGGCTGGGGGTCTCCCCGGTCACAGGGCGGGTCTTATCCCCAGGAAACTATTTTTTCCTGTTCTATCCAGCTAGCCTTTAGCAGCGATGTATTTATAAGCACAGAGGAAAGACTGGGTTGCAGAGCTGACCGGTGCCTGAGAAACACTCCGAGCCAGCACGGCTGGAGGCGAGGCGAGCCGGGCTTATTATTGTTTTTCCCCCCAACTATCAAGGCTGTAGTAAACAGGAGTATTTTTTCTCGACCGGTTACTTTGGTTATTAGACCGGCTGATGCTTGAACAGGAGCATCCTCTGAACCGCCTTTCTTGCTTAGGTTGCAAAACTCGCTGCGAGTAGAACAAGTCAGATTGTGGCGGGGGAGTCCTCATCTGCGTGAAACTTTGAATCGCGGGCAGGGATCCTTGCACTAGGGTGAAACGTGTTGACCCTTGCAGAAATCACCTGGGCTCTGGCATGACTAAGGCTTCTTGAGGGTAGGAGTGGAATGACTAACAGTTGTGATTCTCTAGGTAGCCAGTTTCTGATAAATATTTACCTTGAGTTGACTAAGAAATCACTCACAAGAGAGCCTTCAATATACAAAAGGATGCTCTTTAAAATGCAGATTAGACCTTGAAATCAGTCATCCAAGCTTGAATTATTATCACAAACATTATCTCAAATATTTTTGCATGTAAAAAAAAGAATATGTGTAAACAGCTGCTGTGGCCAGTGAATGGTTCTTTGTAGCCCCGAGGTGCACATATACCGTTAAAGCTTATTTGACACAAACCAAGTGTATGGTCTACATGTCCACTGTGAATAACCTACATCGCTTTTCTCATCCAGAAACACAGAGAGCTCTCCTATTGCAATAATTATTATTTTCTGTATCAAAGGACAGTCGCTATAATAGACCACTTCCTCTATAGCCATGAACAAAGCTACACTCAGTAAAGAGAATCTACATGTCCAGCTGGCTATCTTGTAAGGTACCTGGATAAGTATAATTGCCTGCTGTATGGGATTTGCACAATTTTATGTGTGTACTGCTTTTTCACCAGGGACAGGATATAGCAGACTAAATTTAGCTTGAGAGCAAGGACAACAAGTTGAAAAGTCAGTAGCATGTATATTTATAGTTGTTGTTATAAATATTTTTCCTTTCCCAGTTAAAAAAAAATAAATGAGGTGGTACAGCTGTGGTTGCATCAAAGCCTGCAGGATTTTTGTTATTGAAAACCTGATCCAGTGGAAGTCATCCTCTATTATGATCTGATACATTTTTTAGTCAGGGCTTTAAATAACTGGCTGAGGAAGCATGGCTGGATGGGATGAAGCAGAGTGGAGAGAAAACAGCCATAGCAGCAGTTCAGGGTGTGTGGCTAGCAAGTGGAGAAAGCTTTGTATGGTCCTGTTTAAGCATTAATAGTCTTTGCAGGTTACAGGGACCACAGCATTTTTTTCTGCCTCATGCCAGAGAAGGCAATAGAAGACAGAAGAATGAACTGGAGCATGCCTCATGTTTCTGCAAATGCATCTAATGCCTTGCTGTTCATGAAACAGGGAGCCTTAGCCTGTTCAGAAATAACATAAATTAATGTGGTTGTCTTTGTCAATATAATGGCCGGGAGATGAACTTTCTTCAATTTTAAATGCATAGGCTAAACCTGTGGTTTAAACAAAAGCTATATTTCTGTCTAAGTTATGCATGGTAATTTTCAGTAAGTCTTGTTTCTGAATAAAAGAAGAGACTTAATGACCAAGCCCAGGACAGAAATGGAGATGGGATGTATGATTTGTCTGCATTAGACCCAGAAGTTGTGTTTGTGGATCAGATCCTCCTTAGCCAGAGAGGCTCTTAAATCTAAAAGGATTTAACTTATTAATAAATAGCTCTTTCCGCTGTGCCTGATCCCTCCCATCCGTACTGCTCTTATCGGGCGATAATAGGAAAATTAAACGTAGCCTTCCTGATTTAATTACATTGGTGTGTAATTTGTGGATGAATGATAGGTGAGGAGACCTTGTGCAGATTCTCAGATGTTTGTACTCTGCATGACTTGCCCTCTAGGTCAGATCTTTGCTTTCTATTTGTATTAACTCTTTTTCATCTGTGTTGTCTTACCCTGGCTGTTAGCAGCTGAATTGAGGAAGATCTAAAGAGCTGGGCTATGAGAAAATTAGGGAGAGGTGCTACTTGTTGTGCCTTTGTCCAAAACCTTGTGCTCCAAGCATTAGAACAGGACTGCAAATGAACTATGTCTCTGGAGGGGGAAGTGAGTATTTTCTGAATGTGGGCAGTTCTTGGGCATTCACAGTCCCTTTTACAGTCACCAAGACCATATGGTCTTGCCAACACCCTACACCGAAACAACAGGTGTCTTTTGTTGCCTTTGCTGGGTAACTTCCTGCACTCACACTCAGCTGTGCCTGACAAATACTTGTCTTTTTGACTCAGGTATAACTTAGCTTCAAAGCAGGGGAATTAATCGAGAAAAAGAGTGGACAGTCTTGTTTTCTAGGCAGAGGGCTGGCTGAGAGACCAAGTCTCTACCTGCCAGTCATGAAAGGAGCTAATCACTTATTGACTCCAGGACTCGGTTTTGGATTTTTTTTGATGTGCTTAAAGAGTGATAAAGCAGTATTTCTATCAAATGAAGCTATTACAGCCAATGATATTTTGATTTTTAAAGCACTTGCTGTTATTGTGATGAGAGGTGCATAGCAGTCATAGTAAAAATCTTTTAGGGGTACCAAACCTAGATAGTATTGTTCCTGCAATACAAGTACTTTCAGAAAACTTCTTTAATAAACACTACCTGTCTCTTTCTGTTCAGCATCTAAGTAAAAAGTGTTTTAATGCACAGATATGCTATGCTTAAAAAAGTCATCTATTATGCTCTTGGGAACTAGAACATGGCATATTAAAAAACTTAAAATTTCTAGTGCTATTGCTGCCTCAAACCAGCTCATGCTATTAGGGATACTGACCCTAGCATTTGGCTTATTAACAAGAGAAAAGAGCAAGGAGATATGAATAACTACAGACTATATAGAGCTATTTCCTCCACTTCAAGTACACAGCAGTGTTCAGTTATCTAGAGCAGTACTCAAGCTCTTCAGGTTGGTATTTTGTTTCCTTTTCCTACCATGAGAGTTCTCTTTAGAGTTAGAAGAGGGATGCTTAGGACATATCATGCCATTCTGCTTCCTCTCATTGCCCCTTCTCCCCCAGGTCAGGGAAAGGATTGGTTTAAAACAGTGCTCAAGTGGCCTTTTCTTTTTTAAGGCCTCTAGTGTATCTTTTCCACACTTCCCTGGTTACATCGCATTTCAGTGGGAACCGCCCACCAGGGCAGGACACAATTTGAGAATCTGCAGCCAGCTGCAACTCGGAGCTGTTGACAAGACCTCTAGAGAGCTTGTCTCAGCACCTGATACAGGGGAGGTGGTGAGCCTATTCTGAGAGCATTTCCTATTTCTCTGGTGTCTGCCCGGTAGTGTGTTGGATGTGCTAGCAAGTGTTTGTGATAGAGGCAAGTCTCGGAGTAGAGGCAGAGCTGGCATCAGCAAATGATTTCTGCTGCCAGTACCAGCTTCCCAAATGGAGTGAGTTACCCTGCTGAGCCCCTGCATCTGTAGCAAGGCTTCCAGCTGTTTCTTGGACTGATGGACCCCTAAAATATGTGCAGTTGAGGTGCAGATTGCTGTGCTGAGAACACAGGTGTCCTGATAATAGCTTGCTTTTATCAGCAGCTTCTATAAGAGAAGAATTTTGCAGTCGTCCCCTGTACCCGAGTTCTGTGTAGCAGAACAACGTTGACAGTGTGACTGTTGTGTGGGTTTGTGCAGCATTTTTTCTTCCTTTCCCTACCTGTCATAACTTGCTGATGAAACCTATTGTAGATTAGATTTCAGACATTGTTGGAAGTGTTGCCTGTTTGTCTATGATACATCAGGGTAATTCTCTGGTTTCTGTTGTAGTGTCGAGCTGATGAAATAGCAACAGGGTTGGAGTGATCTCTCTAGGGTTAAGTCTTTTATGTGTGTTCCCTTCTCTCAAGAGAGGCCAATCATGATAGAAGCACACTGTACTCTGAGGCCTATGTTAATAAAGGCTCCCTGCTGGCATTCCCTGTGCTACTGACTGCATAATGCACAGCTGTTAAAAACAACCTTACTGTATTGCAGATTTCATTTCTGGTTTCCCTTGTGTCTCCCCTCCCTGCAGACCACATGTTTCTGTATTTGCATTTGAGGCTGTGGGTGTTTCTTGGTGCTTTGTTTTGTTGTTGTTTTTGTTGTTATTGTTGTTTTTCTTACGGGACAGTGTGCTAGAATGGTAAAGTAACCCTAGCAAGGCACTGGTAGCCAGAAGTCAACCAATTTCATCTCATTGGGTATTCTGTCTGTGCAACTAGTTAAAAAGGTTCAGTACCCTCCTCTGTCTCTTTGTTCAAAGAGATTGCTGTTCCATGTATGTGTCAGTGAAAATAGCTTGAAAATCTTTGTCTCAATTTGTTTTGAGATGCTGGTATTTAACTTGCTCAACTACTGTTTTGAAACATTAGTCTGTGATGCAAAGTATTTAGTGTAATAGCTAGGAACATGTCCTTAGGGCACAAATTCTCATGGCAGGCTTGTCAGACTGCCCACCGCCTGTTCCTTCAGTCTGTGGAAATATTTGTAAAAGATTTGGGTGAATACTTGCCAAGCCTAATTATGCAATTATGTTTTAAGGACAATTTTATAATTATAGTGGAGGATGGTAACCAGGATACAAGAGTTGTTGGGGTTTTGACTTTTCCTTTTTTTTTTTTTTTTTTCCTCCACATGACTTTGAATGAATGCTAAAATACTAGGAGCAATTCTAGTCAGAAAACCAGTCGTTCAACTTTCTTTTAGGTGCCTGGCTACTTTTATAGATGAAGGTAAATTAAAGACAACTCCAACATTGCTCAGGAAGGGTGGAGGACATATTTTATTATAGCTTTGGTAATCTACAGGGCAGGTGTGTACTGAGAGACCCAGAGTAGCCCACAGGCAATGTCCAGTGTAGAGGAGACTCAGCTGTAAAAGTCCTGCTTGGACTTCTCAAAGGGAATCTCCAGTCTGTACAATTTTTTTGGGCTGTGGGGATTGTGTGTCATAATTTTTATTTGACAAATGCCAGGTTCCTGCTTTGTCTGTCTCCTGTACAGGTGTCACTTTTGCATCTTTTCTTTTCTTGGGCCTTGACGTGCACACTTTTGCATCTAGGTGCACCTTTAGGTGCAAGTCCCAGTCCTTTTGCTGCAAAGATGGTTTTCAGAGGCACATCTCTGAAACCCTTTTTCTGCCCAGGTCAGACCCTGTTTGTTCTGTGCAAGATCGGTTTGGTGAGAAAGTGCCAGGAAGAAATGTGGTTAAGGCCAAGAGATTAGCTGTCACCTCCAGTCAAGGGGCCTTCAGTTGCAAGGGCTGCTTCAGCATGACACTGTGAACAGTGATTGAGATGACAAATTGCACCTCCAAGCATATCTGTGTGAGACCCTGTGGTGCAGCTGCAGGTAGAGGCTCTGCCATAGACCTCTCAATGCTCTCTGAGTTTAAGAAAAATGAACCACTGTGGAGTCCATTACCTTTTTCTGCATGTATGAGACTCACTTGAGAAGCGAGAGCTGCAGCTCATTTCCTATGAAAAGAGAGGCTTAAGAGTTGAATGCATTATGAAGGATGACATACCTTCGGAGCCAGGCTTCTCCTTAGCAACAGCGAGGATACGTTAAGTTCCATGTCCTAAAAGCAAGCCATTAATTCTTCCCACTGGTAGCTTGACCTACTAGCCTCTGAACAAGGAGTAAATGCCTTGAGAATGACAGTCCGTTCATGTGTACAACATGCTGTATTACCTTTAGTCTGTCTTTAATTTGCCTATCTTTGATGCATGAAGAAAGCAGTAGAGTAGGTGGGGTTGTGGGGAAACAAAGAAGGGTGTCTGCCCTGTTTTTTTCCCTTGGAAAAGTAGAGGACCTATTATGAGAGCTAAAGCAGAAGGGAGCTTTGGAGGTTGTATTCACGGAACATCCTTTATTGAAGAAAGAGCAGTGTGCCTGCGTGGGAGCAAGGGTGAAAGAGCTGAAAAATGACCTTTAGAGGGATGTCTCAAGTTATTTGCCCAAGTCTTGTGCTGATCACTCGTAGTGTCATGTGAGTTCAGGAGATGAACTGTAGCTTTATTGGAACTTATGGCCATATCTCAAAGGCTCCACTGGATTTTATACCCAGTGAAGGTTTATGACTTCTGTTAGCACAAACCTCTCTTGCTGTCTGACTAACGAAAATATGGGGGTTGGCTCCCTCCCCCTCCCCCCAATGCAGCCTGAAGGCAGTTTATGAGACATTCAAAACAAACCTTTCAGCAGCAGCTGATGTTGCAATTGACAGATGCCGCTATGGATTTTGCTCTGTTTCATTAAGAGAACTCCACTGTTTGTTTTCATTTCTATTGTTGTGTTGCATTCCCTTTTACTGTAAAGAGCAATTGTCCTGGACTGAATGGATTAATCTGTGCCTTAGTACTTCAGCCAACTTGACAGGTCCCTGAATCATGTACTTCTGAATTAGATAAACTTTCTGCAGCTCTTTCGAAGCAGTGTTTTGGTGACTCTCTGGTTTTAAAGGAATCAATGTGTGCTGGAGAATTCAGTTTGAAGAAGATAGATTCCCTGCTCCCCAACATATTGACTTTTGAGCTTTTAATAAACACTTGATGCTAAGTTACAACAATCCTGTTAATGCATTGTATTTCGACTGTCAGACCATATGATTTTAACCTAATTTAAAGTATTTAATTAGAAGATTGTTAATGCATTTTGTTACAAGCATGCTGGTGTCAAAAGTCCAATTTGCATACTGTTGAGTGGGGTGATTAGTTACTCTAAGGCTCATAATATCCATGTCTTTGAAACAGCAGTGGTAGCTACTGCCACCCACTCGTGTTTAGGGCTGTGGGCAGACATTTGCACAGCACTAGGTGGCTCCAGCTTGTAGAACAGGAGGTGGGTGGCAACATAAGAAAATTATAGGTGAAACACTGAGTCAGGACACCCTAGACCACTGTTCTGTTTTGAACTGCCCCCAAATTTACACAGACACTTGTGAAAGTTTCTGAATATAATTCTGTGTAGTAGAGTTTTGGTACTACCAGAAGCCTTCCTCAACTCCTGTGTTTCAGCAGTCTGTGAAAGGTGGGATGGTACTGGAATAGTTGAACATCGTGGTGTTGAGATTCTTCATGATAGGATGGTTTAATCATGCAACCCTCTGAGACTGAAGATGGAAACGGAAGTCTGGTCTTGTGAGTCTTGCTACGGAAGGCGTTTAAATAGTAAAGGCAAGTAGTTGCTCTGTCATTTGGTGTTGATCTAGTGGCTTTGAGATCAAGTACAATTCAGCCTCTGTGAGAGAGATTACAACCTGACCCAGTTTTACCAAGTAATCTTATTTTATACTGAAAGGATCCCAAAGAAAAATTGGGACAAATTAGTTTAAGAATGCATCCTGTCCATAGTGTTCATACTGATGTAATTTGTCAGAGTCAGGCAATGCCAATGAGGAGAAGGCAGCAGTTTGGGACAGAAAGCGAGGGTAAAATAGCCATAAAGAATTAGCAGAATGTGGTTTTGTTTGTTTTTTGTTTTTTTCTTTTTTCTTTTTTTTTTTTTTTTGGTCCAAAGACATTTCTAAAGTAATGATTTAGAAGAAAAGTAGAAGTTTATGTGTGGGATGTCATTGATCTGCCTAGATCTTCTCTACTGTGGCTTGCAGTCAGACCATGCAGAATTTCTTTCACCCACTGATGGAGTGAAAATTCATAGATTATTTGGTCCAGAACTGCTGAGCAGCTAAAAAACACTTGTCATTGCATCTGGAAATAACAAAGTCAGTTCTTGCTTTACTGCATAGTGTATTAGGCCATATGCTTATTTTGTTCTAAAATATCTTAACTCTCCTGTTTCTGTTGTAGGATCTTTTAACACTGCTCCGCAACTCTCTCAAGGAAGGATGTTTTTATTCAGTGGTGCATATTTGACCTGATTTAGAAAATCAGGTGCTGAGGTTGTGAGGAAGGAGTTATATTAAAGAGCTATCAAAAATGCTAAGACAAACATTGCAATTAGTTTCAGCACTTTTCCCTTCAGCACTTCTACGTTTTGCATTTTAATAGATCTCTTGAAGAGCTAGAGAGTCTTTGGGTGCCTCCTCTTGGAAATGAATCCTGCGCTAATAGCTCTGGCTGCGTCCGGCCCACAGGCACATGCTTGGAGACATTTTGTGTTTGTTTTGTACCTCACTAATTAATGTATAACTTATTGGTAGAACAGCAGGAAAGCTGCATTTGCTGACGCTTCATGATATAATGATTTAATCCTTTGTGACACATTCCTGCTGAGTGTCAAGGCTGATAACTCTAATCTCTGTCCCTAGCTCAGTGTGACAGGAACCTGTTCTAGAGGGCATTCTGCAAGATCTTGCAAGCTCTTGTAGGTACTTTGTGACCAAGTCTTGTAAACTTTTTTGTACATTGTTACTCTTGAATGTGATCACAGGATTGCCTGGTGCACTGAGGAATCTGGGGTTGAGTGCGAACAAAGAGCTAACAGACTGCATCCAAATCAAATACAGCTTGTCCCGTGAGGAGGGGGAAAGTACCCTTGTCTCCTTCTAAATACACATCCTGCTTTGCCAGCATTCGGAGTGGTGTGGTTATATTGATTCAGAGGTGCCTAAACCCACTGCTCTTCGTTCTATGTGATTCTGAAGCCTGGGTATGGATGCAGATCTGTACATAGGGGTAATTGTGCAACTACTCTGCAGCAAGTTAGTTCTTGTGATACAACCAGCAGAGCTTGCTTCTAGTCCAGCACAGACTGTGAATTTTTTAGGGAAAAAAAAAAAGAAGTGCAGCTCTGCAAATGGAGAAGGGAATGTCACTGTAACAAGACTTCAGGGGCTCTGTTGCCTTCTCTCTCTGAAATTTGCTTGTTGAAAGTTGCATACAGTGTGCTGAATGGCAGATCAGGTATTGATATTGGCCCCTTGGTATAAGGCCCTTAAAGCTTGAGCTGCTGAAATGTCTGTATTTCGTAGACAGTAGGGCAACCATGTGCTAAGCAATCAGCAACTTGAGGAAAAGAAGGGAAATGCAAGTCTCTCTGCCAGAGCAGCATGTTTCTGACAAGCTAAATTAAATGCCTGTGTTGTTTTTTTTTCCAGTGTGCAAGCTGTAATGCACATCTAAGTGCATTATGGAGAAAAAGGAGCTATTACAGTTTGATTTAGCATCTATCAGAGACTTTTTAGTTTTATCTACTAAATTGTTTGTAAAAGCTTGACCCTGAAGCCCATTTTTCCCTATATCCTGTGGATTTTCTGAATGTGTAAAGTATGCACTTGAAGCAGCAATGTTACAGTGAAAATAACCCCTTTGACAAAGGCTTGAAAGATCAAAGAATTACTGTATCTGTACAGTTAATTTAATTGTCTTGAGGAGGGGCTTGTGTGTGCTATATAAGCATTTAGTAAAACTATTTGCACATTATCAAAGCTGCAGAGTTAAGTTAGTCTGGAAAACTGAAGTTAAAAAAAAAGTTATTTTGATCTTCTTAAACCTGAGTTCTGGTTCTGAACTAGGGCATTCCTGAGTTACTTAAAAAAACAGACAATCCCTCTCACTCCTTCACCCAAGCCACATACAGGAGATTTAGAACCATCTTTTTATCTAGGCTGCTTCTTAACAGTGCAGCTAAAGAAATCGGTGTCTAAAAATCTGCTCTTATTCTGAGACCAGTCTTGTAAGACATCAGTTGTGTATGTGAATCACTCTACTGTGTTGTGTACATAACAGTATTCTCTAGTTTTAACTAAACCTTTCTTTACCTTAAAACATGTATCTGCCTTTATTTTATTTTCTGTCTTACTTTTCCCCAAACAGTTAATTTTCTTGGGAAATACCTGCTGTTCAAGGATGGTGATGACAGTGCTTTGGAGCGTAGAGAGTGTGCTGAGAAGTGCTATAACCTGAGTGTGGAGGTGGAGGTCTCATCCCCCCCCAGCAGAGCTGTTCCAGTGTGACAGTTTTCACTGGGCCAAAGCCAGCCAGCACTCTTCAGCAAGGACTGTAGGGGTTCTGTGGAAGAGATTTCTGTCTGGGGAAGACAGGAGTGAGGGAGATAAATGAACAAAATCTTCAGACCCACAGCATGCTGATAGACCTCCTGTTGTTCCTAATTCGTGTCTGTAAATGGCAGTGGGTTCCGCTGTTGTGCACCAAGACAAGAATAAATAACAATCCTTAGCATTTATATACCACTTCAGGATTTTCAGAGTGTTCAGCACACATTAACTAGTGCAGCTGAGATGCTCATATTCTGTGACCAAAGATACTCTTCTTGCTGCCCAGGGGAACTTTTCATTACAGCTGGGACAAGGCTTTTCTTTTTCCCCATAACTGGAGCTCTTGGCAGAAATGTTCTTTCCTGAAGGTTTTAAGCCTTTGCATGTACCCCTGTTTTCACAGGAATTGGACTACTCTGGAGTCGTATCTGGTACTATTAATGAAATTATGCAGGAGACTTGCCTGTATGTTCTGTGCTGCAAATATGCAGACCCACTGTTAATAGATTTGTGGTTTCAGAAGCCACTGAGTTAGGAAAGATGTGGCTGCATTAAGTGCATCTTTCTGTGCTTACCTAAGGCCTTCAGGGAACATCATCTCAATGAACCTCAAGGCTCAGGAGGGGAATAAGCATATGTTAGGTTTGTCCATGTTAGATCGTCACACAGTGTGCTTAAGAGAATTGAGACTGCTTAGTGTCTTTGGTCCACTAGATCCAGCACCTGCTAGGGCACCAACTGTTATTTGGGGCAGGACAAAGCTCAACAGAGGTGTATTGCCAGGTAAGAAGTGTTTTGAGGGCGATTAAAGACATTATGCCCTGTCATCCATAATCCTGAACTCTGGACATGTTGTTCGGGATTCCAAACGTGCACTGGCATGAATCTAATCTGTATGGCATTTGATTCACTTTCTGCCTTGGCATTTTGTGTATGTTTATAGAGCTGGTGAGAGGGAGTTTGAGACATCCCTTTCTTTATCTTTATTCTGGGTAGGGTTGATTCCACATTTTGCTTGGAAGAATATCAGCTTTTTAGCATTCCATTAGGGTGACTAGAAATTAAGCATCTTATTTGATCAGGTGATATAACGTGTGATTACTGGTTTACCTTAGAAATAACTATTTTGTTGTCTTCGTAAACTGATGCCTGGTACTTCAGAACGGCTTTGCAGTTATAACCCTTTTTCTAATCCGTGAGGTTTAGTTAGAACTAAGTGGTCACACTTCTGGATTGCCTCTTTGTCTAACCTTTTGGTAACTTTCTGGTTTAGAAGTGGTGCCTGCAGGTCTGACCTGAAACTGATTCTGCAAGAACAGCATAGATTATAATTTTCCTGTAAATGATTGTATGAACAGGAACACCATTAGCCTCTTCGTGACCTAATTATGCAGGGAGGTAGCAGAACATTTTGAGATCAAAACTCTCATCTTGCTACAGCTCTCCCTTCAGCTAACAGTGTATGGGAGAAAAACAGCATGTTTCCTGCAGGTGATGATTTCCCTTTCAGTGGCTTTGATATCCTCATTTTGTGTTTGAAGGTAATGTGCAGATTGCTGGGTTGCGTCACTCAAAGTGACTGGCTGAGCTGCTGTAGTATGTGAAGATGTCTCCAAGACAACTAATTTCCTGGTCAAACAGCACATTGGCTTCTGCCACAAGACATTTTAAGGGAGCTGGTGAGCTGAAGGAGCAAGATATTTTAACAGTTTATTATTAGTACTGTAGCTGGCAAATGCAGCTCAGAGTCTAAGGCTGAGACTGTTCCTATTAAACACTGCAAATGAATAACTTTAAAAAAAAATAGTTGTGTTATTTAATTAGCAAACTGATTCATCAGAGAGCTTCTACAAAATAATAGGAATTAAATCCCTACCTTCAGGCTTTTTTTTCTCCTGTTTTTATATGTGGAATTTAGAGACCTGCTTTCAGTCTCATATTTTGTTGTTCTATGTCCAGACTTCCCTCCTGCCTTTCAACTCTGCTTTTTCAGTGTTAGTGGGCAATATTTTTTCTAAAATATACCCATAAATCAAATGTTTGTTTTCATTTCTCTTCTGGTCTAAAACTCAAAAAATTTTAGTGACTCTGCTCTGTTCTAAAGTTAGGATAATAAAAGCTTGAAGCATTGGATTTTTTCCCCCTCTTTTATCCCCTCCTTCCAGTCCCCTTTGTCTCCAGAGGAGCAGTGTTACTGGACAGGTGTAGAGCACTTAGAAATATTTTTGTTCAAATTTTTAACTTTTCTTCATAAAATACTCCTACGCCCACCCTGTTTCAAGGTACTCAGTCCAAACCAAAATCAAATATGCCCACATTTTTCTTCTGCCTTCCTTGCAAGGAATGGCTGTTCTCCCTAGCTGAACAAACCCAACCTTTGTCTTTGCTTTGGAATTAGAAACAAGCAGGCTTGTTGATTCCTGCTGCATTAACACTCTCCTCCTCCCTCACGCTGATGTAGTGGTTATGAGGGGGGTAGGGTGGAAGCTGCTTGCTGCTGTTTTCATGAGACCTCCCAGGAGGCTGCTGCAATGTGGATCTCCAGCCCCAGAGACTGTACTCAGGCTGTAAGGAGGGGAGGAACACAGGCAAAAACTGCTTTGTGCAATAGTGGGTAGCAAGAGGACACCGAGAGCACTACACTGAGAATGCTTGATCTTCAAATGAAAGTCCAGGAGAGACAAGGGGCTGTATCAATGCCCCGAGCTCTGTCTCTTGGCACAAACTGAACATGAACTCTCAGCTAATAACCCCTAAGCTGCCTTCTCTGAGCACGCCTGCATGCGCTGGGGAATTTTAGGAATGTGGACTTCAGCACAGTGTTGCTGCTACTCACCCTCTGTTCAACTAAGAGCCTTAGAAGCTGACATGGGGTTGGTATTGCCACGATAAAGCCCCATTGTAGTTGTTTGCAGCATTCTTTAACTGAAGATTTATTTTCCTGGGTAAGGTTCCATTTAGAACAGCAGGAGTCAACATCAAAGAACTGGAGAGAGGCCTCTTCCCTTTCCCTTACACAGCACTGGGACACGCACCCCTCTCCCTTTACTATCTCCTCTCCCAGTCCCTTTGTTTTTAAGGCATTGCAACTTCAGTGACCGAAATAGTGAAGAGACTGTAGTTAGTGTTGTATTGCTCCAAATTAGAGGGGCAGTTCATCTGAGGAGGTAACAGGAGAAAGCCTGTGGGCAGATGGAGCTGGCATCACTGATGCAAACTTCTCTCTTTTGATGTCCCCTCCATGCTGAAGCAACTCCATCTTTAGCCTCCAGCTACTTGAATTGTTCCTGTTGGAGGGTGTGGGAGGTCCGCTGTTGCCCCATACGGGAGAAAGATAGGAAGGTGGTCATACAGGCCCCAGCACCTGCTTGGCTTTATCTAGAGCTCTGTAAACTGTGTGTCTCACACAATAAGACAGCTTGAGTCCGTGAGTTTGTTTTTTAGCAGGTATGGTAACTGGGGTGAAGGAATACACTCCTTAGTTAATCCCTGGCTCTGATCCTGATGGATAGTTGAAAGTCCTCCTGTTTGCTTTGAAAAGTAGCAAAGGAGACAAAGGCAAAGAAATTTGTGCCCTCAACATGGCAGAACAACTAAGTGACAAGCATCTCTGAAAGACCCCAGTAGTGCATCTTGGAGTCTCATCCATACTCAGCACAAAGTTCCTACACGTGCAGGCATTCAGTGCCACACTTGATAACTAGGCAGTGGTTTAAGTTATATGAGATGCTAAGTGCCAGAAACAACCTGGACCCAAAAGAGAACCCAGTGTGACTCTGGAGGAAATATAAGGTTACTTTTGGGGTTTGTTGTTATTCTGTTGTGCTCCAAGGAAGACAACGCTCCAGTTTCGCACTATGGTTCAGCTCTGTGCTGCTTCATCCCTCATTTCTTGGTCCCATCTATTTTAACAAGCAAATATTGGTTGCTTGAGCACCTCCTTTCCTGACCCTGTGTCATCTCATCTAGGTGCTGGACAAAGCTGTGGTTGGGGCAATCCAGGGCTTCTGTTCTCTATAAAATACACTTAAAATTGTTCCTGGTCATCTTGTAGCAAATCTATTTCTGCCCTGCTTACGGCCTGGCTTGCAAGCTGCAAGTGTCTGGATAGGATTTATTATGCTCTGACCATAAAATTTTAAACTGCTTTTAATGGTAGATGTTAAATCACTGCTGCCCCAATTCCAAGCTCTGTGCAGAATTTCTGAATTCCTAGGAAGGCATTTTCCCTGCCAGCAACCTTTGGTTTCTGAGAAGGACAACAGGAAGTTCACAGGACAATGAAGCACTAGTTTGGTGAGGGACCTGTGTGCTGGCCAGCATCCAGGCATCTGTCTGGCTGCAGAGAGCAGAGCCAGGCAGACCTGGTACTGTGTGATGTGGCCGGGAGATGTTTGTATTGGTGTCTGGGTGCAGGCACTCTGCCAGGACACAGTGACTGAGTGTCTCTGCCCTTGGCTTTATTCCTCACTGATTGAAGTATCTTTGACACAGCAAGAAAACTGAAATTCAGTGTTTCAGCACAGAGCTGCTTACAACAAGCTATTTTATTTTTGTACATGTCTAATAAATACTGAACTGTTCAGTGTTGTTACTCAATGTGGCTTTGTCCCTTGCTTCTGGGAGCCTCTGTGTAGATTTCTCTTGAGACTGGCAAAACGTAGCCATGAAGTCCTGTGACTCTGTAGAATGCTGGCTGCTTCCTCCAGTATGGCATGAGATGCACACTGTTCTAGCTGAGACTTGTTGTCTGTCACCTTTGCCTAGACAATACTAGAAGCACTAAAACAGAATAAAATGTTTCTCAAATCAATTAATAGTCTTAAAGCCCTTTTCATCAACATGCAAAGACATGCAAAGCTGTGGCAGGTGGGCAGGAGATGACTTCCTTGCCAAGGAGAGGGAGATGCTGCCTTCTGTGCTGCATATGTTTGCAGGGGAGTCAGAGAGCCACCCAGGGCTTCCCACTCTCAGACCTATGCATTTTACACAGCTCCATCTTCCTTACACTAACCTAGCATGGGGCTTTCCATTTCATCAACTGAGTACTATTTAGTGTGTTTTGCTGTAACCCAAGGCTGGACATCACAGAAAATAGTAATCCAAGACTAGGCTGGTGGGAATTGTTTAACATCAGCATATCAAAAAAGGTTGTGAAAAATTACAGTATGCTGTGTCAGAGTTTTCCAGAGCTTGTTCTTCACCGAAGCGGGATAAGTCCAGTCCTTAATATGGTGTTTAAAACCACTGTTTATAGCAGTGCCTGCAATTATGGCAACTAGAAGCAATCTTCTCAACCAGAGTAGCTAGAAACTTAAAACTATCTTCTATTTGATAATTTTCATCTTCAGGAAGATCTATGCTTTCTAACTCTGGGGTTATTTCACTTCCCTTATGGTGGGAGAGGCAGGCTATCTTTAGTAGGGACTGGTGATCCTGGATCAGGGGTTTAAGCAAAACCACTTTCAGCAGGAATGCTTTCCACAAGTGGTTCTGCCTCTCTCAAGTTAAAAGGAGACTCTGACTTTTTCTCTGCCTATTCTCACACCTGTAAAGGTTGAGCAGACCATTTTAACAGCAGTGCCGTATGGTCACTTCCCATATTAGAAAGGAAGGTGCTGAATATGGACATCCCAGTGTGCATGCGTCTGTCTGCCTGGACCTGTCCCATCAATTAAACAGGAGCTGACGTCATATTTGAAGGTCAGCTGTTTTATAACCTAATATTACAATTTTTTTTTTCCTCTAGGTTTATTATCTCTCTTCAACCTGCAGCTCGGCACCATCTGGTGCAGGCACACAAGGGAGAAAGATTAGAGAAAGTAAAGCAGCTTTGTTCGCTTCCCCCACTGCTTCCGATGTACAGAGGAGTCGGCAGTCTCTTGCAATATTGAATTTTAAGTGGTGGGAAGGGCTGGATCCTGTTAGTTGTCTAAGAGAGGGAGAAATAGACTGTGCTTACCAGTGATCTGTCAGGAAGTGTCTCAGGATTCCTAAGGGACTTATTGTGGCCACAAAGTGCACTTTGCTGTATTTTGCTTTATGGTTAAATAGTCTTGGTTTTTTTATTACCTGTTTTTCCCAGCACCCCTATTTTCCTTACCTGTAAATTGCCAGAAGCACTCCTAAATAAGGTACATGTACAGTACCAACCCAGACTACAGTCGGCTTTGGAGGTGAAATTCTGTGAACACTTGGAAGTGTATTTACAGCTGACAGAGCCACCAGGCTGTCACTCCACAAGCATATTCTGCCACACAGAGATAGCTTTACCTTCCCTGGTGGCATCTGTTTGCACAGACCAGGGAGGTACATATTTACTTGTCCAGCCACCGTAAAACGCACCAGTTGTTTCCCTTTCGTAGGCAGGATTGGGTTTGCCCTCAAGCTTCACCCTCTCTCTGATCCTCCCTCCTTTCTCTCCATCCCTCTAAAGGTGTGATCGCTTTCTGTCCTAACGACATGATGATTGTTTTCTGTAAAAGCAAAGCTCTTTTCTTGCTAATAATATAATGATAATAATTCAGGAATGCTAATCTCCAAGGCCAGCAGAATTACTTGCAAACTAGTATCTTGTTGCTTTGCATCAATGTTGTAAATTTTGCATTAGGATGTTTTGAAACAAAATGTCTTTAGCCATAAACAACTATTTTATTTGGCTACTGGGAAAGGATGGCTAATTAATGGGCAGCAGTTGGACACGAATATACAAGTTTAGTTACGAAAACATTTGTCTGACTGATTCTTGGTATGTATGTGGCACTGCATCATAAGGCATACAATATGTATAGAGACTTATTTGTCCCCCTTTGCTGCTGTGTAGCCTTCTTCTAAACTGTGATTTTTGTCAGGTCAAGGACACTTTGTACAAGTGCCTAATTCCTGGAGAGAGGGTAAACTTAGGGCTCTTGAGAATGTTTACTTTTAGTTTTACTCTTCTAAGAAAAAATAAAATTAGTTTCTAGCCTCTACCATTATATATAGAATCTTGAACTAACAACAGTAGAAAAGGAAGATTTATTTGGAAACAAGGAGGGAGCTCTGGCGTTTCCAGTGCTTTAGGTTTATCTCCAATTTGTAACAGAAAGGTGTTTTCTCCTTTTACACATGTTCTGATGCAATTTTTTCCACTGTAGGCTTTGAGGTTGGAATTGGACTTTTTCCCCTCCTAAATCATTTTAATGTATGGTGTCTCCTCAATATTTGATTCATCTTTTCCTGTCCCCAGCATCTTGATTTATACGTGGTTCTCCCTGAGGAAGATTCATAGTAAACGGAGCAATGATTCTTTCATTTCTTGGCAGGTTATAGGTTTGTGAAGTGTACTTTTCCAAGTACTGAGAAACTTCAGTCTCTGCATGTAAAAGTAAAGACTGGAGAAGATAGATGCTCACAACAGAAGGCCTGACCAAGTCACCAGAGTCTTCTTAATGTGGATCTTTGTCACTTTGAACTCATTTGCAGATTAACTCTGAAACTAGTTGTGTTATGTCCTGTTAATTGCCTAGAAAGGTGATTATTGCTTTTCTCCCTCACCATTTTATTTTTAAGACCAATCTTAAAGTAATTTTGATCACTCACAGCAGTTTACAGCACATTTTGTTTCCAGTCCAGACTGGCTCAGTTTTTTCTGTACTTAAGCAGTATCTAAATGAAAAAAAACCACAACAAAACAAAACAAACAAACAAACAAAAAACAACAAACAAAATTCCCAAACAAATTAAACCAAAACAAAAACAAAACCAAACCTTCTTTGTGGTAATTTGCCATGAGGGAAGACAAGATCTAGGATATAATGAAATGGCATTTGAGGAGAGAGAAGGAAAGCACATGGAAGGTTTCAGTCTTTTTTTGCAAGTTTGCTTAGTTGATTGCAGTGCCCAAGAGAAAAGGAAGGATGATTTTTTTTATTATTCAGGTCATAATCTGGCTTTTACAACCTAAAATACATAGACATACCATTTTTATGCTTCTAATGCTCCCTCCAAAAAGACTTCTCCCTTCCCTTTTCAAGGACAGTATAAGACAGCAGTGCTTGGCTTGGATCATTGTGAAATCCTCTTATCTCCCTGTTCTCACTTTATTTTTCTTCCAACTCTTGTCTTTGTTGGCATTGAAAATATGCAGCAAAGGTTGATGAGGGCAAAACTTAAGTTTTGGTCAGTCTCTACCTTAACTCCTTGCAGTTCTTTGCCTCTTAAAGGAGGATTGTGAGAGAGCAAAACTATTAAACCTTTCTCTTCATTAATTTGTGTTTTTCTCTCTGTCCCAATGCAGCAAGGAGTTTTAATCTGCCTTCTGAAGAGCTCAGTCACTGATCTGAAATGCTATGCTGTGCCTGGTGGTGCTGAGCACTCTGCAAGGAGCTCAGATTCCTCCATCCCTTAGTCTTTTCTTCTGATGCCAGAAGGTGCATATGTGTTACGATTACTATAGGCGAGGTTGTACATGCCGGATTGCTGCATGTCAGGATTCAGAAAAGAGGCAACATGATAGCTGGCTTTGCTACCCAAGATTTCTGTTCTGGAAGAATGTCCTGCTGATGGACATCTTCATGTAGCTCCTGGTGCTGTGACCAGAGAGGCACCCACACTGTCTTGGTGATGTCTTGGTAGGGAATGAACCACCAGTACTGGTTCATCTATACATCCAGCAAAGCCATCCCACAAGGGTCAGGTTAATGGTGTCAGCAATACTTTAAACCACCTTTTCATGTTGAAACAGAGGCTTTTTGGTTTATATTGCTAGTACCTCTAGGAGTTCTTGGTTAAGAACACAGCCCTTTAATACTCAAGTCTGTGAAAAGATTAATCTAAAACTGCAATCTTGTTTTGAAGGTATTTTCTAGATATAAGTAGCAGCAGCATTTTAAGTAGTCCTGTGCCTTCTGCTACTTTAACTTTCACTTTCACTGGATTGTATTAACCACAGAGTGGACTTTTTGCAGTTGCTTGGTTTTTTGTTTCTCTTTGTGTCTCAGCAAAAATCCCTGCTGATCTTCCCTCAGGGTTTGTCTTATTTGTTTCTGGAAGTTCCCCTGCTGAGGAGTTTGGCAGGGGTTTGCTCACTGTCTCTAGTAATAAACGAGGTGGTTTAGTGAGTTATAGAGAATAAACTGGATTGATTTCCCTTTTGCAATCTGGACTAGAAAAGCTGGTTCCCTTGGTGTACTGTGTGCTCAAGGCCACAACCCAAGCTGCTATCAATTTTACCTTCTCCTCCTGTGAGGAGCTAAAGAAAAGATGCTTTCCAGATCACGTGTGTGAGACAGATGTGTCTTATATTACTAGATGATTCAGCTAAGACTGGTGCCAAAACATTTTCCAGAACTCTCAGCTGGCAGTCAGGTTGAGAAATATCTTGATAGAAATGCTGGGCTGGCTCTGCCATCCGTGTCTGTACCTGCAGCCATGTCAGGTACGGTTCCCTTTGATGTAGCAAAGGTCCAACAGAATGATGGGATGAGGAATGCACACAGAGGTCTTGTGCCCTGAGACCAGGGAAACATGGGAGATGTGTGTCCAGAAGCAGGTGCTGCCAGTCTGAGAGCCTGAAGGGAATACAGAAATCCCTTAGCAATAGGCTTGGTTAATGTGTGGAGGTGCTTACTCACAGCCTGTGACCAAATTACACGTTGCTTCTCCCACTCCAAATGTTCCTTTACAGTAAAATACCATCAGCATAGAGATCACTGGAGCCTTCTTGGCCAAATGTATTTTCTTCCACCTTCTGCTGAGATGGAGAAAATTCTGCTTTAACAAATAAGAATGTGATTAGCTCACCTGTTTTTCCCTTTGCAGTCACACTTGGCAGACTCTCAGAAAGCCACTGAAATGAGCTTTTCTGAGGCTATATGTATACATAGACTCATGCCAGAGATGGGACTGGGCAGTTGCCTGGAAGTCTGGCACTGTTAAAGCCCACTTGTTTGTTTAAAACTTATATGTATTTAGATTGAGGTGAATGAGCTGAAGTGCTTGATCAAATTCAGTCAGTATGTCTTAACAGCACAGCTCTTTGGACTTTACTGGTGATACAAATTGGAGCGCTTTAACCCTAAATCAGATTAAACATTTATACATGGGTGAAGTCCAAGGGAAGTGTGCTGGTCGGGAGACCTGGGGAGTATAGCCCAAAGAGCAGAAACTGGCTCTTTTATAACCCATAATAGGGAAGTCTTAATCTCAGCTGCTGAACCAGGCACAGTTTTTACTGCACAGAGGGCATTTACGGTGAATACTAAGTAGCAAGTCTTCATACTGGAGAATGTGGATTCTATAGTGTTGCATCTATGACTGTCAGAAAATACATTTATGCAAAATGATTGCAGGGTACCAGCAGCCAGAACACGGGGTATTAGTCTCCTCACTCAGGGGTGCACCAAAGCAAAGAAATGTCTGCAGGTGATGGTGAGGATTGTCTCCTCTCCGTGTTCCCAGAAGACCTTAAGCTCCGTTAGTCTTCTGCTGAAATATGTATGACATTCTGCCTTAATAAAGAGAACTAACTATAGGAACTGAGGATTTTTTTCTGTGACTGCTGAGTCAGGAGGGGGTGGAGATGAGAAACTCAGGGTTGTCATTCTGTTCCCATGGGAAAGCAGTTCACAGCTTGGCACAATAGTTACTCTCAGTATCTGTCCTCTGGGAGCTCACTCTATGGTTTAGCAGCCCTACCTGCCTTCCATTAGAAATCAGGATGCCTCCCTATTGCTGCTTGGTTCTGGGCTGTGGTCTATAAACAGATCTCCCGTGCCAGTGAGTAGAGCAACCAGTCTCTGCTCTGTGCCACTGGTACAGCTCCTGGTAATTTGGAAGAGGTCAAGTGTGGTATGCTTAGGTTACTGCATACTGTTTTATGTGACCTTAGTATTCTGTGGGAGATAGTGGTCCTTTAAACGGTGGTGCTCCCCACACTGTGAGCCTCCAGAGTCCAGCTCCCTGGGGAGGGAGCAGTGTTTGCACACCCTGGCTTGTCTCTTTCTATGTAATTATTAAATAAGGCAGTTGGGATCCCAGCTGTGCTTCTCTGGTTTCTTTTGTGTTTAAGGTTGTCTGTTCTCTATCCAGTCACTGGAGATTTTCTTGTAGCTCAAAGTGCAGGGGCTGGTGCTTTCAAAGCAGGAGGCTTGATGTCCTTTCAGGTTAGTAAGGGCAGGCTCTGTCAGCAAATCTTTCCAAGATGCTTGTACTTTTTTCCAGGAAGACTCTTTCCTACCTTTGCCTGTGTCTGAGCAAAAGGCGTCACCAAGTGGCAAACAGACTGGGCTCATACTGCAGGATTTCAGTGGCAACACTCAGCTTAAAAAAACCCCAATCCCAAGTGGATGTAAAGATGAAACAAACTGTGTTTACCAAGTTTTTATTTACTTTTGCCACAAGGATTTTGAATGGAAGCGTGGGTGCTTTTTGGATAAAGAGGCTGTTTTGTGTATTCAAAGTGTAGAAGTTTTTACTCACACTCTGATTAAGTTGCTGAAATATCAGAATTTTGCAGTTCCTCCCCTAGCTCTGTGACCATTGAATAGTGGGGAGGATACAGTAGGCAAAAAATGTTATTTGAAGGAAATTAATTTCTCTCTGCTCCACCTCTTCCTGTGAGCAAAAGGAGGGGGAAGGCACAATGAAGACATCTGTTCCTTTGAACCCACTCACAGACTTGCTTAGTAATAAAACTAGGGGAGAGGAGGAGAAGCTATTGGTGCTGTTCGAGTGGTTACTAATCGCTTTGAGTACTGAGGGGGCAAGCTTTTATCATGTTGACCTTCTTAGGGGATATTGAAAAGAAGCTGGCACTGACCTCTGCCAGGATTTAAATCCAGAAGATTCAGAATCCCTTTGTGCCCTTTTCAAAGTGGAGGCAAATCTGTGTGGTAGCCACGCTCTCCCCTCTGCCTCAGGGTAGGTGCTTCAGCTGTGCTGACCCAGATGCTGCACTCTCCTCTCTTGGATGAGCCCTGCACTGCCAGTGTACCACCATGATCAGGGCTGCAGCAAACTAAGCAGGAGCCCTGCAGGAAAACCCCAAAATTGCCCTATCCCCTGGACTCAAAGTATGCCCTGTCTCCCACGCACGCTTTGCTCCCGTTATGTGTAGTGCTTAAAACCTTGTGGCTGTAAGCACAGGGCTGCGGGGCCCTCCCCATCCCCCTCTCCTCCTGCCTAATCCCATTGTGCTGCTTAGTCACAGCCAAGACCCTTCTAATGGGTTTAGGTGGCCCTGCTCCTGGCTGGGTGTGTAGTGCTTTATGTCCAGCCTGGAACTGCTGGTGTAAATAAGAGGTCAGGTTGCACACATCTACTGCCTCGGAGTCCTCCTGGTGTGTCAGCAGGTGCCTGCATGAAGATTAGGTTTCCCTCTAAGTATGATATCTGGAAACAAAAGCAGCGCAGTAACCAGCATGTTAAAAAATGCCAAGGGGGTGATACGTTGATCTCACACTAATAAAATGTGGCCAACAAGCCTCCTATGAGCTCAGCCACAGAAGGCAGGAGCAGATGGTCTCTTAAGAGCTTTCCCAGGCCCTTACAAGTGTCATTAATTCATAAAGCAATGGTTGTGGTACACACTGGCACCAGTAAGGTTGATGGAGGGCATTCTTCAGTTGTGGACTTCAAGTTTCCTGTGCATTATATTACATTCTCCCTTAGCTAGTGGGTAGCTGTCAGAGGAATGGCTGTCTAGGAGCTGATATAAAGTCTATAAAGCTGGAATTTTTTTCAGAGCAGGAATGGCTCTGTGTTAACCAAAGGTAAAAAGAAGGCAGCTGCTGGGGAGAAGAAAGATGACTTTGTGTAGTGACGCAAGGTGCAAGTTTGCCAAACCCACACAGTGGAGGAGAAGGGACTTTGTTATCGTGGGTAGCCCTGAAGCGTGATGATGTGATTTAAAGTTACGGGGTTCTCTAATTTGTGGCTGTAAACCATAGGAACATATGTAATAGAGGTGAGAAAGGGTTAAAGGAGCTGCCCAAATACCTTCCTAAACTGTAATGGGTGACATAAAATGAAGGCAAGAGACAGCACCACAATGTAACAATGCATTTAATGTGGTCTGTGAAGTTGAACAAGGTAGCAGGGCAAGGCTGCTCCAGGGGCCTGGAAAAAGAATTAGCCAAAAAGGGACAGAAGAAAGGCAAGTGAGGCTGGTAAAGCACTAAGCAAGAGCAGAGGTTGGTACTGAATTAATCTTGTAAGCTAAATAGGAGTTTGTTCCAAAATTAATCACTTGAAATATTAAGCAATAGAGACTGGTAAGGTGTTAAACACAGTGTCCCTAATAGGCACAATTGTCCTCCACCCCAGGGACCCTCTGATTGCAGGACTGAGAAAAAAATTATCACCAGAAAGAACCTTGTGTTTCTCCACTCAGTGTTTTGATCCCCGTTCTCTCACTTATGTCATGAAGCATCTTGAGGTGATGCAAAGAGCCTTTGGAGACAAATTCACCCTTAGCAACAGGAATAGGTGGGAAAACCCAGCACTCCTACATCACCAAGCTCCAGAGAAGGCAACAAGTGCCTCTAAACAGCAGAAAACCGTTTGATGGCAGCACAAAAGTGTATAATACATGCAAGAGCTTATCAAGGGTGAGGAATAAAAAGAGAAGGATGAAACTGATGGGAGACAGCCCTCAAAATTGTCACGTGTGTACTAGTCTGTGGGTGAAGTAAGCAGCTGAGTGGGAGACTGTTGCTTCAAGAAAACCTCCTGAAGTTGGGGATGGAGATGCTCTGTCATTAAATACCTGATAGTACCACAAGCTGATCTGATTATGCAGATGGCTACTCTAGCAGTTTGTTTGCTTAGTTTCAAAAGCAAAGCTATAAGCAGGGACAAGCAGGAGGGAAGGAAGGAAGTAAGGTGAAAGTATGTTCCTTTATAATAAATGCATTAAGGTGGTTAAACGTCTCTCAGTAATAAGTGGTAGCATGTTTCCTAGACTGGGTTAGTTTCAGTTTTAACAGATAGAAAACCGAGCAGAGCAAAGGATAGGTTAGATAAAAAGCAATACTCTGTCTACCCAACGAGCAGGAATTCAGGCTCTTAGGCTCTACAGGAGTGTCTGAGGAAGGTTGGGTCATAGATGCTAATTTCAGGCGCTCTCCTTGTTCTTGAAACACATCTGGAGTAAGTGTGAACACAAAAATGCAAAACGTAGCCAATTCTTCTCATCTGTCATAACACTAGATGGGATCAAACTTTACAACTGTATTTCGAGGAGGTTACAACGCTACCTAACAGAGGTTACTGTCCAGTCATCTTTACGAGGGTTTTTACACTGTAAGATAGCTTGAGTAAATTATTTGATTTTCTTCACTAAAGCAGTGAATTGATTTTCTCCACTAAAGGTGGAGGCCGGTCTCTTCTCCCAGGTAACAAGCGATAGTCCAAGAGGAAATGGCCTCTGGTTGCATGAGGGGAGATTTGGATGGGATATTGGGAAAATTTCTTTGCAGAGAGGTGTGTCAAGCATTGGAATAGACTGGCCAGGGGGGTGGTTGAGTCACCATCCCTGGAGATAATGAAAAGATGTGCACATGTGGTATAAGAGTTAGTGATGGACTAACATGAGTTAGTGATGGACTTGGCAGTGACGGGTTAATGGTTGTACTTGATAATCTTCAAGGTCTTTTTCAACCCAAATTATTCAGTGATTCTATGAACACTAGGAATGCAACCCATGCTGAGAGTTTGTCTCCAAACAGGCCAGGCTTGTTCTTTCTTTTCTCTATCAATCTCTAGACAGTACTGAGTTGATAGTTAAGATTTGTATGCAACACTAGTAAGTATGGACTCTACTGTGTACTGGGACTTAGAGGACACTTGAAAGAAAAGGCTGGAAAGCAGAACCTGTGAAGTGTTATTCTCCTTTGTCCTTTTGTGAAGTGCTAGCCGTGGGCCTGAAATGTCCTGGATGGAAAAATTACTTCCAATAACCCATGATGCTATTGGCTTCTTGGAAATTAAATCTCTGTGCAGCACTGCTCTCTCTTCACTCTGCCTTTCAAGACAGATCTTGGTGCAAATCCATGTGGTGCTGTTGGGAAGTGCAAACAAAGGATTGCAGTAGTGCCCTGGAAGCCACTTATTGGCCCACAGATTTCCCTCTAGTTAGGAGTGGAGTCTACCCTTAGGAGCCTGCACACAGATTCCCAGCCAGACCCATGTCAGATGGCTCCTCAGGAATGCGAGTAGCTGCTGTCCTCCACAAAGCATAAGGTCCCAGCCACTGTGTAGGGAACCACAAAGCTGTCAGGCCCCACTTTGGAGGATGTTGGTACTCAATGCTGCCATCAGGCTGCCTGGAATCCAGGATGGAAGCAGGCTCTGGGGAGTGTCAGCCCACAGGTTGCAAGGATTAATAATTTTCTGGTGTCTTGGGATAGTACAGTTAGAAGAAACCTTGGGGTCTTTCCTCCTCTTCTGAAAGAACCAGACAGCTGGCTTTGCAGGCAGAGTGATGGACTCAGTAGGCAGTTGCTTCTTCTCTGAGGTGGTTGTAGCTCTAGTCCGACTGATACATGTCAGCAGGGTGGCATGAACAGAGAAAGGTTGGTTTTTTTTTTAGCAAATCCCCATATCTTCCCTTTCATTCTGACAGCAGTCCTCTATTACAGCTCTTCTTACTAATCTCTTATATATCAGCTTTAATTTAGCAATGCACAAGCCAGACAAAGTTTGTCAGTTCTTTCCCCTGGAGCAGAGTTTGTTAGCCAGCAGTGCCAGGAGGGATGTGTGTGCCCTGGTGCCCTTTCTCTTTGCCCCAGCCTCTGTTATCCAGTGAACTGTCTGGACTGATAATACTCATACCGCTCACAGAAGCAGTCTGCCCAGACCTGTCATTGCCTAGTAGGGAAGGTTTTTTTCTGATCATCAGGCCTGGGCTGGAATATAATTTTTCTCTTCCTTGTAAAGCAGCCATAGAGCAGCCCAAACTGCTAAGATATTTCTATAGGGAGGAAACAGCTCAAAATAATGAACTGACCCACGGCATTTACTACTGCAATCTAGAAGAAGTTTCCTCTATGTGTTAAACTCTTTTTTCCCCTGGTGGGAATGATAGTGGGGTAAAAAGGGTGATATGGTATGAATTTTTGTTGTCTTCCATGCTGCAGAAGAATTACAGGCACCAATAACCTTAGCAGGTGGCCACTAAAATGCAAGCATTTTCATGACCCGTAGTTGCAGCACAGAGCTTGTTGCCCCATGACACATGAAGGTTAAAATACAAATGGGTTTAAAAGGAGTTGTGCAAATTCATAGAGATTTTGTCTGCCAGTGACTATTTAACACTTACAAGTCTGCATGCAGAAACCTCTGAGCCATGCACTGGGGAAGCTTGTGCCAGAGGAGGCATTGCTGTAGGCTACTCTACCTTTTCACACTTTCCCCTGAAGTTTCTACTCTCGGTCACTGTCAGACAGTCCGTGGTTGAGGAATTGACCTAGGATTGTTTTTCTAGGTTTGCTGAACACTGACTTTTGCTTTGCCACGATCTCTCTCCCACCCACTTGTCACACAGGCATCCCAGTCAGAGCCTGCTTGTGTGAGGCGTCTCCCTAATGAGCTCTGGAGCTCACAAGTTCCCTTTTCACACAAGTGGGGCAGCTGCACCAGTGTGGATGAGAGAGGAAAAGTAGACATGAATATCACGAGCAATAAAGGTGTTTAAAAATAAATGGCACAGCAGTTCAGTTGTGCGTATAGATGAACTGTTTGGCTCTTCACCTGTGTGAGCTTCTTTGATGTGCCCGCCATTGTATTTGGCAGCTTGATACCTTCTCCTTTCTTCTTTCTTTGTTGAGCCCTTGTCCCTAGCACTTTGTCTACAAGGATCTCCAAGTATGTTAAAGAGATAAACGTTGAAGAGAGAAATGCATGTTTTCTGGCATCTTAACTACCTTTACTCATAGCAGTGGAATTTAAAGTATATTATCCAACCCCCTTTTCAGACCCTCTGTTTCAAGGGTTTTGGATACAAAACTCAAGAGTTCTGCTGCTGGGAAGGTGATGCTGCTGCATATTTGACAAGTGTCTCGATGGATGATTTGTACACCACAGATCCTTCTCTCTGGTACCAGTCAGGAACATGTTCTGTAGCAGACTGTGGGTCACAAGCTTTCTTAAGGATTTTAATCCAAAACATGTAATTCACAAAGGTTGTTTTGGTGGAACAAACATTATGACCAAACGTAAACAGCTCTTATTTGTTGTCCTGATTGGTTGTGTGTTTCTCTGCCTCCTCTCTTCTACCCACTATCCCCTCTGCTAATTGCTTTTCATCAGATTTATCTGATATTTCTTAGTAGACGGGAATATCATCAGCCTTTCATTAGATCTGTGTTGAGATGGATTTTTTCTAGGTGGGAATTCAGGCTCTGGTGTCCATCTGGCAAAACTTCAGGGTGGAAAGAAACTTCCCATGTTGGAAATGCTGGGCTGCTGACCTGTATCTGCTGCAGTTGGATAACCTTTCGGCCAGGATTGTTAGGAAGAGGCATCCTGACAATGTTCAGTGTTGGCTTTCTTCCTCATACCCAACTCTTCACACACACACACATACTAATGTTGCTGGGTTTCTATTCCAGTTTTATTTCTGATGCATGCACCTCTTTCCCCCAGCTCTCGCTCTGCCCCTGTCACCTTAGCACCCACCACGGGGCTTCGAGTGAGACTTTCAAACCCACACTGGGTCAGCTTCTTCACCTCCAACAGCAGGTGAGACAGATGGCGGGGTTGATTTTTAAGGCCATACATATGTGTTAGGTTGCCTTACTGTGTTTCTGTGACTTTAGAAGCCTGTGTGCGCTCAGAGGTCATACAACACTAGTTTATATGGTACAAAAATTTGCAACTTAAAGCTCTTTAAGAAGAACTGTTGTATTTCCTTAGGACAACTTGCATATTTCATCAAAACATCACATTAAAATGTGACTGTTCTCAAAAGCTACATGCATAGCCTTTCTGGCATATGCAAAAAAGGTGCTGTTGGTTTTATCTCAGCTTTATTCCTTAACTGGTCATGAGTTCATTTATTTAATCCTGTTTATTTTATTATTTGCAATGCCCAGCTATGTAACCTCATTGCTTAGCCTATTCTGTAATCAGTTCTTCACATCTGCTAGGAAAGAAAATAAGCCCATGAAGTTTGCATTACAAATCACTGCATGCTGGTGTATCTCAGCACTGACAGAGTAGCTGTTCTGCACTTCCGTGTCTTGTGAAAGCTCAGTGAGTAAATGCTTTATGGGATCCAACCCAGTTCCCACTTCATGGAAAAAAATCTTATTGGTTTCAGTGGTATATGGATAAGTCTTCTAATCCTATGAAGGAATGTAACTATATTCTTCTGTGGAATTTAGCATGACTGTATGCTGAATGCCATAATGACTGCTGCAATACTAGCCTGCGTATTTTCCATTGGGGTGTGAAATCATCTTGATGTTTGGAACTGCTCAGATATTTTTCTAAACCGTTGCTTATCTCTGCATGGGAGCAGCGTGCTGTAATAGCCTTAGGACTGACTGAATATTGCATGCTACTGGACTGTGAGTTCTCCCTTAATCCAGGGGATTCCTACAGTCTTTGTGAAAACAAAGGTAGGGAAAGGGGAGGAGGATGTGAGAAAGATTTTAAAAGGAATTTGTAATGAACCTTTTCAGGCTAGCTATTAGGTATTACAGGTCTGTTACTGTGGTTTTCTATATAAACTGACTGATGTCGTACTTTGAAGCCATGCTGTAGATTTCCATCATATTTTTAATCTTTGTAGCACTATTGAACCATATCTAAATGCTATCAAGGAATTTCACTATATATAATCTGAGCAGTCTCTGACAATGTTTCAATATAATAGTAAAATATTTCTGGCAGGTATGCTGCATATAGACAGTGATTTAGAAAAGGGTTTAAAAATATTTTTTGTGTGTTACTAATGCCTCCTTTATCAAGGCTCAAAGTAGAATTCTGTGTGGTGGATTTTCTTTCTTTATGCTGTCAGGTTTAACTTGCTGCACTGGATTCGTTGGGAAGAGTTCATCAGAAACAGGCTACTTTCTCTGCTTCTGTGCTGAGCTTGTTGCTATCATGCAGTGCCAAAATAGTGATTCCAGATACTAACGTCACATCTTCCACGAAGAGCAATCCTTATAAAACCAGGACCGTGCAACTTTCCCTTTCCTTTCCTCTGGATATAGCTTTGCCTTTTCTATCTGGGTAATCTTTAGCCTTATTTGGTTTTCCTTAGAACTGACAGCTCTTGCTACTGAGATGCCATTTCTGTGGAATGACTTTGCAAATCATTTCCTTTACATGGCAGAGTGGATGCATGTCCCTTCAGGGTGGTGAAGGGCACAAGCTGCAGTATGTTGCCTGCCTTGTTTCGCTTCCTATTTCAGAGAGGTTTTTTGTTGTAGTGTTGCGTTTCTGCAGACCACTTGTCAATCTTCTGGTATCCTTTTGCATGGCAGTGGGAGAGCTGAATGACACTGGTTTAAACAGATTGTGCGGATCAGCCACAGTGGTTGAATGGGGCAGCTGAAGCCCTTGGCTTAAAATTTGGTACTCTGAAGTCTTAGTGACCTTGTGCAGCACTACAATTGCTTTTCAGAAGGAGACATCCTTTGAATTTTTCCTATGGTGACAAAGAGCTCCTTTCAGGGGTCATCCCCGAACACTGATAGCATCAGGACAAGATGTATCAATAGTGTCTTCTGAGGCCTGACTGACAGGTGAAAGCAGACCTTCCTTAAGCAATTCCTGCTTTTTCTGTCTTTTATTGCTCTGAGTGACCTATTGCAGCAATAGCAATGAGCTATAGAGCCCTGCCATCCGTCCTCAGTGTGGATGTGGAAATAGCAGCTTCCAGGCCACCGATGGTGACAGCCTAGGGAGAATTGTCTTGGCACAAGGAGAGCAGAAGTGCTTCACTCGCTTTTGGTGCCAGATGTCTGCTTATTTCTGGCTACTGGAGTAATGCCAGCTCTGGGGTGGGTGTGGAAAAAGGGATTTGGGCAGTTAAATGCGGGAAGGGGAAGAGAGGTCAGGCCTGGCTGCTCTTCAGTGCCTTACAGGATCTTCTTACAGCAGAAGCCTTAAGGGGCTGAGTGTCCTGCTGCAATACCCATGGGCAGCCCTATGATCTGTCCCCAAACTCACTCCTAACTACTCTCCTTTTTTAAAATCCATGTGAAATATGTGGGGTCTGGCCTCACAAGTGCTTGGCACGAACAGAGCCAGAAACATGCCATGGGAATCACGCTCATCCTGAGAAGTCTAGCTGGGAGCGCAATTGAATCAAGTCAGATATGGATCACAGGGTCAGGATAACGATTAGTCCTACCCTTCCCCCTAGTTGTAATTAGCTGTGGTGACGTCACGCTCTGTTCTGACTTCTCGCTGGCATTAATTACAGAGCTGCAAATTTCCTGCCTTTTCCTTTTAATTGCTCTCTGGGAAACTCAGAGTTTACATTCCCTGTTTAATGTCTGCCAGCAAACTTCCTTATGACATGCTACAGGGCGTAACCTCTGGCTTATAGCATTGTCTGGATATGGGCTTGATTGGGGTACTTGCTCAGATGCCTTTCGGAATGTGAACGCTTCTGGTTAGGAATGATCCCTCTGCTTCTCTTGAGATTGCATCCTTTCATCCCATTTCATTTCAAATTCAATCCTGAGGAGCAAAAAGTGTTTAAAACCTGCAGTGAAGTTAAACCTCCCTTTAAGAGAATTCTGTCCCCCACTAGATGAGCCTGTTTCTGTTGGAGATGTCACATGTGTTGGTGAGACAGGGTTCTGGAAGTCTGAACTGGTGCAATTCTGCATGGCTTGAGTGGTCTAGGATCTGTCCCAGTCCTGTTAGGACCCTACAGTCGTTGCCTTAAGCTCCACCTGCTTCAGGGACTGTGGCTTGAACCCAGCTAGTAGTGGCTTGTAGTCTGTCACCTATGGACCTTTTATGCAGCCCCTAATCACTGGGGTCAAATGGAAAGGGTAAGAGAGTGCTGCTACGGGGATGCAGGAAAGGGAATAACAGTGATTGTACTGATAATTATCAGAGGAGAGAAGGAGGAGCTGTTGAGGGCAAGTGAGATCCTGGGGGCCAGGAATGTGTCAGCATGAACTGACTGGATCCCCACCAGTTCAGAGTGGGCTCTCCTGGTTAAGTGCTGAAATTTCAGATCTGGTCTGTGAACCGCTGAGCCAGGCTGGTGCTGAGAGAAGGAAGTGAGCTTGTCTCCTCTGCTGGGGAGCTCCTCTTAGCATGTGGGTATGCAGGGCTGCCTGCACCCCAGGCAGGCTCCCCAGGCAGCTTCTGTGCTGGAGGTAGAAGCTGATGTGCAATGTGAGGAACCAAGGTTATGCACTAATATTCATCTATCCAGAGAAGATTGTAAAAATACTGTCCAGATCCTGTTCTGAGGAAGCTAAATCCAGAGCATCTATACCCCTGATCTTCATACTTGTTTTGCAGCCATTTATTTTTCTGGATGACTTCTCAGCCTTCTGCATTTTGCTCTGTACAGATCTCAGCAAGGTGGCCTCGTGGCTTCTTCAGTCAAGCATCTCCCAGTCAATCCTCCTTTTATTTTGGGTGCCTCTCTCCTTTCAAGTGGGGTGCGTCTATGACAATGGATCCATCATTAACATGAGGGTGAACATATCCCATAATCAGGAACCTTCTGTCTGGAGAGAAGTGTTTATTATACACAACTTGTTAGGGAGTGTCAATCAACTGGGCTCCCTTTGTTACTCCATAATGCATCATTAATGATGGCTGCTGCTGTGCATTTAATTTCATTGCACACAGGGGCCTTGTCTCTGTCTCCTCACCCCTTTCCCCCCCCTTTATAATCACCAGCACAGAAGAAATTAATAAATTGATCCAGGGAAGGAAAGCTACAGGCTTGCTATGGGCTATCTTTGGTGTCCTTGCTCTCACTGAGTTGTACCTTACTCTTGGAGAAATCTTTTGGATGTCAGTAGACCTATTTTGGGATTACTACTTGCTCTGCATCCTGAGAAGGGGGATTGGTGCCTGCACACGCACATATGTGAGTACGGACAACTGGCCATGTAAAGAAAGACAAGTGGGATCTCACCAAAGGGATCTGTTGAGTCCTGGGGGTGCATCTGTCACATCCTTTTCAGCTCTTCATTTCTGCCCAACCCCTCTGGATCTCTGAGCCCTGAGAACATGCTGGTGCTTTGCTGATTGACATCTTGCTCATTCAGACCAACTCAAGTAACTTTAAAGAAAAAGAATGTTCAACTGCTCCAAGGCTTGTGAAAGGTGGATAGGAGAAACAGGCTTACTGGAGGCTATATATACACAAAAAAGTCAGTGCCTCCCCTGGAATTTTTTAGGAAACCACAAAGAGATAAAGAAAAACAACCTGGAAAATTCCCAGTTTAGAGTGATAACAGAAAATGCTAGTTATAGTGTATTTGTTTGTTAAATAAACCTAACTATGTGGTTTGGGAGCAGCCTGTTGGAAGCCCTGAAGCTGATTTTCTCCTACTGTGAAAGTTTGCAGCCTTCATCAGCAGTTGAAATTCAGCATGCCAGTGATGGCTAGGATAATTCTGCCTTCTGGCTGGAGGCTGCTAATTGGTTTTGGTTGATCTCCCTGTCTCATTTCTTTCTGTTGGAGTATCTCTAGGGCTTTCTTTTGAGCAGAGGGGGCCAAGTCCTGATATGAACTGTGGATACCAAACTCTCTGGTTTTGTTGCACTTTCCAGGATTAGAAATTACTTGGGGTGTCTGGGTCCTTTCCCGCTCTGTTGAAAATCCAGTCCTGTTTTGTGGTCCTGAACCAGCTGCCTGGTGTCTATCTTGGCACCCAGTCTTACCAAAGTCCTTATGTGGTGCTGTCTGCTCATTTATGTCACTTGGTACACAAGACACTGATGTTTGTTCATGTGGAAGTAGTGGTTTGTGTGGTCATTCTGGCATGAAAGCAAGGAGTGGATTGCACTGAGGGTAAGGCACTCTCACAAATATTTCTGCCCCATTCTTCTGGGTTTTTCCAAAGAAGATCCACTCCTTGTCCTGATCCCTGTTCTTCAGAAAGACCTGTAGCTACTTCCCATTAGTCCTGAGGACACTGCATGGCAGTTGGAGGAAGGGGAAATGCAGTCACCTTCAGATGGACTTTAATTCTCTCTCCCCACATCCTTGGCTCCAGGCCACAGTCTTTTGGGATTTCCCTTTGGCAAACAGCTTTGGCAGAGTGCTCCGGGCTGGGTTCCAGCTTGTTCGCCTTTGTCCTGTGCGTGTTGGGGCAGCCAAGCCTGGCTGTGGGTTTCCGGTACTGTCGGATGGGATCCCACTCCTGTCCATCCGCATGGGCATGACCTCTCCCCTGTGTAAAAGCAAGGGAAGGGGAAGCTACACACCTATCCTCTGCTGGTTACCAAGAGCTTGCCTCTGCTGCCCTTGGCCAACAGTTTGGCCTTTAAGTCAAGAGCATCCCCCTGCGGAAGGCAAAAGGTCACGAGTGGAGCTGTTTTAAACACCTGATAAGCAGAGCTGTTGCAAAAACCTTTGATCATTTTTCATCTAAAGGGAGTAACTTACGAAACTGCATTGCCTCAATTTTCCATTGTAAAGGAAAAATAACAAGATTTGATGTTTCTTTTCTGGAACAGAGCAGTTGAAGTTTCTGAAATGTTTTGCATATTTTCTATTTGTTGTTCCTGTACCCTTATGTCTGAAATATTTTTAGATTCTTCCTCTTGTGAATAATTTCAGAGGTTTTATGTCCTTTGTTTCAACTCCAAAGGAAGTCAAATTTTAGGATGTTTAAATTTTGGTCCTAATGGGTTTCTGTCTTCTGTACTACTCTGTGGATTTGTTTGATATTTAACAAACACAGAGTTCAGTACAGGGGAGCTTAAATTTTACCTTTTATTTCCAATTTTTTTCTAAGACCTGCTGTTTCACTGGAGTCACAATTCTGGAGCTGCTGTTTCCACTCTAAGGTTACTTTCTCCCTCCACTAAGCACTAATTCTAGGGGCCTCCAGTGGCCCACCAATGGACCAAATGGTCTTTGGTGCTGGGCTGTGAACCTCTTTTCCCGGGATAAGAACATTTGGTTAAGGGAGTCACCATTCATTCAACGTGGTGCTGAGGCATAAAGTGCCTCTCAGTGTGATACCTGGTAGAGTTTATACAAATTGACAGAGATCCTAAAGGCGCGTTACTGGGAGGAAAGTGTGAACATGTAGTGACCAGTCTTTCCTAAAGAAAAAAAAAAAGAAATTGGAGACTGAAAAATTTATTGTACTCCTTAGTAGTTTGACCCTGTTGGTTGAATTCAGATTTCAATAAATGTGTCTAGTAAAAAGGATTTACCAGTTAACCTGCTAAGATTTTCTGCTCTTTTAGTGGAAAGTTCTTCAGAGAAGACCTTGCCATGTAATAAACTGGTGCTGAATTTCATCTCTAGACAAACCATATAAGAAGCTTAACTGCCTAGGTCTTTGTGATGGTAGGAGACTGAGCAAAAAATTGGTATGAGAATAAAACACTCAACTTCACATTCTGAGTTCTTTGCTGAATTTTATTCTTTTAGCTCCAGTGCACTTTCAGGCTCGTTTTGTCTTGAGGATGGAACTATAAACCTTGGTACTTCCCTCCTCATTCATGGCCGGTGTAGAGCAAATAAGTAATTATGGAGTCTTAAATCACTGCTTGAAGCCATAACAGCAGATCATCATTCCCCTTAAATGTCTCTGGCACAAGCTCACTATCTCTGATTTTCATGTCTCACCAGTTGCTATTTTTACATGTTTTGTATGGAAGAGCCTGCACCAAATAAAGTTCTGTGTTGTAGTAAGTGCTTGAAGACCTTAAAATGGCTCCCACTCTGTTGTGTGCCTTATATCCCAAATCCCACCGCAGCTTTTTCCCCATGCCAGGAAATGTCTCCCACTTCTGAAACTCCTCTTGAGAGATGAAAGATTAGCTTTATGCTGTCAGGAGCTGTCATTTCAGGCAATTAGAAATAGAGCAGTTGACACCCGGTAGTTTTGCAAATATCTCACTTTCCTGCAACTGCTTCATTTCTGGCTGGTTTTGAAGATTACATGCAGGGTAAGCCTTCCTTATTACCCACATGCAGTCTTCGTCACTGGCTGCTATTCTCTGGCTGCTTTTTCACTGTTAGTGAAGTTATTGGTAGCTAGTAAGGCTGCTGTGAGATAGCTTTGTTTGTAGTGTAAGAGGGGTGGAAGTGGCAGATTTCTCCCTCTTAGTTAACCCAGCCTCTGAAGAAGGAAACTGAGAAGATAGAAATTGTTATTGCTGAAGGCAGAGGCAAATAAAAAAGGAGCTCTTATTGCTCTAGAGATCTGTCCTCTACTAGGACTGGGAGGAAACATGCAGCAGGAGCTAGAGAGCTGCATCCATGGAGTGAAAGTCTTTGCATGCCCTTCGGCTACATCTTTCATTAAGAAGCGCCTGCCAGCCCTCTGCTGAGAATGGATCTCGACCCACCTGTCTGGTCTTGTGCTCTCTCTGCATAGAGGCTTCTGCTTTCATCTGTTTCTAGGTTAAATATTGCCACCTGAAATATGCAGTTCCCAGAGGAGGCTCAGTCAATGTTGGTGAAAGGCTAGGATCTGTTTCTTTGCATTTTGTGTTGAATATAAAATCAGTGTAGGAGAGTGTGGGAGAGGCTGAGCCATGGCACCAGGAGGAGCACAGCACTCTTTGGTGACCTCTGCATTGCCTCCAGCGCATCCTTTATGTATGCAAAATTATGAACTCCGGGACTTGGTTATGCTGCCAACTTCATTTTGGTTTTCTCCTCTGCCTCTGGGGCTGTATTTTTGCTGAAGCAGAGGTAGCAGGCAGTTAACCTGAGAGCTCTACCTTGGAGATGTGCTACCCTAGATAATAACACAGTTTTTACCAAACTGTTGTTTGAAAGAAGTCTCCTTGACAACTAAGTTTCTTGGCAGGGATTTGTATTCTCTGGATGGAAGCTAAACAGAGCCTGGAAGGTAACCAAATGCCAGGAGCTGGCCTGTCTGCTATGTCAGACATCTTCAATGGCAGAGGCAGAGGCGGGTCTGGCCACATCCAGAAATAGTGAGGGAGTGAGGCTCTTGGCTCCCTGTGTGCATGTAGATGGGGCAGGGGAAGGAAAACGAGTGGTCTCAAGGAGCATTGCATTCAAAACTTTTTCTTGTCACAGGCTGTGAGCCCCTGAGGCTCACTCCTTTATGAGGAGTTTGAAGGGTAGCAGGTGCTGGGCTCTGGTGCTGAGCTGCTGTGCCCCCGATGCATCAGACGAGTGCTGAAAAAGGCCAGGACTTGGACAGATGGAGTAACGGAGATTGGAGGCAGAGGAGCCTGGCCTTGTGCCAGCCTGTGGAGTGGGGTGGGCAGATCACAGAGAGGAGCTGGGGGGGGGAGGGTCACAGGAGGATAATCCTCAAGCAGCATGAAGGCTGCAGCTGTTGGTGTTAGAGCATGGCATTGCAGAGGTTTGCTGCTGCTCTGCTGTGGTTATCAGCAGAAGTCTGCCAGCCCTGAGAGCTGGGTGAAGTGGGGTGCTGACAGGCTTGTGCCCTTCTTTTGGTCAGTGTCCCAGGAGATGCTGAAGATGGAGGAGCCTGGAGGTGTGCAGAGCCTCAGCCTGTGTGGTGTGGGTCTGTGAGAGCTATGGCAGTAGCTGGAAGGGAAGGCAGGAGCTGGCATTTGGATATGCTGGTGATTGTTGTGTTAGAATAACTGCTGAACTCAGCCTGAGTTTCTGTCTCTCCTAGTCACAGCACTCCGCCCTGTCAGAATGCTTCTTCCAGGTGCCCTGGTGTGGCAAGCAGGGCACTGTGGTGGGAATGATTAACTCAGGCTGAGCAGGGAGGCAAGTGAGGAGCCCAGCAGTAAAGCTGGTGAGCAAGTGAGGGCTCTTTAGGCTCCTGGAAGCCGCTTGCTGCTGTCCCTGGCAGAGACACCCAAATTGTGCTGCACTGCAGGACCTGGCAGGAAGGCTGTGGAGTAGAGCCTTTCTTCCCTGCTCGCCGTGGCATTTCTAACTTCTCCAGTACAAGTGTATATTGCTGCTGTTTTGCTTTGAGTCTGAAGAGAGTTTGACTGGGTGGAAGAACTGTGAAGAGGATAACAGAAAATCCATCAGAGTTCCTGATGTGAAAGTGGGCACCTGGAAGATCACAGCAAGGCAAGGACCATTAGGTGCTGAGAAAAGATGCACTGCATTCCTGCACTCCAGAGAAGGAAGAATATACCCTATCCTTTACATCTCTAGGGCTGCAGGCAGATCCCTTTTTGGAGTGTTTTTCCTGGGACATCACTGTCCTAGGGAATAATACATGAGATCCTTCTCTCCCTTTCATAGCAGTGCCATCTCTCCATATCCCAATATGAGACCTAGTGTGTTTTACTTTGCTGTTCTTTTACTCAATAAATTTATAGAGAGAACTGATGCCAGACATCCAAAGGGAACCTCAGAGGGAAGAGCAGTGAGCTTTCTTGCTAAACTTGAGGCACTCAGAAGCTAAGTTGGACTGTAAAATTAAAAGCTCGTGGTGTATTTTTATTTCTGTTCTGTTTTCTTCCACTTTTTAAGTGAGCCTCATCTCCTTCATGATATTTTTGGTTATTTGCAGCTGTGATGGGTAGGAATTGCTCATTTCTTTCCATAAATTTAAGCTGAGACTTTATCCCATCTTAAGACTCCAGAAACTGGGGTCTTCAGAAAAGGACAAAAGACAGGTAAGAAAGAACTGGCTATATGGCCAAATGCTGAATATTGAACACTTGTCAGGCGCCTCCAGCACATCTTTGCTGAAGGTCTGGACCTTAATGCAATGCAAACACTTGTCTGTGGCTCAGGATTTGGAGGCTTTGAGAAGAATGGGTCTGTAGGTGTCAGGTTGGTACATGGAGGTGATAGATGAGGATGAATCTTGTGTGTCATAGCCAAAAATGGTTTGTAACAGAACATAACGGTTATTTCTGTCCAGCTGGCAGGGACTGTTGAGACCTACTGTCTCAAAAGTGCAGACAGGTCTCGATTTTCCTCTCTTTGTTCATTAGGAAGTTTGAGATCTGGCTGTGGTAGCAATTTAGTGTGAAAGCTGCCTAAGCCCAGCCCCAGCCCTGCTTGTTCTGATTCTGCAACTTAGGATGCTCTGGAGCAGGCACATCAAATAGTTACAAAGGGTGTGAATAAGCCCTGGGAAAGAGCAAGCAGGCAGCTTGGTTTATATTTCCTTCCCTGTGTTTGTCTGAGTCACAGAGCTGGCGGCAGTCCTGCTTTCACCTCGCAGAGAGCAGAAATAAGTGCATAAGAGCCCCACACTAATTTGCTGAAAATAGCCAAAAGCCAGGCTCTTAAGATACTCAAAAGAGATTGCAACTCCTCAGGTTATTGATTCTTTTTCTCCCTGCTTCAAGTTAACAGCTTTTAAAAGACAGTAAAATGGGAAGAGCATGCATGCTGCCAGCAGCATGTGGCTGTCCGTCCCAACCCTTGCCTGGCTGGTGCGTGTGCGTGTCCTTGCAGGGTGACCACAGGGCAGTCAGTGGAGTGGTGTGGAGACACACATTTGAAGCGACAGAGAAGAGGTACAAAATGTCTTCTCCTGTTACCCTGGAGGCTGCTGGCATGCCATGCCACTGCCATGGCAGCAGAGGGGCTGGCTCTCCACCATCACACCAGCTCTGCCCTGAGCAGTCAGGGACCAAGGGTGTTTACACCAAAGGTGGTGCAAGTCTCTAGCAGTTGGGCCATGTCCCTGCCATTCCCAGTGCAGGGGCCAAAATACCAGATGAGTGCCTTGCAACGGTGCCATAATTGCCTTTTTTGCTTCTGTTTTTAAATAAGAGTGATTTTAAATTTTATGCTGTTGTTAAAACTCCAGCTTCTGAGCAGTAGATGATGTTATGAGAATCTCATCTTTGTTTCTGAGCAGGGGAAGGAAGTAAGAAGGCAGTCTGGCAGCTTGTAGCTTGGGAGCAAGTAATGGACCCCATGTTCCTTCTGTGTTTCCATGGGCAAAGTCCACATTCTAGGTTTTGAACACAAGGGTTGGCAGAGAAGCCTCTGATCTAGCTGACATGTTGGGGAAAGCAGGAAAGGTGCTTCAACTTCCAGGGGACACAAGGCTTGCATGATGGTCACATGTTCACGTCAGCTCAGCTGATCTGAAGGGGCAATAGGTGAGAGAGGCTGCTCTCACTTCAGCCACTGGTGTGGGGAGTGCAACTGTGGTTTGGGCCTCCGTGAACCAGGGCTGTTTATGTGCTGAGCATCTCAAGCAGGCAAGAGAATCATCCATCTCCCAGCATTCATCCTTCATGCAATCAAGCAAATTCTCCTTAGCAACCCAGGCTCCCCCAAAGCCCAGTGCCTGCATTTCCTCTCTGCCTTAAGTGGCCTTTGCTTTACTTGTTTCCACATTTGTTTCTTCTGTTACACAAACTCTGGTTTCAGGCCTCTGAGCTTTCAAAAACATGACTCTGAATTGCAGAGTCTCTGCCTCCTCTCTGCTGCATACCCAGCTCATCTTACTCTTGGCAGAGTAAGCAACAAAATCAAGGAGCTCTAGTGAGTGTTGCTGTTCAGTGCTTAAAACCTGGATGTGTCTGCCACAATTTTGCTTTAAACACAGACCACATTCCATTGGATTCAACAATTATTCCTCATGGAATCTGCAAGCTTTGTGACCATGTGAGGGCTCTGTTTGCTCCTTCATTCACTTTTCCTGCTTTCTCTGCTATTTTCTGGATGTTCACCCACTTCCCACTCTTTGTTCCTTTGCTGGTCCATAACTCAGCTGACACATGGGAAGTTTGACGGATCTTGGTACTGCAGGTGGAGTCGTGCTGTAACCTCCTACCTCTTCTGCAGCTCACAGCAGGTCTACATTAGTCACGAAGAGGGTCTGTATCTTGAATCTCTGAGGAGTCACACTGACAAAATAGGAACAAAATTTCCTTGACTAAGATGCTTGTTTTGTTTTCTTTTTCTCTCTACTATTTAGATGCATTTTAAATTTATTCAGTACACAATTTTTATACATGTAAACATGACCTTACAAGAACATTGTTTTTGTTGTTTCTTTCTTGATGCTTTCTCCTTCTCCCCCATCTCTGGGTAGGCTCTCCATTTATTGCCTTGAAATGGTTCCGAAGTCCAAGTTCTGCTCTTCAAATACACATGGGTGCATGTGCATTCCGAAATTATCCCCTTTGCATTTTATTTTGAATGCTTCTAGGTTACTTTTATTGTATTCACTCTGTTCTGAGGATGAAAATAAAAAAGGGAAACTGATCATTTAGATGTTGCTTTTACCTTTAGTCCGACTCTCTGGAGGGCTCTGTCCTTAAAGCGAAGTACCTGCTTCCATTGAACGCAGGAACAGCTGCTGTGCAGGTGTGTGCTTGCTGTGAGTTTTCTTGCTTTTCAGTGAAGAAGTAGGAAATCTAAATTTTGAACTAAATTTACCTTCAATGACTCATCCAGAGCACTGCTATTTTCATAACTTAGCAAAATGCGTTAGCAATAAATTCTTGACGCTGCTTCTGTAAACAGCAATTGTTCTGCTTTGAAGCTGTGATGCTCAGTGCCTGCTGAGTTGTGCTGCTGTGTGAAGTGGCATAAATACTCCCAGAGAAACAACACAAAAGGGGCCCTGTACAGATGGCTTGGACAAAACGCTGGCCTTTCCCTTCAGTCGTCACAAGCTGGAAATCTGGCATTAAATAGGATTTGTAGACAGGTTTGGTGTCTATGTTCTGGCTTATCCCCTCTTAAAGATGCGTCTCCCTCCCACTCTGTACGTTGTTTGCTACCAGAGAACTTCTGGCACACACCAGATGCAGCAAATGTGGGTTGGTAGCTGGAAGCCTGGAGCTGGAGGTGTCTTTCCTCTCTCACCAAGAACTGTGTTAGCGCTGGCTTCTTCTTCACTGTAAACCCTTGCAGGTGGCGGAGAAAGATGTTTGTGTGCCTGCATGAGGCTCTTTCCCTTTCCCCACGGGAGTGGGAAAGCATTCCCGTTATGTCCTGCCGGGATCCCGGGCTCCCTGTGCTCCCTGGTCCCGGTGCACTCCTGCCATCTGCTGGCGGAACAGAGCACTGCACGCATCAGTTTTCCTGGAGTTTTCACAACGCTGGGATCTCCTACACGGAAGGACAATGACCATGCCCACAGCAAGGCGGAATGTTTTCTCTCTTCATGTTAAGGTGACTGAGTAACGGACAGTAGAGTTTGAAGTGAGATTTGAAGCTCAATACGATGATCTAAAGGATCAGCAGCAAAGCAGAATGTGGGAAAGCACAGAGATGTTTTAGCAGCGTCGTGATTTCATAAGACAGCTTTCCGGGAAGGGGTAAAATGCTGTTTCTTCCTCAGCCACAAAGTTCTGTGGAATATTTCTTGCTTAATTGCTGAGCGTTCACAGTATAATTTGGGGAAGGGATCTGTGGCTTAGCAACTGATTCTAATTTACAGGGTCCTCCTAGTGGTGCCCGTCTATGGGCAGAGAATGCCAGTGACACAGCTGAGCACAAGCAAATGTTGTCTTTTTGGGAATCGGTATGCTTTTGTCCTCCTCTGGGCTATGCCTGTAGATAAGCCTGGCTCATGTCTGAGCTTAGCTAGGAAGTGCCCCAAATCCCATTCAGCATGACACCTTCCATCCCTGGTGGGGACAGAAATCTGAAAAGTCTTTTTGCGCTCCTCCCAGTGGGTTGTTTGTGAGCCAGGGAGAGCAGAGGAATGTGTATTTGGGCAGAAGAGCTCTTGGCCCAGCTGTCATACAAGGCAGGTCTATATGGGCACAGGTAGAACGATCCCAGCCAGCCCCTTCCTCAAGTGCAGCCAGGAACAAACGAGTAGGACTGTGCTCAGATATCTTCTGGGTATGAGGTGTACATCAGCTTTGTCTGACTTCAGGGACGAACATCCTTGTTACAGGACCAGCTCACACCCTCAGATTTCAACTTCTACCTCATGCAATTAATTCTGCAGACTGTGTTGGCAAATTTAGGAGGTCTGTAATCTTCTTTCTTTGTCTGTTAATCACAGGGTAGGGACCAGCTGTCAGTGGGAAACTAGCAAGGATTGTGTTAGTTGTTGCTTTCGGTGTAGCAGGGCTGTATTCAAACAATATCCATCCCCGTTGTGCTGGGAAGTGTTTTCATGCAAGGGATAGCAAGCCTTGCAGGAGCTGAGAATCCATGGCAAAATTTTACAAGGTATTTTCACAGCAACGTCTATAAAATACAGGTGATATTTCTAATTACTGAATTAATTTGAAGGATCTGTGTTCTCCATGTACCTGCCTCTTCTAAGAATAATTTCTGTATCAGCATTTGTGAACAAAGCTTTTTAGCATATTTCATTATTGCTACAGATATTTTAGGGAATTTGTAGGATTAAAATTCAGGATTAAGCACTATAGAAGACAATAAAGAAGGTAGTTTAGTTTTTGAAAGAACTTCAAATGCAACAGACCTGCTATGAAAATGCTACCTGTACACTCTGGTTTTCCTTAAGGCTTATTACTGGAGTGATGTGAGGTTCTCTGTTAAATGAAGTAGAGAGTAAACAGAGCTTTTCTAGTTCTCATATTCTCAGGGGAAAGCTAAGTGAACTAACTGAATTTACTATATTGTTGAGCTTGAATTTTGAGCAATAGCTGCCTTTCCTTTGTCCTCCTTGCAAAAATGTCTGGAAAAAAATCACTGCTGTGATTTCATGGCCTGTCTCTTCATGTAGGTTTGGGCAGAGGACGCTGCTTCCTAAAACCTGGGTGGACTGGTGAATGGCATTCTGTTCACCTGAGCTTTCAGGGTCAGCAAGGTGAAGCAGCCCTGATAGGAGATGAGAATTGAAGAATGAGCTTTGATTGTCATCAGCTTTCCATTACAAGAGACTTGGAGATCCTACTTCACAGGGTCTTTTGCATAACTTTCTGACAATTCTCTAGACCCAAATCTTGCTTATGTCCATATTCCACTAGATTTTTAGATGAGGCATTACTTTGGGATAGGCTATTGGAGGGGGTGGCTTCCTGGAACGTTCTTTGTGAATTTTCTATTTGATCATCAACGATTTTGCTTTCTCTTCTCTCCTTCACCTCACAATGTAACTATCATCCTGATGAGCTGAGCGATCACCAGGCCTGCTTTAAATAAATATGCGTGTGTGAGACTTTTATTTCACTCCAGGTAAGAACAAAAAGACTTTGCAACAAATGTGGCTGGTACCCTGGAATTTCTCCCGAGTGAGGAAAGCAGGCAAAATGGGACGGAAGAACTGTGCAAAGGGCATTTCAAGTCCTGTTTCTGGTAACAGAGAAGTGCTGCCTGTGCTGCAGGGATAAGAGATCCTTGACAGCTGCTGGGGCCGTGGGATTGATGCTCAGTGAAGATCAAATCCACACAGTGCTTCCTGTTACACTCTTTAACAGATGACGGTGCTTAGCTGCACATAAATGACCGTAAAATCTGAAAATTTGGGACTGACAATCCCCATTAGAAATTTCTGCTGGCTTTTATGTGCTGTCAAATATGACCTCTGCAAGGTGAAGCTGGGACAGGACAGTAGGAGCAGTGGGAGTGGATGGGCAAGTTTGGAGGGCTTAGGTTTTCCTCTGCCTCTTTCCCAGTCAAAGTGGGAAGGAATGCCTTTGAAATTTCTGCCAGGTGTTATTATTCATTTCAGAGGAGCTGCTCTGTTTTTTGCTAACAGCAAATCTGGCCTGTAACAACTTCTCATGGTGGTGTGGATGAAGAGGAATTCTGCACGAATGTCAAGGCCAACCAGCACTTTTCATACAGCTGATGCTGTACAAGGAGCCTTGGCAGAAGTATTACAAAAGTGACTTGGTCCAGCTCACGTGGCCTTGGCAATGTTCTTGGTGGGTAGGAAATTGGTTAGTACTGCAGAAAAACTTGCTCTTCATGATCTCAGAAACAGCTGTGTTGTTTAAGCCTTTTTCATTTCAGCACTCTCTGACAAGGGTCTGCATCCCATGCCTCATCTTGCTAGTCCAATCCATGCTTGTTGCAAAGACAGAGAAAAATGATATTGTGGTTCTGGCATTGACTGTCTCAGGTGTATTTGACGTATCTGTCTCGGCTTCTCCCAGTGTTTGGATTACAGGATTTGTCAAAGGGGCTGGGTTAGGTCTGTATGAATGGAGTCCGGTGAATTCTAGAGGCTGGAGAGAGGATTCGCTTCATGTTGCCTTCTCCACCAAATACCTCAGAAAAGCTCCTGAAGACACCTGCTTTCCTTCTGTACTCAGAGAACAGATTTCCCCAGTGTCCAGCACTCTTCTGGAGCTTGGCTGGTTTCCTGGAATCATCCTTCATTCCCTCTTTTTCTGACTTGACCCATTGTATAAACCTAAATGGATTTAGTCACTGGTAGATGAAGAGAATGAAAGCGATTGAAGGGATGCCATTCCAGTCATGTAATTGACCCCAGGAGCCAAGTTTGATTGATTTTAAGGAAAAATCAAGAACATTAGATGAATTGGAAGCTGTGGTTATTCATCAGCCTTCTGATGGCTGTTAATTGCCATGTATACTCCATATGAAAGTTTAGCTTTGCTGGATGATTTAGTGTAGAAACGTTGAGTCAAGGACAAATCTTCTGCTGCTTTGCAGTGAGGTAGAGCTGTTATTACAGAATTGGCAGATACTGAGGATGGGCAGTGTTAGTTCAGGCCCAGTTCATAAGGAATAGTGCTATGACTTGCTCTGGCTGTGACTTGTCTTTGTAGAAAACAGCTGCTAAAGACACAGAAAGCAAGCTGGTAATTTAGCAGCTGGGGAGAGAATTTCTAAGGTGTTGGATAACTGTAAGCAGGAGGCTTGGCAGAACAGCTCAAAGTGCATTTACAGTGGAGGCTCTTGTGTTATTTAGAGGATGTGAAGGTGTGGTGGCATTCCTCTGGACATGGTTCTCTGCCTGCCACCAGAACATAAAGTAGTGTAGCAACTTAGCCCTTTCAGGGTGGCCAAAGAGATACCAGACAGTAACTGAGAACAGAAAACGATCCCAGAGAAGCCCAAAGTGCTTCTGCAACCTTGGACTCAAGTTCTGCCCGATATGTACTCGTGTCCCTCTGGCTGACTGGAGCAAGAGGAGAATGTGTTCCCTGGTCTGGAAGGGAATGGCTTTGCTCATCACTGGAGAGCTGCCACGTGTTTTCTGTGAGAGGCACCTGGCGCTGACTAGTCAGATTGGGATGAGAGCTCGAGGGAGGCTGGGGACTTTGTTCTCCTATGCAGCCTCCAAAACCTTACTCTGTCCTACTTCCACTGTTCTTTTCCAGTGTCAGCAACATCCCTTGTAAGGTGATGGGATTGGTGTTGGCTTTTTCAAGGGGAATACCCTGAAGGTGAAATTAAATTTTGGGGAGGAAAACTCCATTACACTGAGCAAACCTAAAGTGGGGTGGAACTAATTTAGCAAGCAAGGCTACTGAAGTATTTCCCAGAGGACTGGGAAGACATCCACTCAGAAGTCACCTTCTCATGTGCCGTGCAGTTGACCACCTCGTTTTACAGGGAGTGTAGCAATACAGGGGCCCATGCAAATGCAGAGAAGCTCAGTAAACTATACAAAGTTTAAATAAGTTGTCCTTTTCAACACAGAAGAAAGATGACTGATGAAATAATGTAAAATATTCAGTGATCTGTGGAAGGTGCTGTGGTTAGGTAAGTTTCTTAATTTCCTAGCAAGCCAGCAAAAGGAAGTCCTTTTGACACAACATGTGCTTTGTGAAAGACAGTGCTGCAAGGCACTGACTGTAACAAAAATATAACTGATTTGAAAAACAACAAGAGACAATCCCAGCAGATAAGTCTGTCAGTGCTGTTAAAACTGCAAATACTGCATCTGGTTTGGGAAATGGCAAAGCCAGAGACTCCTTGAAGGTTGCAGAGGGAAAATTATTATGCTGTATTTTCCTCACTCTTATGATCTTCCCCTGAATGCACTTAGCAGCAGTTGTCTGAGACAGGATTCTAGGGTGGATAGACATGTTATGTATCTCACTGAGGTTGTTGTGCTCTTGTAAAGATCTCAGTAACAACGAAGGGACTGGGAAAACAAGGGCAGAACAGCCTCTCCTGCAAGGAGCTGCACGTTTGCACTCAAGATGCTCAACCTGGTTTGTGCCCACTGCTGTTACCTTGTAAGCAGATCCAAGAGAGGAATCCTGGCGAGTCTCCCTCAATGTAACGTCGTGCTGAATACTTGGCAATGTTCTATGAGGGTATGAGCAGAAATGGCCCATCTAGACCCTGTGTAGCCCTTGCCTCCCAGAGGGTGGAACTGTTAAAGCAATCTGTCCCCTGGCATATTTTGTCTCTGAGATTGCAGTTCCAGGATAGATGGCATCTTGTGCCATTTCCAAAGGGAATTTTATGTCTTACGCACACTGGAAAATATGGACACCGTATGGACACAGTGTACAGTGTTAAGCAGGGTGTAGCAGCAAGTGTTCTTATAAGTATCCTTTCTGTCCCCTCTTCCTTCTGTTCTGCTTGTCAGCTGCTCTCAGACCTCATCACCCATATTCTTCAGACTCCAGAGCACCTCTTTGACTTGCACATCATATTCTATGTCAGCTTTCAGCTTTCATCATTCTTACCTTAGTTGGGCTAATATGACTCTGGAGTAAGACCACTGGATAAGCAGACTGGCAGGCTGGAAACTCAGCATAATTTTTGAACATGACTCTTAAACTCTTCCCTGCCCAAAGCAGAGGTACACAGGAGTGAAGGGGGGGCTCCCTCTGAAAATGCTGTTTCCAGCTCTGGAACCAATCTAGTTCTGCTTTTGTGGTCTCTGAGACCTGACTGGTTTAGCCAAGCAGGTCATTACGGTACCACTGCTGCTGGTTTTGTGTCCAGGGTGGGTTTGGGTGTTTGTGACAGCACCACTCTTTGCTGTATATGCTCACCCTTTCAATCTGGGCTCGCTCTTTCTTTTTTTCCCCCCTTTTTTCTGCTTGCACCATGAAATACCCATCTCCCATTGGCAAACAGGATTTCGGCTAGGTGGGTGGCTTCCACCAGGACACATGAGAACGGGAAAAAAAACTGGGACACTACTTTTAAGATTGTTTTTAAAGAAGACTCTGGAGAAAGATGCTGATTTCTTTTACGAGGGGGTGCTGTCTCCCTGCAGTGTGTTCTGTCACCATGTCACAAGATTTCTAAAAGGAGCAGAATCAGTAGGACACTGGTGTATCACTCTGCAAGGAGCAGCTTCCTTCACTTACCTCCCATATTTGACTAAACTGATATCACACGATTCAGTCTCCCCACTCTTCTCCCGCCCCTGCCTGCTTCCGCCAACAGTCCTCTCCAAATGTGCTTTGTAACTAAAGACTCCCCTAAAAAGCTGACTCTTTCAGTTCTTCTCTGTAACAAAAACTTATGCTGCTCATAAATAGATTTGCAATTACCAAAGGAAACAGAAGAATCTGTGCAGTCCAGATGTATCAAAGTGGCCTCCCATCCTGTCTTAAAGAAGCCTCTGAAATTCAACACGCATTGCTTGGGCATAGCAGGGAGACCTCTGCAGAGATCTTTCCTTTGAACAGCATTCCTATTCCGCAGGATCTGCTGTTTGCAGCAGAATTGTCAAGGAACTGCAGAGTCTCTGTCTAGTGTCTTTACAGAAAACAACAAAAGCTTTTTGTTTTTTGACTAGCCTGGGGTTTCATGTATTTCTTATAGCAGTCAAGAGTAAGAATTGCCTGTCCAGCGTGGAAGATCCTGAGCTTACAAATTGGTTCTCTGCTAATAGCATCTGGTGTGTGATTAGTGCTGTCTGAGCAATTCCAAGCACTTTCTGATCATCCACGAGGTCAGACTTCCTTAGCTCTTGGGGCTTACAAGACGGTAATGATTTCAGATAGAATTAAAAAAGCCATTCTCAAGGATGTGCATCAAACTGGGTAGACCTGTGAGGAAAAATCAAGAGCCCTGACTATGCTGGGTCCTCTGGAAGGATTAAGCAGAGGAAAAGAGAGAGGTAGTGGTATATGTGGAGGATCCCTAGCTTTCCCTAGAAATGAGATCACATATATAAGGAAGATCCCTTCTATATGACTTCTCTTTCCTTTCTTCCTTCTGTCAGGGAGCACAAGGGGGGGATACACTCAGCACAGTGTTTTTTGTCCATCCTAGTGAAATGAATAGGCACTACCCCTGCCTTTGACAGCAGATATGTCAACTCCCTGCAAACCTGGGTGGACTCAGCTTGGCTTAGGTCCTGAGCTCAGGCTCTACATCGCCACGAAGTGTGGTTAGTTTCACAGTGACACATTTCTGCATGTCCCAGAAAACATGCCTGGAGCTGGGGCATGCAGGGTCACAGGGCAAGCTTTCCTACAAGGGCTTTAGGCTGCTTCTTGTTGGAAGTGCTGAACCAGTGAGAGCAAATCAGATCTGTAGAATCAAAAGCAATTTCTAGCACTGTCTCCTCAGAAATGTTTGCTTCCTGGAACCCTTCTGAAGGCCCTCCTGTGTAGGAGTTCACTTGCCCAGAGCCTTGGCTGGTCTATGGAGGACTTTAAGCATACAGCCCTACAAATGTCAGTGGGGACTTCCTGATTGCTTTTATCAGGGATGTGCACCCATATGATATGATTACTAAAAATTGTTGGTTAAGACAATAGTCAGGTCGGTGCAAGACTGGCTGCAAGTGACAGAAGACTCCTGATAGAGCACAAGCTAATGGTTTGAAGAGGGCACACTTGAAATGCAAGGTCAGCCAATAATCAGTGACAGAACACCACATCATGGCTATTGATTGAGGAGATGATCTTTCAAACCCCTTGTTTTGTGGAGATCAGGTTACCTGCAAAGAAAGAAAAGGGGGAAGAAGATATCAGTGAGAATGCCAGTATTGGGTTTCTCTAGAGAAAATCTCAATTTTAATTCTGTAGGCTTTCTCCTGGTGTGTGAGGGAAAGAGAGAGTTGGGAGAAAGACAGTTGTAATTTTTTCCAGTTCTCCTTTCCCTCCCTTCTGTCCAGGTGAATGTGTTGAAGTGTGTAAAGCATCTGAGTGTCCCAGTTCTTGCAATCCTCACAGACAGCACTGCCTAGGCTGAATTCACAGTGCTTTGGGTCTTTGAGCCGGGTACTCTTTGAGAGGGTACTCTGGCATTTCTGAACTCCAGTGTGGGGCTGAAGGGCAGGTACCAGGCGTGTTTATTTTGTGCTGCAGCTGTTTTTACCAGCTGATGTTACACAGACTTGTGCTTCTTCTCAGATTAGATGGCAAAGTCAAGAGGTGAGCAGAGCAGCAGCAAACATCACCTTTGTTTGCTGAATTGCACAGCACAGCTGCCTGTGGGCTGCAGCAAGCCCCTCACCATTAACATGCAGTCTTTTCCTCCTGGAGAGAAGGGGCAAGCTCACCTTATCCACAGGTAAGCTTATGCATATTGTTTACACATGTCTAGGGATCATTGTGCCCCTAAAGGTCTTTGGCAGCTTGTCCACAGTATTTTTATGGTTCATTTGCCTCCTATGCAGGTAACACATAGAATACATTTGTGATCTTAAGAAGTGGAAGATGATCTGTGAGGGACCAAGATAGCTTTCTGGGCCAGGTTGCAAACTCATGGTCCCAGCAGCTTACAGGAAGCTCTGCAGGCTGTGCAGAAGGAGTGGGTGATGCAGGGGTCAAGGAAGAAAATTAAGGCTGTGCTCCTTGCCAGCAGTGTGATGAGGAACACAATCGAGGCTACTGCAGATGCTGAGGTCTAAACTGGAGAACAGGAGCAGTGCAGAGCTAGAGCCTGAGTCTGGCTTGGCTTCCAGAAGAACACCCATGATAGGCTTCATCTGTGTGCAGAGTTCTGCAGGTTCTCCTTTGTGGAGCCTCTCTGAGCATCCCGCTGCTCTTTTGACCTCTCTCTTGTTCCTGTTCAGCAGCAGTCTCCCTGAATTCAGTGACTGCCCTGAATATCACCCCATTCAGTTTGATGAGACCAAGCTAGACTAAAAAACAGGATTTTTTTTGCTTAAGTTTCCTTTTGGTGGCAATGGTTGCATATCTAAGGCATCAGGAAGGAAGGCTTCAAGAAGGAACCTGAAGTTAGGAAATGCGTGTGTTATAAATAAGTTTTTATGTAATTTTTTTCTTGTGGTCAATTTCTTTAAAGAAATTGTGTGTTCCTCCTTATCTACACAAAGCTACTCATGAAATAGTAGCAGATCCCAGCACACACTGCAGTGGTCCTGAAATCGGTTCATCTGAGATTCTGTAATTTCCAAAGATAGAGAGCATCTTTGCTTTGCTTTTTTGCCTTTTTTTTTTTTTTTTTTTTTTTTTTTTTTTTTTGGGAA
>JAWMRA010000009.1:11577168-11680820 GCA_035584735.1 Pseudotriccus pelzelni | reverse complement strand
ATCACAGTGGGGTTGGATCAAGGGTTGGACTTGATCTCGGAGGTCTCTTCCAACCCAGTTAATTCTATGATTCTATATCCTCCTCCACAAGGAAAACAAACCTCCACTTACATTTGCAATGTTATGGCTATCCCTTTTAGGACACTGGAAAAATACATTTTCAGTGTTTGGGAAACTTGGTCTTCATGTATTCTCATAGCAGTGGGGCTCAGTCTGATGCCTTCAGCTAGGAACTGTTACCCAGATTTTTCTGTAAAGCTGAATTATTAATGGCTGCTAGCTTTCCAGGGAGGGCACAGCTTTGAAAGGAGGCTCTTGGTTCATTGGTCCAGTGCCTGCTATTACAAATGGTACCTCAGATTGTGTTCTTGGTAACCAGCCCAGCTGTACCTTAAAAGTTTTCTTTGCCCTCTCTCCTTTCTGTTGAAAATTGTTCTTGAACTTGGATGCCAAGAACCTTAATGTCCTCTGAGAATTTGCCTCGGGGGAATCTGCCTTTAATCTATGTAAGTTGGTAACTTGAGTCCAAGAGTTCTGGGAAACTGAGAAGTTGTGGAGCACTCTGGTGTATATTCAGATTGTGTTTTGGAACATTAGTGAGGACTAATAGACTTTAAAAGAGTAATTGTTGTGTTGTTTTTCAGGAAAAGCACACAAGTTGACCCTGGAAGTGTAGTCTGGTCAGTTTGGCATTGACGGTAGGTAAAAGCAGTGAGGAAATAGGATCCCACCAGTCAGTGAAAGAACTGAAGAAACAATAGATATTTACTTTGACCTTCTAGACAAATCATAAATTCGAAGTCTGCTTCTTAAGTTTTGTAGTGAAGTTTGACTTGCAGCTCACCTACAGTACCTAAAATTAAAAAACCCTAATCTTGTTCTTCACAATAACATAGGACCTAGTAAATGGGTAGGAGCCAGTTGAAATGTGAACTTTATGCGCTGGGTCTTCATCCTGGGCTGTTTCTAGTTGCTTTTTGGGGGCCTGTTCCTGCACTATTATGCCATCTCTGACTTGTGTCCTGCCACCTTGTTGGGTATCGGCTGAGATTAGAGCTGGTGTTGCTCAGAACTGGCTGGACCATGTGCTAAGGTGGGATCACATGTGCGATGTTCATTTCCATAACCAAACTCAGGGTTCTGCTTAGGGACGGGGATGCCCACAGGTAGTGTCTGCAGGATGGTTTGCAGTGATTTAGAATGAAGAGCATAAGAGAGTATATAATCACTGACTGGCTTGCTAGTCCTGGGCTGTAGATGAGAAGGAGAACATAAACACCAGGATGTTTATAGATCAGTATAGAAAGAGTAGGAGAAAGGAATTACTGTTCCCATACTGAGAAACTTACATAGTGCCAGAGCCATGTATCCTCTGTGTATGCAGCTCCCAGCCCAATGGATGCCTTGAGCTGCTTTTTCACTAGTACAAGTTATAAAAATAAGCACAAAGCTAGGTTTTACCATCCCCATTGCACCAAAGTAACAAATCTGGAAAAAAAATCTTAAGAGGTACAGGAGTAATACCAGTGTGGAGAAACTTTCTTACAGGGATGAACTTAAGGATGATCTCTTTGTTCTCCACAAAAGTGACTTTATTGTGGTATGAATGTTTTAATAACTTATTGGCAGGGCACTCCTTACTTTATTAGTGAGTTAGAGGATGAGTGAAATCTAGTGGCTGGATGTGAAAGCAGAAAAGCATAAACTCGGTGTGAGGTGGATGTTTTATGAATCAGCATAATTAATCTTGAAACAACATATCCAGAGAAGGCCCGAACCTGAGACTGAGCAGATACTGAGACCTCCTCTCCGTGCCTGCAGGTGCGTGGGCTCAGCCTGGCTTGCAGGATACGGGTCTGGGGGTGAGCGCAGCGATCCCCGTGACCGGACCGGTGCGGGAGTTGCGATCCCGGGGTTCGCACAGCACCCGCGGGCACCGGCCGGTTCTCCCGCAGCCGCCGGGCCGTGCGCGGGGCTGTGCGGCGCCGATGCCGCCTCCAGGTACGCGGGCCGTGGCCGGTGCGCCGGGCGCGGGGAGGATGCTCCAGCGGGACTCCCGCCGGCACCACCGCGTTGTGTAACGCAGCGCTCCCGCTCTCCGGGGCTCGGGACGGGAGGAGAGGGGCGCGGCGCGGCCGGTCCCGCCGGGCGGCCGCTGCTCCTCCTTCCCTCGCTCGCTCTCTCGCTCGCAGCGCATCCCGCACCGGGGGCCCGGCGGTGCCGCGGTGCGGGCGCGGAGGCGGGGCGCGGGCGGGGCGCGCATGCGGGCGGTGCCAGGCAGCGCGGCGGGCCGCGGAGCCACTCGCCCCCGCAGCACCGCTCGGCCAGGGACAGCTCCCGCCGGCGCACAGGTAACGCGCTTCCCCCGCGGCCGCGCCCCGCTCCGCCCGCGCCCCGCGGGGCTGCGGGGGGGGCCCGGCGGCTCACGCCGTCTCCCCCCCGCCGGTTGCTTGCTTGCAGCTCCGGGGCTGTGACAGCGCCGTCCCCCACCGCGGAGCAGGCAGCGGCGGCCGGCTCTGCCCGCCGGGCTCTCGGCTGAGGAGGGAGCGCGTCTTCCCGCAACTTCCCGGCGCTCGCAAGGCTCCGCGATGGAAGGGAAAGGTGGGTCGGACGCAAGGGGTGCGGCGGCAAAAGGACCGCAGTGGCCGGGCTGGTGCGGGGCCGGGCGGCCGAGGCTGCCGCTGTGCTGGGGACATTGCAGCACCGGCGGGGAGCGGGCGGGAGGCGCGTCCCTGCCGATCCCGCGGGATGCTCGGCCCGCTGCGTAGGGAGTGAGGGGAAGGGGTGGCTGTTTTTGGTGTGTGTGTTTTGTTTTGTTTTTAAATATAATTTATTTATTTCCTTTAGGGCGAGACAGATGTTAGTTGGTGATTTGTTTTCTTAATGCTAAGGATTTGCATAATAAATATGAGGTCTGTCCCGTGTTTTTTTTTTTTTTTAGCCAGTCAGCAATGAAGAGGTTTTTAACAGATGAAAAGCATTTCATGATTAGAATGGGTTTTTTAAAAAATCTTTTTTTTTTCCTCTGAAACGAGAACATAGAAAATAGAGCTCTGCCCTCGTTACATTGCATATTTAACACATCGGAACATAATGATAGATTGGGAGAAATGCAATGAGTATTGTGCTGTTGAACTGTCCACCCTGGAAAGACAAGATCATTAAATATTGCGTGCCTGGCTTGTGTGTTTGCATAGAGAGATACCTCATCCATGTATACCCCTTCAGGTTGAGCATATGTATTTTGTTTCCATCCATAACTATGTAGTCCTGCATGCTTATTTACCTATCTACCTCTACAATTGCTTTGGAAATCCCACATTCAACTGGTACATGAACTCAAAATCTGTACATGTTAATTGCCAATGAAATACTGATGGTAAGTCAGTCTGTGCAGAAGAAAGGCAAGTAGCCATTCCCACTCCACATTTCTGCCAGTTCCCCTGTATAACACAAATCTGGTAGCTGTTTAATTGATAGCGATCAAGGGAGTGGGACAATATGGATTACATTAATCCAAGGAAAATTATGGTAGACTTGTATAACACAATACTACATACCTTCCAGGGAGATGAGCAAGCTATATTTAAACCTCAGGTTTATTTTTGTAACTATCTTGTCAATCAGGGCTATAGTTCTCCTGTGTGGGAATATCTGATTATATGCTGATTAAGGAAGGAAGCTATTTCAATCATAAGGAGGCAGTATGTCCTATAAAGTACAGTTTCTTGTGGGCAGTGATCAATAGAATTACTGGGGCATGAGGACAGGTAAGTACCTCTTAAAAAAGTGTATCTGCAAAGACTTTACTTAAATTAAAAAGCTCACAGCAGTCACGTTAGCCTTAAATATTTTTTTTTTTATTATCCATGCTGTTTTCACAGTTAACCTGAGATGGGCCACCTTTGCCTTTTGAATGTCCTACTAGTACATGTCTTGATGTGAAACAAATGGACTGTGACTTTAGTATAACACATTACGTGCCTTGTCATGCACTACACAAGCAGGCAAAAGGCTCTCCGTGGAACTTCTGTAGCTGAAGGAGTTGTACGGGGGGCAGAAAGGAATCAACTGCAATAAAATAAGAAGGGTCCAGTTAGCTGGTGCCAATACCCACAGCACCCCCAGAGAGAGCATCACCCAATTCCCATCTTGTGCAAACAGCAACTGTTATGATGCAGTTGCTGCTGGAGTCGACAATGAGCATCTGCATGAGGCAGCTTTTCATGCCAATGATACTTGTGTTTATCAGTTGCAACGTGGGCTCCACAGCAATCCATGTTTCCTTGTGCTTAGCTTTGGTGGAGGAGATGTCAGGAGTGAGAAGACCCCAAGAGTCCCTACTCTGAGAATTTTGTGCAAAAAATTCTCAGCAGTGTTCTGTTGCTAGAGACTTTCTTTCATGAGGAAGGGGTAGGGAGCAAATACTCTCTGGGTTTCCTCTATGTAAAAAGAAGCGCTGTTGAGAGCAAACCCCACAGAAATCAAGGCACCAAAATGGGACAGGTCCGAAGCGGAGCTGACCTGAAAGGAAATATACAAGGAACTTTGGCATCTCAATGAAGAAATGAGAAGGCAGAAGTCTTCTCACGGCAGGGATCCAATTGTGTTGGCACTGAAGTAATTTTTGAAACTTGCATAGTGTTGGAGAAGCATGAGAAGGCCTGTGGTGCACAGTTCCAGCAGACTAATTTTGTGTGCATGTATAGTGAGGCACAGTGCAGGAAGTCTCCTCAGAGGGAAGGTATGAGCCAGCCTAAACTCACGTTTTCATTTTTTGTGACTAATCCTAGATGGACTTGCAACTGCATTGCCTTACTAAGCACTTGTTTACATTTTATTTTCATTACTAACCAGGCCTCTGCATTGTGAGTCTTGTTATGAGCTTGCTGCTTTCATACAATGTTTCTCCAAAATCGTCTCACTTTTTAAATGCTTTTTCCTGCAGTCTTTCTCCCACCCCTCCAGTCTTCCTTGGTGCAGATCTTAGAACATCTCAAACTCAGCGTTGTGCAGATACTGGGGAAGAGTATGTGCTATATTAAGCAACATAGTCTGTTTAAGAAAACCTACCTTCTGGTCCCTGAATTCAGCTGTCCCTGATGATTGCTGTGGACATTTCTGCCTAGAATTTGCCATCCCAGTACAACTTGGTTGTCCAAATGTGGCTGGTGCTGATGCTTTGCGAAGCCTGCAGTCCTCTGTAAAAACCAGGCTAGAGAACCATGTCTGGTGCTGCCCAGAGCAGCCATAACTGCATAATTCACTGGTTGGACTTATTCATGAGAAAGAGGGAAGAAGGACATATTCTAGTTTTTGTGCAGTGGGATGCAGGACTAAGGACTTTGCTGTTAGGGCTGTAGCAGTAAGAATGCAAGCCAAGAGACTTCTGATGTGGGCTGAGGAGGTGGTGCAGCCTGTGCCATCTTCCAACAGTCAAAGCTGGCTGGAGCTGAACATCTTTATCTCCTCACGGCTCCTAAAAGATAAATAGCACTCTCTGGAACTGCAATGTTACCAGTGCATCTTGGTGGTCTAAAAGTAGCATTTGGCCTCATCTAACTTACAGCTTCTTTGATTTACTCTGTTCTGCACATTCACTGTCTCCAAACCTTTTCTACAAATAAGAAGCTTAAAAATTGTAGCTGTTCCCAAAAGCTCATTAGGCAGTGGGGGAATGGAGGGCACTGTGGGTGAGAGCTCTGTTTTGCATCTGCCACCTGATCCCTGTTCTTGAATCTCGCCACTACAGCAGTTCCTGTAGGCTGCAGCAGTAAGCGATACCACACCAGGCATCCCAGGAGCTGGGCTTTGCCAAAGCTAACAATAGTTAATGTGGAGGTTAAAGAATACTTGGTCATGTGCCAGATTCTTCAGTCACAGCTAGAAAGATGCTTAGCAGAGGAAGGAACGTCAGGCAGCGATGTTCAGACTTGGAGGCTGGGAAAGAAATCAGCCAAGCAAGAGTCAAGCTGCACAGTGTGGAATGTATCCCTGGGCTTCTGGATGGAGTAGAGAGAGACTGCAGGGCTAGCCTTGCTACAGGGAGGACTCCTTTCCCCTGACAGTGCTATACCCTTTTTTGTATTTCTGAAGACAGAGGGAAATCCCTTTCTCCCTCACTGCCAGAAAACACATTACTACTTTTATCTTGCCTGAGGTGGGGACTGGGGTTTTGATGTGTCTGTGTTGTATGGGGAGCAGGGGAAGGCTGTCTGCCTGAACTGTCTTCAGGGGCCCAGCCAGTTTTTGGTGTCCTCTGGTCTCCCTGGAAGTCAGTGGCGGGCGCTGGTGGCTCTGGGGTAGTTGCACTGCCTGGGTGCAGGGCAGGCTGCTGACAGAATAGGATGCATGCTGTTCGCTAGGAATTATAGCAGGGCTTGTTCTTGTCAGCCGGTCCATGGAGACAGCAAATTAAAACACATCGTTGGCTGAGACGTGGAGGTGCTCTTGTCAGTCCTCTGAGCCCTGGTCCTTCCCTGTTGGATAGTAATCTCAGATTGGAGAGACACTCTTCATGCAGTGGGTCTTTCCACAGGAAACCCATCCTTGTGCTCAGAAGGCTGTGTGGTAGCAGCCAGGGGACCTGACCTTTTAGCTCTCTTCTATTGAGGGTCCCAAAGCAGCAGGCTTAGAAGGAGATGTCTGCCGAGGACATCTCTGCAGTGTGACTGTCCTAGGCAGATGCTGCCACAGTAGTGCTACCTGAGTCACGTTCTCTTCTCAGTCACAATGCTAGGAGCAGGTATTTCGCTTCTGTAGAAAAGCCACAATGCTGATGTTCATAGGCGTGTGATGTTCAGGCCTTTAAGTGACATCTTGTAAATCGGTAGTAAGATCCCATTTACCTAGGGCACAGTTACTCTTCCTGGGCCTGGCAAACTGGTTGGAGCTTTTTGCATCTTGCCGTCTTGCGAATATGGGAATGGGCGATGTGGTTTGATGCATCCCTCCCTGCTGGAGCTGCTCTGAAGTCTCCTTGTCCAGCCCCAGAATTGTGGACCAGCTTTCTCTGTGCAGCTGCCCGCACACTATGCCTGTAAAGGGCAGAATCTTCACCTTGAAGAACTTGTGATCAAAACCCAACAAGAGCCGAGGAGTGGTAGGATTGAAGACGGGCTTTGTAGACAAGGTGAGAGAGGGTGGCAAGTAAGAACATGCAGTTCTGGAGATTGCTGTGCACTGTTCCCACCTTCATGGCTTTCTTCAATGATCAAAGAAAAGATCTTAGAGATCCCAGCTGTAGTTCATGTCCTAAAGTTGTTTAGAATGCTCACGTCAAAATGTACCTCATAATGCATCTTCCTGACATGTCCTGTATTTGTTAGAGGTGAGTCTGCAGCATTTACTGTTGCATGTGTGTTGGAGTAATGCAGATTGCTTTCGTAAGGGCTGGGTCACACAATTCATCTTGCATACTTGTTTGTAATGGAAAGACAGTTGTAGCACAGTTACTTTTGCTATGAAACTGTTTACTTCGCTGGGGAAACACTTGCATTTCTGTCAGGGTGGTCAGAGGCTTCTCTGAGCAGCACGTTTTCCAAAGAGGAGGCAGCTCCGTGCTCTCAGCCTTTCAGAGATGTGCCATGTGAGATCCAGGGCATATTACTGAAGCTAACAGTTCTCAAACTGGCTGCTTGAAGTTTGAAACAGGGAAGCAAGTTTGGGAGTGTAAATAAATGGCCTGATCTTTTTTTTTTTTTTTAATATCTCCCTTATGCCATACATTTCAATGCGGGCACCAGTTTTCTGTATAGCAGGGGAAGACTTTAATTGCTTGACATTAACATCTTATCCCTGAGGCTGGAGTGGGGTACTGTGAGAGATTTCTTTGGTCCTGTGCCTCAGACTAGATCTCTGCTGAAAGATGCAGGAGGAGAGTGTAAAGCACTAAGCTAGAACTGCTTTCATGCTTTTTTTTAATGCCTCTCAGAAAGAGACAGAAATGTCTGTTCTCCTCACTTTAGAAATCATGTTAAACTCAATACAAATATGTCCTGAAAGGGGCTCAAAGACGGTAAGAGCTCAGGTTGCTACGTGGTACTTGCAAATGAGCAAACCTTGGCTATTTGCTGCCACCTACAAGAGCAGATAATGGTCTAATACCTTTATTAACCATCATTTTGTAGCTGCTGAAATAGTCCAGGTGGGCATCTGCAACTTCTGAATGAGAAGGGTGACCCAAGACTATCTGATGCTGGGGGAAGTAGACATGGTACCCAGAAAGTATGCATGCTCTAATGGGCCTTGTAAAGAGGAGGAAAAAGTAAGTGGCCATGCTCATGTTCCTTCGTACCCACAAACTCACCATGTTACTAAACAAAGGGGAAAGAGGACCCTAATAATAGCCTAAAATGTTACAAAAATTGGTGGAGGGCTTGGTCATCTGGCTCTTATAAAAATACTGAAGGAGCATGTCCTCTAACCCACTTCCACAAGTTATATGGGAGATGTGGATGTTGCTTTGGGGCTGAATGAAATGCTGGAGTAATTGAAAAAGTTTGGTTTGTTTGTTTGTTTGTTTTTAATGCGTTAAGTTGTTTTGACTTACCATTCATACACATAGTGGCTGGAAGCATAATCTGTGGATACTTTGAGTAATGACTTGGATACAGCTGTTTTGTCCTTATGTCATTTGGGGTCCAGTAATTTTAAAAAAACCTTTGATTTCTTTAAAGCTTTTTTTTTTTTTCTTTTAACGGGACTTAGCTTACCACAAGACTATTCTTATCTGCTCTTATCTTTCCCTCTCTATCTACTCAGCTATTCAAACCCTGTGTGAATTGCATTCATTTCTAATGTGCCATAAAACTTGATATGCAAAAGCTAGTTATTTAGGAAGAATTGCAGAAACTATTTTAGTCTGTGTCTTTTGACCTATAAACGACGTAACATGATTAATTTTTACATGCAAAGCTTGGTGTTTATTAGCATGGTAAAAGGCAAACTGACAATGAAAAATATTCCTGATGGGCATAATAATTAATGCTTTCACTCAAAGGATAAAGGTTTTAATAATGCTGTTATACTAAAATGATTGAAGAAAGAGTTTACTATTTTCCTGTCAGTGATACAAGGATGTTTCTTTTTAATATATCTCCTATATCCCTGCTTTTTCAAAGTGTTCTTTATACTCAATAACAGTACAAATCATCATTCTAATTCATTGAGTTTCTTCCCCCAGGTCTCAGGTTTGGAAGAACCTTATGATTTGATACTTATGCAGGACACATATTGAAAGCTATGGCTTTTTTCTTCAGATTGAATTAAACCATTTATGGTGTCGTCATGTTTCAGTAGAGATCTTGTGGCTTGAGATGATGGCTGCTCAATAGAGTGCGGGAGCAATACTGCGGCGTGCCGTGAGCCACGTGGCCGAGGGAGGGCTGTGTGTGCATCAGGATGTGTACTTTGAGAAGTAAGGCGTTTTTACTTGCTATTTTTAATAGCATGTGCAAAGCAAGAAATCAGGGAAGCATGGAATAGCATTTCTAATTTGGAAAACGGCTTTTCTTGAGCTGTGCTTCTTCCTCTTGTGTTTCATCCCCTCGTTGGAGACTGGCTTAAGGCTGGCTTTATCTGCCATCAGCCTTCAATAGGTAAGGCTAATTTGCAGAACGTAGCTACTTGGATTTTCTTCATAAATCCTCCAGAAGTGCTGAATGTTTTATTGGTATAATAAGGAAAAGTTGCCTTCCTTCTCAGTCACTGAGAATATATTATTAATGCAAAAAACACTCTCCTGGCATTTAATGCTATCTCCAGAAGAAGCTGACAAGGATGAAGGCCTCTCCAGGAAGACTGAAGCCCATCTGGTCACTAAGTCTCTTACGCCATATTTATTTCAATGTGCTATCACTGTGTATTTTTCTGCCCAGATCCAGGTAGACAAGATTATTGGTAGGATGGGTATGCTGAAGTGTTGGGATAGTCACTACTCAAGCAAATGTTGAACTAGAAACCTTGAGGTATCTTCCAGCTGACTCTGGTCTCTGATATGACCCTACTGAGGAGCTTGAACTCTAAATCTGGTTCCGGATTCTGTATCCTGCCTCTTCTTCCTGTTCACATACTGGTCCCTGTCTTCTCATTTCTGAGTGTTTATCATTACTTGGGGTATTGAAGAGCAGAATCCAGATGTTGTGGCCATTGTTTAACTGTTCTTTATTTGGAGTGGGGTGGAATTACTGGTGTTTGTGCAGTTTGAAAGTAATTTGTATGAAATTCAATAGTAGAATAAACTTCTGCTTTGAAGGACAGCTCTCAGCATTTCATCCTTTATCAATGTGTAGTCCTGAGTGTGTGTTTTGGGGGAGCACTTCAGTGAGTATAAAACTTGTCTGACCTTCAGCTGAGAATATTTTGCAGCAGTGGTTTTAGAAGGGTATGGAATAAATATAAAATATTCCACATATCCAGAATTACTGTTTCATCACAGATGGTATTATTTTGGGATTCAGTTTAGTTTTCTGAAACTTTGTCTGGAAGACATAAGTGTGAATTCATTCTCTGCTTAAGAATCCTTGCACACACCATGCTCGCCACAATGTGAAAATGTCCGTTCCACTGCTACTTTAGAATAACCCCAAATTCAGTCTTATAAATGCTAGTGATTCCACCATACTGTGAGAGGGAAACAGCAGCAACACCAACAAAATGAGGAAAAATTTAGAATCCAGTACCTTGTAGCATATATAGAAAAAAAGAGTTAATTATAGATGAAGGAAGACTTGGATTTCCTATTTTGATACTAACAAGCCATTGCAGCATAACTGGGTTGACAGTAGACTAAGCTTCCTCTGCAAGACCTGCTTTTTATGATATTTCCAGCTTATTTGATCTCTTTGAAGGCTGAATATGAGCTTTTGAGATATTTTTCTGGCCTTGAATTCATATTCCCTTTTAGTATTGACCAGTGCTCCTGGTATTCTGAGACTGCCCGTTAACCGGTGCCATACGTTATCAAATAATTGCATTGACAAAGCCAGCTGTTAATTTTTAAACTTTTTATTCCTATCAGTGTGCCCCAGTGGAGAAATTTCATACTGCAGATTATAACCATTTTGTTGCAATATGAGAAGTGAGGGAGAAATCAGCAGAGAAGTTTAAAAATTACTGTCCTGAGTCTCCTCTTCCAGTCAAGATTTTCAGTGAAGTTAGTGGAGCTGTTCTGGATTTGCACTTGCGTAGATAAATACATCATTTGGTCAACAGGGAAAGACTAGATCTCTAATGCCTAATTGAACTGAAAACACAATGGAAATAATACTGATTATATGTTGTAAGACCTATTTAAATGACTTTAGGCCTCAATTATTAGCCACTTAAGAAGTAGTAAAGGTTTTAAGAAGTAATTTTATATTGGTTCCAGGTGATACTAAAATAACAAATAGTTATGGCTTATTTTACTTTCTTCCTGCCACTTTGAAGGCAATTACCTTTATTGGTACAAATTATATAGCTTTGAGGGGTTTGTGTTAGGAACTGCTATTAAAATTGCTATATAGTATCTGCAAAAGTCAGAACATCCACCCCTTCTTAAAAATGACAATGAATTACACATCTAACAAGTGGCTTTATGCTGAGACATGTCTCTGCCATTACCACTAAACATAGTATCAGATATCTAGATTTACCTGTCAGTTTTATTTGTATGATTCATCTCTCAGTAACATGCATTCCAGGCTCTCTGACCTAACCTGTGTTCATAGTACATTCCCCTCTCAAAAAAACCAAACATCCAGGAACAACAAGAAACTGAATTTTTATTCGTTTGTTTAAAAAATATTAAAAAAAAAAAGGCAGTAGGGATGAATTTTCCTCCTCCTTTGATGGAAGTTTCCCACAAATAGTGAGGACGAACCTGACATACTAAAGCATCCAGCCGTGGGCAGTATACAGAGACAAAGAACAGAATGTGTTTAAAATCTTAATTATTTATAGTAAGAAAATAATGGTTTTCATTAAATTGTCCCTTCTGTGGCACCACCCTGAGGTTGACGACAGAGATCCTAGTACAGAGTTTAGCCTTGTGTTCTACTGCCTGTGAAACTAAGAACAGGGAATTGAGGCTGATGCTGAGCTTTGCATGCATGGAGATCTAGTGCAAGCAGTGCTCTGTGCTGTGCAAGTGAGCCAAACGGGGGGAATGTTCTGACTGATGGCCTGTTACAGGCATACCACTGTACATGTGAAAACACAGACAGTTCCTTTTTTATTTAAAGGTTTTTAGAAATGGTGAATAAGAAGAGTCTCACTGAATCTGAGCACTGTTAAAGCAGGCATCACCACCGAAATGCATTTATGCTCATGTGGAGTGTGAGTTTTTATTCAGTGATCTCAAAGACAAGGCTAGTGTATAGCTACCTTGCTGCTCTTGTACTCCTGGAGTCATCTTTATTATCGAGAAACTGCACAGTAATTTGATAATCCAAACCAAACAGAACATGTCCTGGATGCAGCTCCAGCTGATCTTGAAAGTAGCTTGGTGGGCTATTGGCTTGGAGGAGGTGGATGTGTCTCATTTCTGTCTCTCCCCTGTGCCTTTATCAGTTCTGTAAGTTGGGCTTTGGCTTGGAGCCTGGCTGGGGCACCCAGCAGGTGAGCTTGGTGCTTGGCTTTATGTATTCTTCTCTTCAAAAATACTGTGTATCAGTCCTAAGTAACATGTTTTAGTTTGAAATTGTTTTGAAATAATTTCTTTGGGGAATAACAATATTATTAGTTATATTATTGTTATAGTTATATATATACATGCACTATATATATAATATAGTTATATTATGGTTATTAATTCTGTTAACAAACAGTAATGCTTCATTGAAAACTTTAAAACTTATTTTTTCCTTAGGAAACAGCAACAGAACTGGTCACTAAATTACAATTTACTATATCAAGTATTTCTGTGCAGAAGATGTCAGCTGCAAATGTTTTGCCTTTCTTTGCCAATGGTTATTGGCTCAAATGTCGTCCAAGGCCCTGTGAAACTGTTTAGTTCCATGAAGAACTGACCTCATCTGGATGGATTATCTTGTAGCTTTACCAAAAAAGCATCATTCAAACCAGATAGCTCATAAACCAAGACAGTGCAATGTGGCTTTCACCCCACGTCCCAGAATAGCCCCAGTTGGAACTGATAGCTATGAACTACATATATTTATAGTGATGCTGCATGGTACCAGAAATAGTCACCAAGGTGGCTATCAGCCAATGGCTGCTGAATGCCCTGAGATAATGATGGAGCAATCAGAAATATCAAAGCATGGGCAGTGGAGTCGCTTGATATAAGACAAGCCTGGATGGATCTGGTATTGCATCTTTCTTTTTTGCTGAAAGGCATACTAGACTGTCAAATCTGTTCTTAGAGGGGCTAGTTACAGCTACATGAGGCAATAAATCACTTCCTGCTCCTTTGAAAAAGAAACCCCTTGGCTCTCAGCTCAACCCCTGCTGGCAAAAGAAGTGTGGGGATGGAGAGCCAGAGTTTCACACAGCTGTGCCAAGTCCAATGTGTCAACTTGTAAATCAGCTGGGTTCAGCCCCTGGTGTCTGTATTCTGTGGTGGGAGGATGGCTACAGAAACTTCTGCTTAGTGGAGTTACTGTGCATTGGGGCTGTGTGTCTGTGGGGCTCTGTACTTTGTTAAATGGGAGGCTGGTGCCTGGAAAGTATGTGTTTGTGTGTGCTCTGGGATTGAGGTCTTCATTACCTTGGGTAGGAGTTTGACTGGGAACCCAATACGGCTTTAGTGCCTGACCTTGCCGATCTGAGACCTTGGCTGGGTAGCATTTGCATTTTGGGAGTGGCTGGATCACAGAAGGTTCTCAGTAGGAAGCAACCCACATGGATCATCGAGTCCAACTCTTAAAGGGGCATTGAACCCACAACCTTGGCATTGATAGCACCACGCTCCAACCAGCTGAGCTAATCTGAGTTGTCCTGTAGTTGATGTTGTGTTGTTGGCCTAAGAGCTCAGGGAGCCTTGGAAGGAGGGCTTGTTGGTGATAAGGAAGAGGACAGTACAGAGCAGCATAATTCCTCTGTTAAATCCTACCTCTGAATTTTCGTGTGTTAAAATTGCTCTTAAATCCTCTGTGCTGCTGAATGGAATGAAGATGGTGGGTAATGCAGCCCTGAAACCAAGGCACTGATATTTTGTTTTCTCCTGTTAATCCAAAAGGTTTGGAAGCATTTTACTACTAAAGCACGTTACCTCTAGTTTAGTGGGGTGGTATTAGCTTTCCTCTCTATCTTTTTCTGAAGTTCATAGCTTAAAGGTGCTCCTGAAACATCTCAGATGACTGTAATTGGAGACATGCATCCCATGCTAGCTGCCATCTTGACTAGAAAAGGTGAAGTTTACTAGGGTTTCTTTTGAATGGTGAGGCCTAACAGTTTTTCAGCACTTCAGCAATAAATAAAGCAGGAGTGTTTATAGTATCAGGCCTGGAGGGATGCCTTAATGCTGCAGCAGCCTAAATGGTGGTCAAAGATTACAGAAGGATGAATGTGCATCTGACCTGTTTGGCAAGATAGACAAAGACACAAGAAAACCTCTATTTAATTTTTTTTTTATCCTCCTGGTGATTACTACTGTAGCATCATTGTACTGTGTTGCATCTATGTTTTTTGGGTTTTTTGCCCAGCTGTTGTGAGGCCCTGTGTGTTTAGGCATTATTCTGATGTGGGTCTGATATGGTAACGTCTCTCCTTTGCCTCAGCCCCACTCTTGTTCTTATTAAAGACAGTGATGCAGAAGACACTAGAAAAACATGGGGTCTGAGAAGTGTTTCTCTAAGTCTGCTGTATTACATAGGTTGATCTGTGTACTGTATCCCAGAGGGACATCCTTACAGAAACACAACCAAAGGAACTGAAGTAGCAGTCTACGTAATTGTCCCTTTTTTGTTACGATTTCTAATCACCTGGCATTTCATAACATCTTTCTCCTCCTGTGCTGTCAGCTCCAATACCTGCTGTACCATCTTGCAGTGATTGGGATGGCAGAAGATTACGATCCCATAATTACTTTATAGTTGGTTTGCTGTGAGCCTGGCGGATGAAAATTACCTTGAATGGTAAATGAAGTTACAAGTGCATGTGATCGAATGCCGGTGTGCGTCACTGCCCTCTCCACGTTTTGTGCTGCATCTGTAACGTTTCCATTAACTGGGACTGAAGGACTTGTTCGTTTGTTTGCACCATTCTGCAGGGTGCACTAGACTTTGGTGTAAAAGATAATATTAACTCTTTTCCCTGCTAATAAGATCTATTGATAGGTACTTCCTAGTGGGACTGAAATCCTTCAGTGTAAGAGATTTCTGTTACATGAAACATTTTGTACTTTTAAATGTCAGAATCTTTATAAAGCTATGAAAATGTTACGAATCATGCATATAATCCAACTCTTAATTTTAAAATTTACACGTGTTTTATAAAATTATTATGATGACCTTATTTTAAGTTTAAAATAGTGTGGTTGATTTGGTGTAATCTGCAAAGTTTCCATGCAGAGTAAATCTAATTTTTCATGCGGAAAAAGATCTTCAGAGACAAATATTTGCAGTAATAGAAAAGGCAACGTGGTAAAACGATATTAAAGAATATTATTCTTTGGATAATTGTTTCCTTTTTTTTCCTTATGGCTCATCACTGGAGGAAGATATCCAGGGCTGTGTGTGGATGTGTGTGCTTCTGACAGGTGGCTAGTTTTAATCACCTTTCCATGAGGGGAGGGGATTAGGAATTTTGAATGGTAGGTTTGGGAGAGAATTTTTTTTTTGAGGTCTCCCAGGTACTAGTTATCCTGGGTTTGTGGGTGATGGATGCATTCAGGACTGTTCCAGAGAGATCACAGTCCGTGTTACCAAACCCTGCAGAGATCACACCACTAGTTAGTTACATAAAAGTGTACATTTGCCACTGAGGAACAAGGGGCTCAAACCTATAGGCACCTGTATCAGTGGGTGCTTTTCCTGTATTTGCCTTGTCATGTTCTCTTCGACTTCTGCTGTCACACCTGTCCTGGCATACCTACCTGTGCTAGCAGTAGAACTGGCATATCTCAAGTCAACATCTCAGGAAATTAATGCATCTTACACTGCTGGTGCTTAAGCAAAGGTAAAGCCTCTAGTGCTCTGTACATGATATTGTCTGTTTGAATAATATAGCCATTTCACCAATACAGGGTAGAATTCCAAGAAACCAAAATCCTTTTCTAAAAATGGTACGTTTTGTTCTGTTGCAAAGTCCAGTCAGGGACAAGCCGTGTCAGCTCCTTATGGTGTAAGAACACATTTGGGGTAATGCAGCTCACCTTGTATATTCAACAACTGTCCCAAAAGTCAATTAGAAATATTAGCAAAGGCAAAGCCTTTCAGGTCTGGTATAGAATTGAATAACATTTGAAAGACCCATCTCCTGCGAAGTTCGAATGCTTCAGTACTAGGAGCTGTCCAGAGTAAGAAAAGATGGAAGAGGAAATTTGTGGGACATGAAGTCAATTCAACATTGAATTGCTTTGTTTTGATACTTCTGCTCAAAAGCAGCTCAGCATCTCAAGGATGTTCAGGTGACATATGTTCATATGACATTTAATGTTTTGCCAAAAGAGGTCAAAAGCTTCATTCTAATTGACTTCAATATTTTTTCTAATGACACATGGCTTCTGGAGCTGAGTCTGGCAGCTGGATTTCGTTCTGCCCTCCCCTCAAATCAGTCTGCCTGGTGAAACGCCAGCCTTTGTGACATATAACACTAAATTGCTGCACAGCTCTTTGCATTCATGGGTATCAGTGCTACGAAAAGGAAGCCAAGAGCTTTATCAGTGTTACAAAAGAAAATGAGGCACAGAGTAGAAGTAACTTGCTCAAGGGCACCCTTGAAAATGCTAGGATAACTCTCATTCTAGGACAGGAATAAAATGCCTTTTCCATGATACTCTGAGCTAGAACATCAGAAAATTCCTATCTTTAATGAACGACCGTGAGACTCCTTATTGCAGTGTGAAAGATGTAGTTCTCCAGGGGTTTTTCCCTGAATAAGAGAATGGGGCTGTGAACCACAAGTTAGAAGCAATGTGTTAGTAGGGAAAGGCAGCTGAATTTATTAAAAGTATTCTTCAACTATTTCTGGGTTAGTTGAAGATGTCAGAACATTCTTATTTGGCCCTGTATGATACTTCACTGCAGTAACCCTGATGAGACTGTCTCGTTGGAAAATGTAGGGTTGTTCTTACATAATTGGAGGGGCAGGGTGGGGGTAGAGATCCAAAAGCCAATTCTCAATAATGGTAATACAGAAAGTCTGAGGGCTTGTTGAGGAAGCATCTGCGGACCTGGTTCACAACAAGATCTTTTCTCTGAGTGAGGATATTATTACCCTCCTTTGGCATAAAGAAATAGAACAGCAGCAAGTCAGCACGTGTTTCTAGCACTTATGATTCCTAGGGTTTAGGGGCTTGGAGGAATTGTTTTCTGCTATTAACCCAGCTATGTAAATATTTTAGTGTATATAGAAAGAGATTACAGGATGCAGTTCTTCATCTTAAATGAAGACTTTTCTTGAGTTAAGAGAAAGCTAGGTCTCTAGGGTGTTCAATTTCTTCCTCCACCTGCAGCATCCTGACTATTCCCCTAGTAGTGCTGTGGTCCTTATAAACTGGAGTTCAGTATCTGGGAAGGTTTTGACTACCTCCAAGCATCAGCCTCCCCAAAGCAGTAACAGTGACACAAAAGAGGAGTACTCTGAGGACAGAGCTGTGCCTTTGGTCAGGGTGAGAAGCATGGAGGTTGTGCTTTTGGAGGCATAACCCATCCTTCAAAGCCAGCCTTTGAACTGCAACTTCAAAACCAAGCTACCTGCTGGAAAATGGTTACATAATGCAGACTTAAATGTGTATTCTTCCCAGAGATGGGGGTGACCTGCTCAGTGATTCAGAGGTGAGTGCACGTTCATTAGGATGTGCCTTTCAATAGGTAGGACTTGGCATCCCAAGAAATTAGTAGAAAGGGATACCAGTAGAAGTATTTGTATGTAGGTGATACTGTTATCTGTTATAGGAAAGGATTTATCAGATTACAGTGTTTATTACTGTAGCCTACACATAAGGATATACTTTGTAAATAGATAATATAGCTTTCCTGGTCTCCTGGTATTTTGGAAGTTTAGCAGTTCGGTAATTTGTTAGAAAGCCTAAATTTAATTTAGAAAATAAAAGGTACATGTAGGCAGATTTAATTTTTGCATTTACTCGAAATTGAAATTGTTCACTCTGTGGTTCAGTGTTTCATGGTTGATTGCTCTGTATGGAAGATGGATATTTCTCAAAGATCTATGCACAGTGTTCGCAACATCAGCTGCTGTCTAATTTCTGCTCAGATAGTATTGAAAAACAACAAACAAATGGGAAGACACTTCTCAGAACTTGAAGGAAAAGTTTCAAGATAAGGACTGTTTTATAGTGTGTGCTTTCTTCAAAAAGCAATGTATGCCAGAAGAAATGATTTCTTAAATATGTGTAAATCTGTCCTGCTGGCTAGCTCTCTTCAGGGATTGCACTCAAGTGCCACTCTGTTTCTTGTATAAGTCCAAAAAACTGGTTTTGTTAAATTCCACTTAGAAACTAGGCGGAAGCTCAGATATGAGAATGCTATTGTAGTTATATTCCTTGTGTGAACTGTAGGTTGAGTGGACCATGGAGTATTATTTTAAGCTCTGCATGCTTTCCTTGTGGCAGTATCTTAAAACCAAAGGACTGTGCTCCAGTCAGAGTATGGGTTGCGGTCCTTGCCGCCAGGGACGAATGAAAAGGAAGTTTATCCTGGGCTAAAACCTGAGATACCTAAGTCTGTACAGGGCTACAGGTGCTCCTGCTGTTGTATGAGCTAGTCATAAGCTGGTGCAATCTCACTTGTATCCCAGGCTTTTTCTAGCCCAAAGTCTTGTGGAACAGTGGTCTGTACTTGTCTGCTCTGTAAGTGTATTGCACTGTGGCAACCCCCATTGCTTGTGGGAGTACCTGGTTGGCAACCTCTCCAGCAAAGGTTGGGGTGTGCAAATGGAGAGTGGCATGCTGGGTGGGGTTTGGTGTTGTCTAGCTCTTGGTTAGGTGAGAGCTGGATGCAGGGCCATGCTGTGGGGGGCTTGCCTCCTCCCGGGTCTGCAGCCCTTCTGAGACAAACCCTGGCTGATATGCAGAGCTGTGGGAGAAAACCTATCAAAAGCGTCAGCTCAGCTCTGTGATGTGTGCTGTGGGACAGGAAAGTTGTGCTGCTACTGTTGCCTTGCCCTGTACCAGCACTGCTTCTGGAAAGCTGTTTAACTGTGTAGAGACTGACTTAATCTCTGGCCCTGTGTGAATGACAGAAAAGAGGGTACCAGCACTCTCAGTCACTGAATACCAGCATTACAGACTAGCTTGCTGTTGCACTTCATCCCTGTGCTTATTTTTGAATAGGAAACACTACGTAGAGCTATTTATACATTTGCCAGGCCTTTTCTGAAGCTCAAGCAACAAGACATTAATGGATGTTTCAAGAAATCACTTCCTCTGTTGGTTACTCAGGCTTATTGATTTATTTAGAACTACTACTTATTAGCATATTATGCGGAAGGATTATATTGAGAAATATCTGATAGATTTAGAGTTTCTCTCCTTTCAGTCTCTGCACAGACATTTGAGGAAACAGGCATGACAACCCAAACCTTTACTCATCTGTAGGCTGTCCTGCTCACTATCATGCCAGGCACTAGCAGGGATGCCCAGTGGGACAGGGGCACAGACATTTGGTATCCCTATCTGTCCAGCCCAGAAGAATTCATTCCCTATTCTGGCTTTATCAAGGTGTCGGGAGAGCCAGAGCCCTTTGGATGTTTCAGAGAGACCTGGAGGTCACTGACCAAAAGCAAGCTGAGTTGCGGGTTGTAACCAGTAGGAGAAGGGACATCTCCTTTGGTGAGGACATGCAGCTCCTCACAGAGCAGCACCTCTCTCTGTGTGCGTGGCTTTCTGACTCAAATATATTTTAAGTAGAGTCTCAAATATCTGCCACTGCAAGCAATTTGCCTGAGACACCCTGATGGGCAGGTGCTGAGCTCCGGTAATTCTTTTGTGTGGTTATGATGAGACTGCTTAGGTCTGCTGCGATATGCAGTACAGTGTGGCCCAAGAAATTACAAGATCATTGTTTGTCCTGCAGAATATGGATCTCTGAAAGCCTATTTTCTGGCTAGGCACTTTGGAGAAGTTTTAGTGTGGATCTGAGCACTGTCTTGGCATCATTTGTGCGTTTATGCTTTTGTACCCTACAGAGTCTCATTTGTCAAACAAATTATTGCCCCTTGGGTGACTGTTTAGAAAGTGAAGTCATCCCTGAGTGGTCCATACAGCCCAAGCTGCCCTGAAAGGGGAGAAAGATGTCCTCATTCTGGCATACTTCTGAATTTCTTCTTCTTAAACCTTGTTTTGTGCTCTTCCAGGAAGTCGTAGAGGCTGTGGTATGGCATTATTGATGGTGACAGCCAGGCTTTTCTTCAGAAGAAGGGAAAATGATATTTTAATTGATTTGTTAATTGCAGATCAGGGTCAAACACTGTGGAAAAGTATTTGGGCTTATCTTGATCTGTTTTCATATTGGGTGAGTGTCTCTGTTGCAGCATTCATTAGCTGCTGGTACCGCTGTGCAATGGACGGGGGCTTTGGGGAATGAAACGAGCTGGGAGTGTGTGTGGGCAGCACCCATTGCTGATGCAGCACATCGTACCTTCCCTGGCAAGAGGTCATGAGCTTCAGTGTTGGGTGACTGCTGCTCAGACAGGCTTTGCCAGTGCAGGATTCACACATTTCCAAGGTATTGTTTAAAGGGATTTCATTACCAGGCATAAGTGTTGCTAAGCCTGGGCTGCTCTGGTGTCAGGACAGGCAAGCACTGTGTAGCTGTAGAGAGAAATATAGAAGGGAGATGGGGAAAGATGATCAACTGATTCTCTGGTTTGAACTCACCAAATAAGCCTGAAATCTATTTTATTCTGCTCTGAAAGAATAATTTCCTTGTCTGGGAATTAACATGACTGTGATGCTATTCTAGCACCATAAATGGGATTGAGGCTGTGATGTTCTCTGCCCTGGAGAGTCACTGCCTCAGAAATCTTCTGGGGCTCTGCAGTTGTCACTTCCACATTGTATCTGCATCCTCAGTCTCATCAGTGTTTCAGTTTGAAGCAGCACAGGCTTTTGATCATAAACTATTTTACTTTCAGGACAACATGAAGGAAAGGATATTACGCTTTGCTTAGAAGAGGGGAGAGAGAGGTCTGTGGCTTTCTGTATTTTTGCAGCACACTGAGCTCAAACCTTCTAACTTAATGGGACAGATTTGCAAATTCACAACTGCAGATTTTGTCTTCCCGGCTGGAGAGCAGCCTGCACCTGCTTCATCTCGCCAGAGAGACCAGCAGCTCAGATCTATAGATAGTTTACTCTCTCTGGTAATAAACAAATGCCTCACCCTGCAGCATGGACCTCCTTTAGGGGGTAGTAAGGCTCCCCCATCAGGTGAGCAAGGGCCAGAAACAAAACCCTGCCCATCTGTACCGCAGCTACTCTCACAGCAGAAGTGCAGTGGAACATGTATAAGACACTGCTGTCTAAGAAAGTAGGTTTTTAGTTGGTTGTTTTCATTTTTTTTTTATTTCCTGCATGTGCCCAGATGTGAGACATCAAGGAGCTGTACTATGCAGCTGCCCATAAGTCTGGCCTTGTTTCTGCTTCTTCCTACCAGTGGTTCGTGCATTGCATTTTTTTCTGAGATGAGTAGCTCAGGCTCCCATAACCATGGAAACCTGGTTTGTCTTACCTAATAGCTTCAGCTGAACTCAACATCTGTCTGCCTGGGAAAAGGAAGGCTGCAAGCTACAGGTTAGATGTGCACACCTCTGGGGATGCTAAAGCCCTTGAACACCTCTAGCAGCGTCCTGGCCCACCAGAATAAAGCAGCAATGCTGAGATAATGCTTGAGGTACTTATAAGCCAGGCAGGAGGGGAACACAGGGAATGAAGGAAGGCTCTCCTGAGGCAGGAAGGTGTTATGAAGCTGCATAAGAAAATGCTGCATTCTGGTTGTCTTGCTCCGTGTTTGTTGGCTAGACATGCTGGGTGTGTGGAGCTTTCTGTTGTGACTTTAAAGCTTTAAAAAGCCATTTCCCATTTTAAGTTAGAAACCTTTTAAACAGCTTGTAGCAGAGAAGGAAATCAGGGTATAAGCTTACGGGCATAAAATAAGCTTTGAGCTGGTGTAAGTGCCTCTCTTTGGTAACAGCATGGCTTCACACAGCCTTTCACTTACTTATTGGAAGAATGGCTGCTGATAAATGTTTCTCATAGCTCTAAACTGGTGCTAGCAATGCTGCCAGACTGGTTAACATGGGGAGAAGTGTTTTTAAACAGGCTTAAAATCTAATTCAAGGGGGTTCATTCTGCTGTATTTCTGCATAGGTACGCCTGTGTTCCCTATGGGCTGATTTAAACTTTCCTCTTCGACACTTTCCTCTTTGAAGAACAGGTACAGCCCTGGACTTCAGACTCCCAGTAGAAGCCCTGAATGCTGCCAGGCTCTTAGAATAGGCATTGCATGAGCTCCCAGAGCTGTGTTCCTTTCCTGATGTGATGAGTCCTGTGTCTTTGTCTCCTGTTGGGAACGGGCCTGGTGCAAGCTTTTGGAAGTATGTGGAAAAGTGTTGCCCACACCAAGGAGGTGCTTGGTCCAGGGACCAGTGCCAGGACTCTCTGTAAACTGGTGCCAGAAGCAAAAATAGAAATAATGTTGTCCACTGGCAAGCCACAACCCCAGTGTGTCCATCTGTGAAATGGAGGTCATAATATTTCACTGTGGATGCCTTAAAGGCTTAGTTATGTTCTGAACTTTTGGATGATGCCTGCTGTAGAGGGCATTTACAATGGTCCCCAAATATCTTTGTCGGCACAGCAGGCACATGAGAACACAGCATTAACCCAGTATACAGAATACAGAGGTGCTGGAATTGCTTGCAAATTAAAAATCAGATGCTTCTAAAGCAAAACTTTAATATTAATTTGACAGTTATCACCCGCAAGTGTGTTGTAAGAATGAAGAAAAAGAAAACCATAGCACATAATATCTAGTAAAATCTGAGTTGAGGTTTATGCCTGAACAACCAAAGCTGCTTGGGAAATTCTTCATACTTCTTAATGTAGCTTTCTCTGTGGCAGCCTGGTTTTCATGGCAGTTGCTGCAGTGTTAGAAGACTGGGCCAGATCAAGGAGCCAGTATTCCAAACTCGCCCTCTCAGTGGGGACTCTGGCCAGCACAGCCATGCAAGATGTAGCCTCATAATAACAATATGCTTCACAGAAACAGCTTTTAGTTTTCTGGCTCCTTGAGTGTCTGGTGAGCACAGAAACAAATGTTTGTCTCTTGCCTGCAAAATCCAAGTAAGATCTTGGGAATTGATCCTGCCTGTGTGCATCCGCATATAGAGCAACTGCTGTTATTTTACTGGCAGTTAAAAATCAATGTTTTTTTTCCCCATAGCTTTTTTGGTATTACAGGTGCTTTCCCACTCCTTGTTCACACAGAGCGAAATGATCTGGATACCTGGATAGCCCCATCTGTTCAGAGTACTAGCCTCTATTTCCAACCTGGACCTGAGAAACCTTTTCCTCAAGTAAATTTAATCAAGATTGCTTCTTCTAATTAAGCTTCAATTAAAATGCATTTATGACCAAAAAAACCTTTTTTTAAAAAGAGCCGGCTGGGAGCATTTTTTTTCCTGTAGGAGCTTCTGGGAGTCAGTGGTTCCAGATGTTTGTTGTGTCAAATGTCAGAAGTGCACCAGAAGTACACTGAGCTCTTTCAGTACTGTTGGGTGGTACCCCAAATCACTCCAGGTCTGTAGTTTTGTCCTCTTGTACTAGAGATTTCTCTGGTAGTACAGAACAGCAGCTCTGTTTGTCCAGAGACAATGGACTAGAATAAACATACTCTGTGCTTTTTTATATGTGTGCTTGTGTGTACGCATGTATAAAAAAATGCACACGCTTATTAACTAACACAGCATCTGTTTACCATGTTACTTATGCAACTGATAGGATGTAGAGATGGCACATGTTACCTGAACTATCTCTGGTAGAAAATTAGCTTATTTAGAGCAACATTTCAAATAGTGACTTGTTTTTTCTTTCTTTCTCCAAGTTGTCTCTAGCATTTTTAAAGTTGCACAGTAAATTCAAATCTAATCTCTCTATCAACACTTCAGAACTGAGAGTGTAGCTCTAAGAAAATTCAGTTGATGTAGCATAGACATTGTGGGGGTGTAGGAAATAACCCTACCTCAAAGCAGAAACAAAGTTGGACCTTCTGAGTTGTGCTAGAAAATAGCTCTTTTGTCTGTACTTAAGATTTGGACAATGACTTTGAGCTGGGTCTCAGTAGTGGAAATGAGAAAATGAGTGGAAGTGTGTTCATGATGTACAAGTCGGCATCAGGAACTGGGGCAGGTGATTCGTGTAGATTCATTGATTTGAAGTTGCAGGGGTGACTTTGGTTTGCTGGGGCTAATGAGAGGTGCTGATTCTGTCTGCAGAATTACATTTTTCTTGTAACCTGTTTCTTGCCAGCTCAAGTCTATTTATGGATCAAAGGGTAAAAGAATGATTATTGTTTGGACTATGTTTGTGGAGCTGAGGACCCCAAATGAATGTTGATGCAGAAGTGACAAATCATCCCGTGGCTGCTGAGAAGAATACCTGATGATGACTTCAGCTGCAGTGCAACTCCACTTACTGCTAATATTTCTGCATCAATAAGATAATTATAGTTAAGAGGTCATAGTTAAGGGTCAAGTTCAGCAGACTGGCAACTTGGCAGGGAAGGAGAACGAGTCGCTGGCATGTTTCTGGGACACCCTGATAATAATCTTGCCTCTCCGCCTATTTGCTCTGTTACCTTGATCAAGTCTTGTCCCTTTACCATGCTTTTGATGTAGGAAATGTTTTTTTGATTTACCTGTTGAGATTGCAAATGCTTGACAAGCCCTATCTCTTTTTGTGTCAGTGTATGATACTTTGTCCTTTCAGTCCAGATCCCAATCATTCCTTTAGGGTATTACTGAGCTGAAAAAGATCAAGTAGCAGTCACGATATATAAAGGAGCTGAATGTGACTATCTAGGGAAATTTCAACCCCCTTCAGGGGACATGTCTTTGGAGTGTTTGAAAATGGTTTACATGTTCCTGTATGTCTAGTAACAAGCTCTCTAAAGCTGAGGGAAATCTGGAGGCGGTGGGGTTGATCTTATTAACGCATGAAATAAGGGAGCATAGAAAACAGTGGGCAAAGCATAATCACCTTTAGCTTCCAGAATTATTGCAAGCTCAGACCTCTTCAATCTGTAGCCTGAAGCCAGGTACAGGTGCCTGTGGCTTATTCAAAATAGAAGTGGTTTGTAAACTCTGCCTGTGGCTCCTCCTCGCAGAGGTGCTGCCTCCCTGCAGTGTCTTTAGAGCTGCAGCACACAGTTCCACTGTGGCAGCCTGAAATCACTGGTCAAGTGTTATTGGCTGTCTTAAATTACTGCCTCTTCAATCATACTAAGAAATTAAGAGGTAGTTAAAAATGCCAAGGCAGGTGTGTTGCATCTGAACCTAAAGCAGGCAGATGATGCCACATGCAGAGGGATGTAAAGCTGATACTGTCCACATTAGAGGGTGAGGACTGCAGAGAACTAAGCAGGTATGTACCTTTACTTGTGGAAAAGATAGCACAGATCTTGGGCTAATGAGATAAAAACACGGCTTTGTTTAAATATGTCCAATCCAGATGTGCTGCGCTATGCATTGCAGTGCAGGTTAAACCCAATTACTGCAGCAGCTTTTGGACTCCCAAGCTATGGGTTGGCTTTTAGTGTGTCATAGTATTTCCAGCTAGAGGAGGATGTGTGCAGGTACTTACTTTGTCGGCATGCTGTGTTAAAGAAGCATCTTTGATCTGACAGGAGCCCCTGATCTGGGTTTTCAGTTTATAATCCAATCTTGATTCCAAAACATCCAGCAGCAGACAGCTTAGCTTGTACAACACACAAGGCAAGGAGATCCTCTACTTCTGCTGTTGGCTTTTGTTGCCCCTTAGTTTGGAGCTCAGCTGAGTCTGCTGTGCCTTTTCCAGGAGTGAGATGCCACTGATGGGCTGCTTGCCACTGGCTGGGGCACATGGCTCCTGGCTCTGGCAGCATGATAAGGTTGCATGTGCTTAGCAGATGCAAAAAACCTGCTTCTCTGAGCAGAGGGAGTCAGGGAGCGAACCAAATGGATCTGAGTTGTAATGTGAAAGTTTTGGCTGTTCTGAGGTTTGACTTTTGTATGGGTTGCAAATGTAGAGATGGGGGTTTTTTTGGAGAAGAATTCTGAGATATTCTGTTTTTAAAGGTATTATAGATTGTCCCTGTGGGCTTACATCTGCCATTGCGACTCTGGATGGGGAAATGTACAATGGAAAGGTGGTAAGGTATGGGCAGGAATTTTTGAGTGGGTGGGAACTGTAGTTAGTGCCTCTTTGTAGAAATGAAGTTGATGATGCTTTGAAAGCTGACAGATTTGATAAATGATTGCACACTCTTTTAAATGCAATTAAAAACCATATGAAGAGTCTCAATTTAGGCATCCTCAATCACCAGTCACTTCTGGAAAGTAAATAATGTTTAATTTCTTTAGCAGTGCATACAGAGCTAAAGCTATAAAACTGAGTCTGGAAAAGAGCCTGATAAAAATCTATTGTTCCCTTCCCAAATCCAAACAAGCCAGAAAAACATCTCTAATTAAAAAATTAAAAGGTTCCTTGACTGGCTGACTGCTTGTGTGTTCTTTAAAATAATAGATTATTTCTATCTTTTCCTCTGGCAGATCTCTTACTACATACTGTCAGTACCTCCCTTGCTTTACTTTTAAATGAGAACCAAAACCCCATTTTCCTGATTTGGAGGGCACCTACAGCGGCTGAAGTTAATAAAAATGAAGACGATATAAACCTAAGCCCAGAGAGCTTCCACAGCTGGATGAAAGGTTAGGGTCTGAGAATTTTGAAGTATGTTTTCACCAATAGTTTAAGTTGCATTAGGCAAAACAGACACTGAAAGCCCTAGATGCCTGTGGTTAATGTGTGGGCTTCTGTTCAGAGCAGCGCCCAGAGATGACAAGCACCCCTTGCAGGAAGGAGATCTTTTTCATGCTCTGTCCAGCCCTGTGGGATGAGATAACGTGCTCCTGACCTGTATGGATCTCGGAATAAGTAGTGAGTGGAGTGCAGCTCTGCTGATCAGACCTTCGTGTGTTTAATTAGAGAAACTTCTTCAGGTCAGGTCAGGACTAGGAGTTGGTGACTGCTCCAAAATAGAGAGGGAAAAGAATCACCTCCAGCTGATACAGCACAACCTTCCTCTTCTATGAAGAGCTGAGGGTTGTGCTGTTTCAGATGACTAAAGGCTCACATGGACTGATTTGCAGAAGCCAGAGCTCATGTGAGCATCTAGTGATGATGCTCCAGTTTTCTTTCCAGTTATTTATGTCTGCTGGTGCTTTGGAAACTTCTTTGTGGGTCTCAGCTACTATGGAGCCTTATCAAGGAGACAGATTTAAGTCTAAAAATTCAAGGGCTCTAGAGACTGAAGTCAATCTCTAAGGGAAATGCAGTTTTCCTCAGCTTAAAATAACTTTATAATGTCCTTTACTATCCAAGGTCTATTTCAAGGCTCTGCCTGGGTTTGATTTTGACTTGTGGACAGCCAGGCTTCCTGTGAGGAAGGAGGGCCATGAACTTGAGGAAAGGCAGTCAGAGGAGGGAAGGAAAGGAGGAAATGCTGATAAGGGTGACGAACAATTTCACCTTCAGGAGTGATGAACTGTAGGAGAGTTGGCTGCATTGAGGGTCTGGCACAGCTTCAGCATGCACACGTGGGGATGGATCAGCTGAGAGAAATGACTGCATTTATTCAATGAATTTACATGAGGTGCCTGCGTTGCCAGAAAGGGATGGGCTCCCTCCCCCTCCAAAACATCAGTGGCTCCGTGCAGGAGCACAGGAGTGGAGCAGCAGGCTCGGCAGAGGGACAGGGCAGGGAATTTTTCAGTGGAGCCTTTCCTGTGGAGGCTGCTGAATGGGTCTGGCTCTTATAAACTGAATAAATAAACGGTTACACATTGCCAGCCTGCTGCTGGCTTCTCTGTAGGCTGCCTCTGCCTCTAGCCAAACTCTCTCTGCTTTTCCCCCAGGCCTTCATACCTAGAAATCCACCAGTAGCTTTTTGCACATCTGATTTGAGGTATTAGGGTCTGTCCTGTAGTTGTATTTCACTTAAAAACACTGCCTGTATGCAGTACGTAGGGCAGGAAGCACTGATTTGCACTTAAGTGTGTGGGACAGAAGGGGAAGAATAGGTTAGGAGCTAGAAATGCTTTCATAGCACATGGTGAGAACTGGGGCTTGAGGTGGGAAGTCCAAGGAACATCGTGCATCCTTTGGGCTCTCCCTTAAAGTGTACTACACTGCAGTACCAGCTCCACTTGCTTCTGTGCTCTCATTCTTTGTCCTGAGGAAGTGCCCTGCCACAAACTTACGGCACACAGGAGTCAAAAGAGCTTGTTAAGAAAATATGCTGAAGAGCTTAAATTAGCAGAGAGGTTGCAGACTCTCCATCCACGGAAGTGTTCAAGATCAGGCTGGATAGGGCTCTAAGTAACCCGGTCTATTTGGAACTAGGTGATCTTCAAGATCCCTTCCAACCCAAGCCATTCTATGATTCTACTTATTCCTTAATCCTGCTGGGTTATTAACAAGGTAACTGTTAAATAGGCTGCCTAGACTTGTGACTGGTGTGTGTTTATCCTAAAGGCCACCTCTAGGGATTGTTCTCTGCAAAACCTGTTGATACAACTGGTCTACGTTGGGGGTTTTGCAACTGAAGCTCTGCTCCCTCAGTTTCCAGAGCCAAAGAGCATTTGAAAGAAATCAATATCATATCCCCCAATCCTTATAGAAATAAGTTATAATAAAAGAAAGGACTATTTAATTTTAAGATAGGATTTCTTTAAATAAGGATTATGTAGTTGTTGCCTTACTGCATGGCCCAGGGTGCTGCAGAATGTAGTCTAAGCTGCAGGTCCGTGGAGTTCAGGCTCCATGTGAATGTCCATGTTCTTGACTGCAATAATCACATTTCATGGGAGATGCTGAGGGATGAGGTACTGGGATAAATACCAGCTTGGTGGGGGAACGCTGGCCAGCCCATGGTACAGCAGAGAAGCTTTAGTCTTAAAGCTTTAATTCTTAATAGCTGCCAGAATGACAGAGCCTGTCCCTAGCGACACACCACAGTCCCTACCTTGGAGTGATGCTCTTGCTGCAGAGGTCTCATGGGACACACAGAGCTGCTTGTGTGAAGTCTGTGCTATGAAAGTAATTCCCTGGCTGCTCTGAATTAATTCCTTTTTTTAGCTAGAAAGTTGCCTCTGAATAGAAGGGGAAAAAAAAATCGTGCCATCATGTTTTTAGCTTGTGATGGAAAATCCAAGACAGCTTTTACTGTCCTGCATTCAGCCTTACTGCAGGTATCAGTATACTGGTAATACTGTCAACATGAGCATTAACTGATAGAGTTAAACATCATAAACATGTCTTGGTTTGGGTCTGAGTTTATCTGATTTGCTGGACAGAGCAAATTTGCTGGATTTGCTAAAGGACAGAGGTCCTTGATCGAATTTCTGTTCCTTACGTAGGTACTTGTAAACTGTGATCAGATTGTCCTATTAACCTTCTCCTTTTGTTGGGGAGAACAGATGGTGCTTCTGGAGCCTTTCTCTAAGCTGAGCTTTTGGTCCTTTAATCATCCTCTTAGAGGTTCTTTGCACTGGATCCAGTTTTCCAATATCCTTCTTGAATCGCAAGCATTAAAACGTAACAGAATTTTGACAGTGTTAAATGCCACACACTGATTTATTTTTTACATTATTTGTGCACCCCCCATTCCAAGCCTCTCTGAGCGTTCTTGAGCACTGGACCGTTCCAGCACAGTGTGCTCAGCTTCTCTAATAACATGTTGATCGTGAGGTTTCTGAAAACCATTGGCTTCACAGGATGCTGTCCCCATGCGTGTTGCTCTGTGCGTGTGTGTGTCTGTACTGCTCTATACTGTGTTCCTTGGTGGAGTTTATTTAGACATGTGGATCTGTTGTTCAGTTATTTAGCAGTCCCACATTGTTTGCCATTTTCAGATTTGCAAAGTAATGATTATAGACTCTCTTCCACTCATTGACATGTGTTTACACCATAAGGCCAAGGAGCAGCTTCTACCAAGCCCTTAGTAGGAACACACATGTCCTATGACTATTTAATCACCACTGCATGAAATTTTCATCCATTAATACATATTTCCTTATCTTAATCAAATAATTATGTAGCATGAAGCTAAATTCTGTATGAAAAGTCAACAGTGTCATTTTACTGACTAAAATCATATAGTATTTTATACTGCTTTTAAAGTCAAGAATTCTAGATACTGTGTGTTCTGGAGAATTTCCAGTTTCTACAGATTAATTTTATCATACTCAGTTTTCTGGAGATCATTATTAGGATTTTCTATTTAATTCTTAAAATACTTGGCACATCAGCAAGTTTAGTTCCAGCTACTGCGACTTCTATGTGCCCAACATATTTAAAATTGGTATCAATAATAGAGTGTTTCAGGATGTTCTTTTAAAACTGTAGTGCAAGTCATCCAAACCTGCTGAATTTAGGTTCTGTTTAATTAGCTGCACTTTCAGATTCTGCTTAGTTGGTAGTAGAATAAGGAGTGCAGAACTGATGATGTAACACGTGCATACACCACTGAACTACTGTCTCTGTACAATGAAGAGTGTTAAAAATATCTTGTAAGTTTTTTGACTCCTACCATACGGAACTGATTGAAACAGCATTGAAGTGATCTTTAATTGCCTTAAACCCCACCTTATATGGTTCTTAATTTTACTAGGTAGATTCACTGCTGGGCCTTTGTTTATTAAAATAAAAATTCCTAATTTTTGGTTCCTTGTCATTACCTTTCTCTTTATGCAAGGTGATGTGTGTAATCCTGCGCTTCCAAGTGGCTTATTGCTGGTCACAGAACTTTTGAGTTAGTGTGCTGTCATCTGGATGGTGGTGATAATGTTTGGGGAGCATTTCAGTAGCAGCCATGTGGGACCTCCAGTTCTTCTGTGCCGAAATTCCCTTCAGTATCTCAGTTTTTATTCTTACCCATTCTTGATGATTAGTAAAGAACAAGAGTAAAATCTCACTTTTATCTGAGCTATCACTGACTCCAGGGCACAAAATATGAGAGTTGTTCAATTTTTTTCTCTATTTACCATTCACAGACACATTAAAATCACGGATTTCTCCTCGTTCCTGTTGTGTGACTGTCTGCCAGGATGCAGCACTATTGAGGAGTGGAGTTTTCAGAAATGAGCAATCCTGGCTCCTCGGGTGTGTTGTAGTCTTTTGCTGTGTAGACAGATAAAACTAATTAGCCTAACAGGAGACACACAGAGAAGAGACAAATCCTGAGGTTTGTTTGCTTGAGCTTTTTTGCTTGGCTATCCATGTTTTGCTGTTTGTTTCTAGTGAGAAAATCAGACAAAACCCTCTTATTTACCAAGACGTACATCCCACTCTAACAGCTGGCGGAGCATTATTGCTCAAAGTCTGTGTTCTCTGTGCCCCACAGCCCCCATTTTTGAGCACTTGTGGGCTGAGGAAGAGATGCTTTTGAAAAATAGAGAGGAGTTATCTTCCAGTGAATCGCTGAGATATGGCTGTATGCAGTGAAGCACTGCTATTAGTCCCTTGGGATATTTGCCAGCCAGCTTCAGAAGCCCTGAAGCTTGCATCTGGGTCTGATAGGACAGCAGGCCATTCGGTTTTTCTCTTGCCACCCTGAAGAGCACCCCATCCAAGGTTTGAAAGCTGTCATTGCAGAGGGCTTGTGGGGATGAAAATTCTTCCCAAGTACATGCATTATGAAAGCACCATGCATAGTGAATAGATAAAACCAGACTTCGCAAGAACAAAATAGTGTATTATTCCCAAAATACATAACTTGAGCTCCCCTGTACACACAAGTTAGTGTGGTGCATAGTGGAAAAGTCAGCTAATCCACAGCATCTACTGAGCACACTGGCTTGGGGCAGGGGAACAAATGCAAAGAGACTCAGGCATGCTCAGCTTGCTTTCTCTGTAAGCTGAAATGATTCAAGTTGTTTTGTGTTGGGCTTGAGCTTAGGGTTTCCTCAGCTTAGTGTAAACAGGGTTCCTTGATTGTCTTGTGGCTTATTTGTCTTATTCTTTGAACAGCAAAGGAATTCTTTGATTTTTGTGGCACTCAGTTAATGGGATTTTTATAACTAGAATCAGCTGATTTGCAGAAACAAATAGAGAAAATATTTTTAAAAGGCTTCCTTTGTGAAAACTACGTCTAAGTGTTATGAATGACCTTGATATCAAAACAACAGATACATCACACAGCTTCTAAGTTAGCCTTTCTGAAATCTCATCCATACTCTCCCTTTGAAGTAGTTCTTATAAGGATTATCTCCTCCACCCTCAGCCTCTATCCTCCATAATTGAAAGTTTATACAGCAGCCATGTGATTTTAATATGGGTAGTTGGCAAATGTGACATCTTTAATTCTTTCCCTATGCCAAGATGTGAAGAGAAAGAAGACGTGAGTTGTTACACTTGATAACTGCAAATACTGTTAGTGTTGTTGCCAAACAAAACAAGTGTTCAAAGTTTCAAAGATTCTTTCTATCTCTCCTTTTAATTTTGACTCTCCCACCTCAGTTGGGCAGAATTGAGCTGTGGCGAGCTCAGGACTTAGACTTACCTGCTTGATGCTGCAGAAGGTTTGCTGTAAGTCTGAATGTCCCACAACGGGCAGGTCTGTTAGTCCTGTAGTATTGGTACGTATGCCTTCAGCATGTACTCTGCTGTAACGTAGCTGTTAATCAGTAAATATATATGGAATGAAATATGGCCCTTGTCAGTGCTGCTGCTAAGGTGCACTTGCAAGTCGGAACCCTTGAGAGTAACTGCAGGTGTTGCCAAGCACATGCTGTACCTGCAAAACAGAAGATGTCCTTTGGAAAACACAGTCTCAGATGGTGGGTGGTTAGGAACTGATGCTTTAAATTGTAGTCCAGTGCAGATGGCAGTCACAAAGAGCATATTTTCTCCTTTTGCTTTTTACTGTTTTTGCTGTGCTATAAGTCTGCTTGATCTGAATGTGTCCTAAACCTCCATAGCAGTAGTGGAAAGGGCAGCTACCATTGTTCTGTCTCCTGGCTATGGACTGAGGATACCGAGTCTCTATTAATTAGAGCAGTGTGGCACGATCTCTTCATTCCCTGAACAGTGGCACGCACAGCAGTGTGCGTGTTGGAATCTTTTCTTCTACCAAAGATGTAGCTATAAGCTTTAAACTTAATGTAGCAAACCCAAGAGTTTAAAGATGCCTCGGAGGTCTCATTTGTTATTGCAGATGGTGCTTCTGGTGTACGATGATTTATGAGAGATGGCTACTGTCTGCTTTGGAGAAAGGACTCTGTGCCCATAGCAAGTCTCTCTGACACCCCCTTAGCAGTGGAGTGTGAGTTCATTGCAGGATACATGTTATTTGAATCATCTCAGGAATGACTTACAGTAAATGGACTTGACTCAAGATTGCCTTCAAGAGCTGTATTTTCACCATGCTTAATGCTACGTTTGACCTCAGACTTTTGGGATGTTTCCTGATGGAGCAGGATGCAGGCTGAGTGTCGGGTACAAGGCATGCCCAGGAGCCAGTCAGCCCCAGTTAACACTGGGCTTCTGCCTGTCTTCAGCAGGGAGCAGGAACATTTGTTCCTGGGGTTTCGTCTCAAAGCTACTGTGTGGTTGCTGTCACAAAGCTACCCAACACTGAGGTTTAGAGGACTCTTGTTGCTGGAGCAGCTGTCAGGTCCAAGAATGTGTGTCCTGTTATGCAGGTTTGTAACACTCTGGATATAGGGCAGGTATCTCTGAGCATCACCAGGCTCTTGCTGCAGACCAGCACTGACTATGGCCAGAAGTTTCACTCCCATGTCCCCCATCTCGGCTGTGCTTCTAAATCATTGATACTACAGGTGATGTTCTGGGAAATGTCTCAGAAATTAAATTCCCCTGAGCTACCCCACAGGGGTTGTGGGCTCACCTGTGGGACGTGATGTGATGGTGGCTGCATCCATCCCAGGGCAGCTGCGCTTGTCAAGGGAGATGTGGAGGAGATTGGTGAACACTGAGTTCCCTGAGTATTGTCAAATCGTAAAATCACTGATTCGGGAAATGTTGAAAAGTGGAAAATGATCAGTGAATATGAGAATATCGAGGGCAGGTAGCTAATACCTGTGGTGTATAGTTACCTTTCCCTGGCTCTCTACTAATACCCTATAGAAACAGGATGTTGGTCTATACAGCCTATCTTTGTGCTGAAAATGGGAAAAATCTAAACAAACTGGAGTTGTGACAGTTCACACTTCCTGTTAAACTTCATGTTCCTCATGGCGTAATCATTAGATCAAATACCATGATGCCAGCTCTAGATTTTTATTTTAAGCATATTAATACCTCATTTTTTTTCTTGGTGCTTCTCTCTTGTTCAGAAAAATGGTTCTTGGCATAGAAGATAAAATGTATTTGTTTTCATTGTTAATAAGCATCCAGTTATATTCAGTGACAGGGCAATGAATCAGTGCAGCAATGTGCCAAATGTGCCGAGGCCACTTCTGATACATGATGCTGCAGTTCCCTGCAGACTGAGCACAAGTTTCTCATGGGTGTGTTGTTTTCTGCTGTCCACCTCAGAATTAATTACAGAAGATGATAAAGGGAACTTTTTTGCAAGCTACATATTCTGTGAGCAGAGATTAATGGAAAAGGATTTGAAAATACCTGAGTCCTCATTTTGGAAAAGGTGGAAAAATTATGTTTAATTCATCCCTGGTGGGATTCTGCTGCTGTGGAGTTACTCACAGGACAGATTTGTCCTTACAGTGGGATATTTCTGTAGCAGCAGAAACTTGTTTATTTGGTGGATAGAAAAGGTTTTATAGTCTACTTATTAAAGACGTGTAAACCAACATGGCTGCACTGTGAAAGAGCTAATGTGATTTCAATGTGAAATGTTCCCAGACACTGTGCTCCATGAAAAACTTATAATGTTTTGAAACAGTTTCTAGGTTTAGGATTTGGGAGGAAAAGGTGATTTTTTTTTTTTTTTCCACCTAGGTTCCCTTTTCTTTTTTCACTTTTCATTTGAACTAGAATGTATTAAACTGTTTTGGTTTAACTGACTAAGAGGCAAATTTCTCTTCCATTTCATAATAGACTTTTTCTTGTTATTTGGAGTAATTACATTAATTTAATTTTGTCTCCAGACTAAGAATATTCTCCTGCCCTCACTGCTGTAGTTTAACATTGGATCCTGGAGTTTGTGTCTGTGTCTTGCAGTTTTTTCCCTGTGTGCAGAATTTAGCATCAACAGGGCTTTCTTCCACTGTGCTACTTTGATCCACACATACATTATGATATCCAGGGCTTCTCTCTTCATGGAAAGAATCTGAAGAATCACTTTCAGTATGGAAATAAATTTAGTGCAGAGATTCATGTCTGATTTCTTTTCAGCTATGTAAACTGTAATCTTGGCTAAATTGAAGTGACTATACTTTGTCCTTAAAAACAATTACTTTGATTATTTTTTGCTATGCTGCACTCTGCTGATGGCATGTGTGGCCGGTGGGACTTCCTTAAAATATGTATGCTCTTAATATCAGCTCAGAAAGAAAACTAACTCAGCTGAGAAAAATTAATGTAACGTAAAAAATTAATTCTTTTTTTCTGTCTGACCCTGCTTCTATTTAGTTATCTCAGCTTTTGATGTTGAAATTTAGAGATTAATAATTGTAGCTGCTTGAACAAAGTCAGGGCAGTGAACAATTATAACTGCAAACAAATCTCACTTCAGCTTTGCCTTTCCCTCAGTCGGAGTGCAGTGTCTGCAGCACTGCTGTAGCTGTACACATGATTACTCACTTTCCTAATAACTCTGGGAGAACTGATTACTTTTTGAGGGCTGTTTGCTGCCAAAGGAGGGCTTTCTGTTATCCGGTGCAGCTGCATCATCGTGATGTCAGGCCCCAGTTTATTCCATTGCAGCTGCCTCACGTGGCAGCAGCACACCAGCCCAAGCAGTGCAGAGGCCTGGTTAGGGCTACAAAGGGCTTTTTGGGATGGTGTTGCTGCCTGTGCTGAGTTTTACTCAGTCATTGGTTAACCCACCGTCCATCACTAGTTCATGCTTGTCTCGCTCTGGTACATCCACAGCGCTGTGTGAGTGCACAGCTTGCTGTGGCTGTGATGGTCCAGTGTGTGTGTGAGGACGAGTCCCGGTTGCAGGTGCTGGCATGGTGTGGCTGAGCTATGCTTTGGGTACTGTATATGCAACGCTTGGAGATGGGAGTCCAGAGATATCACAGTAATTGTGGCCATGTAAGCGCTATAGAGGTCAAGTCCATCAGACCCGTAACAGCTGATGGCGTGTGACTGTTGGTGTGACTTCTTGAAGGTGCTGTTGCAGGCAGACCTTGCAGTGTGCAGCATGTCTTCAGAGTACACGCTGTTCTTGCAAACTAGACCTAAAACTGGCTTTGCCTTTAGGACTTTGTAGTGGAACAGCCTATTATAGTGTAACTATCCAAATTTTGGACTTGGAAAGCCTCTTAATCAAATCATAAATCTAATCAGAGCTGTAATTTTCTGAAAACTCAGGATTCAGTTTGGAGCTGAAGCCAAGGGTTCTTGGAGAAGGTCTAAATCTGTTGAAGGTGGATCCTTGAGCTAGAAGCATTATATAGAAGAGACACCTGTCCTCACTGTTACTGACAGAAATTGAAGAGCTTCTCCCCATGCTAAGCAGGTTTTATTTTGCATCTGTAGGTTTGACAGTGTTTTTAACCCAGAGCACTGCTTACTGGATCAAAAACATGATTGGGAAATTAAATGTTTAATTATTGTCTCATTAGATATATGGACTTGCTGTACAGAGCCTCCCTTCCCAGTCCCCAAAGTTGTATCTGATTTTGAATGTAGGGGTCCTCTGGCTACTTAAGGCATTTTTTTTTAGAATTAAAGACAAACTGATTTGCTTGTAATTTGAAGCCCAGCTCTGTCCGAGGCTGGTGGAGTTCGAGAGCTGCCTTAGCGTTTTATCCAAGCAGAAGTAAAACACCCTCCGGGTAAGGGGAGTTCTCTTGAGTGTTTCATGCCTGCCTCACTTCATCTCTGCCTGGATTTCCATGACTCTGAAACGACCAATAAATTGTGGAGCTGTGAAGGTGCAAATAACTGCAGTGCTCTGAGAAGCAGAAGCACTTTTTGTGAAGTGGTAGTGAGAAGCAGTTTCATGGCTATTGCCTCTTTGTGCTTTGTGCACACCAACTATAATTACTGTGACACCACAGGTAGCTGCAGTGCTTCTGTAATTAGCTGATGTCAGGATGAACACTGGTGAAGTAAACTTTCCATGGGAGTACACTAGCTACTTATCCAAACATATATTGCCTTTTAAAAGACATCATAGAAGGGGCTTACTCAGTCACAATTACCACTATTTTACATGTTCTATATGTGAAAGGAATTCTGTTTTCTAATCTAGTGATTTAGCCAACTAACTGCCTCACTAACTGAGCAGAAGGGAGTTAAGCATTGAATTTAAAACAGCCTTTAAAATTATTTTTGCCTAATAAGTCATTCTAGGAGCTGGATTTTGCCATATGCCTATGTTTCTGTTCCCACTAGCAGCCTTTTTGATCTCACATAGATGGGGGTTTGCATCATGTCATATCCTGTCATAAAGTATGACCCTTCTCCCTGCCCAGTCCTGTCACTGACTTCAGTGTTGTTGCTTTATACAAGTGTGAATGGCTCAGTGTGGAAGAACTTTTGGAGATGAGGGCAAAGCCTGAACAGAAGGATGCTCCCCCTTTTCTTCCTGCTGCCAGCCAAGTCATCAGAGGAGGTGCAACCATTTTTCTTTGCCCCTCTACTTGCTCTGAGTTTGCCTGCAGTATTTCAGAGCAGCAGATCTCTGTGCTGAGCACACAGCCCTCTCCTCCCTGTGACTCACCTCATGCTGTTGGCTGTGCAGGGTTTTAGGGCAGTAGGAATAATGAAGTTTTGATGCTGGAGTGAGGCTGATGGTTCAGGGGGTTAGAAAGGAGCATCGCAATCCTGTGCTCCTCAGGGGCTGGGAGGATTCCCTGTAGTCCTGCTCTGTTGACTGACATGGGCTCTGGGCATGGGCAGCAGGATCTGTGTCTGCCCCTTGAATAGGTCTGAGGACAGAAGTGAATGTGAGATTTTGGTGGGAAATCCCAGATGTGCTCACAGGGCAGTTAGCATGGCAACTTGCACCCCAAAAATACTTGGTATTCATTTTGGTGTACTTCAAATATTGTATCATTCTATCTCCTGACACTAAACGTAGGGATTGAATCCCATCTCTGTCAGTTCTCAGGTACTTGTCCTGTAGTTTCCGCAAGCCCCAGCAGAAGCAGGACTGTGGGATGCAGAGGTGCTTGTGTTGGCAAGCTAGTAAAACACAAAAGTAAACACTTGTTCCTTCATATGGTCCAGGAGAATCTCTAATTTAAATGCTGGAGGCTGCAGAAAAGATGCTAATGAACCGAACCTAGCAGCCTCATTTACCCATATGAAATCACTACCAGTGGATAATTCATTCTCCTGGAAAATACAATAATAGTGATGTAGTATACAGAACACAATGCTGCCTTCTAATAAGTCTGAGAGGCAGATTGCAGTGTATATTTAGCCTGTATTAGCTAGCCAGCAGTTTCAAATGCTTTTATGTGCAGGCCTTTGTTGCTCAATTCCTGCTCTTTGCTGGTTGAACTAAACTAATTAAAGAAAAATGTACTGTAGCTGAGAAGTCCGAAAAAGCTAAAAGCAGCCTTTCTAAACAAATAAACTCTCCCAAATGACCAGCTTTCAGTACTTTTTGCAGAAATGAAAATCACTTTGGGTTTTGTGGGGGAATGACCTGGGCGATTACGCTATATTTTGTTCAGAACCTTGGGTTCATAAACATGGACCTTTATTGCAGACTACAAGCACTTAAAAAGACTTGCATTACCTGGCTCTTTTGCCCTTACAGCATGAAGTGACAGTTCTGTTGAGACAAAGGGTACTAGTCATTTAGTGCATGATATATGGACTGTTGCCTCTGAGCACCAGCACATCTGATGTGTGCTTAAAGGTTTAAAGATCACTGTGGCTGAAAGCTTGCAGTGCCTGAGGGCTGCCTCAGTGGAATTCTTGGAGCAGGTAACCAATGGAGGACTCTGCCGCTTCTCGTTCAGTGTGCGTGCAAAATGCTGCCCCTCTGCTTAGGCTGATGCAAGCTGCCAGGCAGAGGACATCTGTGTCCTTGATGGCTGCAGTGGGAATATCTCTTGTTTCAGATGCTGGAGCGCTGCTCAGGATCTGCTTTGCTTTAGGCTAGTAAATATGTACGGGATTCTGCGAGGAGTGTGTTACCAGTAGAATTAATGCCAGGTGTTGTAGAGTTGTATTTACAGCCTGCCAATCAGTTTGAAGGCCTTACAACTATAGGAGATAAGTTCCAGACCCAGAGGATGCTCTCTTCACACTTGCACAGCTGCCCAGGGACCACATATAGATGGGGTTGGGGTCTGTGCACTGAATTGCTCAGCAGAAGCACCATCTGGATCAGTTTGTTGGTGAAAAGATGGTTCTGGTTTTACTGGTGCACCCATATACCTAGAGGAGTTCTTTCCATGTCCTCTGCCATCCCATGGGTTGGAAGAGAACCCAAAAAGACCAATTTAATCTATTTATATGAAAATTTCTTATTTATTTTTTTGATATCTTGCTCTGAAGAGCAGATTAGCTCTCTGAAGCTGTGAACTTGTGCTTTTGTTGCTCTGGATTGCAAACACTGCATATATTTGGGACTGTCCTGATGTGTGTTCATTTGGGTTGAACCATTGCAGAGAGAGACCTGGGCAGGTTCAGGTTCCATCTTAGTCTGTCTAAATTTGACTCAAGTAGCCTGTTCTGATCATTTCAATGGTGAATATTGGCCCAGAGTAGGAAAGCTTTATCTGTGAATGTAATGTAGAGGCAATATCTTGTTACTGCCTTGAGCAGTACTTGAAGCTGAAATTTAGAAGCTGCAGCATTCAGGCCGTTCACTCTGCAGCCTGAGAAAGATGCATATCCATTTGGTGTTCGAAGAAATATTGGCACAGTGTGCTGTTGAATGCTGGCCCACTTCAATTGCTGATGGAAAGATGAAACACATTTTGCTCTTGGCTGGCTTCCTTGCTTGCTGATGCTAATAACATCACAAGCTCAGCATTTCAGGGGTCATCTTGAAAGAAGAAGAGACCTGAATCCCCCCAGTTGCACCTTTCTGATGTTGTTACCATTTCAGGGAAACGTTGCTGGGTCAGAGACCATTGGTTGCACGTCAGCAAAGTGGGTGCCAAGTGACTGCAAGGGCTGCTGCACAATGGGAGTCGTGATCCAAAGCAGGATGGTGATGGTTCTCCTTCTGACTGGCAGGTTTCTCAGTGCACATCTCTTCATTTTGCACTTGTACTAAAGGTCAAACTGAAAACCCGCAGAACCGCAGCTTTCTCAAGCACCTTTATAGGATACAATGCAGAGGCATACCTGGTCACATATGTGTAGGTACATCTTTATCATCCTCTAGGAAGCTTTGTAGTCTCTTCATCATTTTGTAGCACCCCAGGGAGCTTTTCTGTCTCTGCCAATTAATTTGCTGTGGTTATTTCAATTTTGTTCACAACCAGCTTGACAAAAACTCCTTAAAGCTAGACTCTTACATCGAGGGAGGAAAACACAAAATGGTCTGGATCACAAGTAACAGTAGGAGACATAATGCTTAGCCATAAAAACTGCATGCATGCCTATAAGCTGATGCATGGAAAACTCAAGTGCTTCCTCAGCTTCCTGCCACTATGAATGTTAAAGATGATAGAAATAAACTTTAATTTGTTCATTAATGTAAAAATCAAACAAATGCAAAGCCAGCTTTTACTATACCTCGCTGAGAGTTGTTTTGTAACAACTACTTGATGCCAGTTATTTCTTGATATGTTATTGTCCCTCATGGAAAAGTGATGGCTTTCTTCTAGTCCCATAATGGGCATTTGTGCTTTTAGCACCTGGAGATGAAGACTTTGATTTTGCCTGGACACCCAAGAAAGATGGAAGAGAAGGGGCAACACATGGTGTCACCAGTGGAAAGTGTTCGTTCCTGCTGAAGTATGGCAGTAGTTCTAAAAACACTTCATTGTGAAATGAACACACAAAGTACTGTTTAAATGTTCAACTAGATATGCCCACTGCCTCCCTTTTGTCTGTGAAAGAGGAATATTGAATAAAGAATTGCTTGGGATTTCCATGTGCACACTGTTCCAGTGCACAAGGTGGGAGGTAGCGGAGAGCTGCTGTGTGGTGCTGCCTTACCTTGGGGAGGCTGTGTCATCTCCCCCTGCTCAAGCTGTCAGGCAAGATTTGACTCATGGATATTAATTAACCACAAACTGGTTTTTTTCAGCCTCTACTGTGGAATTTTTCTTTCTCAGCACTTAAGACTTCTGTGTGGAATTGCTCTATTTATCCCACATCCCTCCAGAGTGGAAAATTCTAATTCTGTAAGAACTAAACATTCCAAATGTCTCTTCCCCACCCCCAACATTTTTTTTTTTTTTATTAGTCTGCTGCTGTAGATCAGTAATTACCTGCACAAGTGATGTTTGCAATCATATTTTCTACCTGGGGAGGTTACAGTAGGCACAGGGGGGCAGCAGTTCAGCTAGCCCATATACAAACATCCCACTGCCAGCTCTGCTCCTGCTAGTGCTCCGCCTCCTGGCAGCTTTCTCTGAGGGTGCTGTATAATTGCTCTGCTGGAGATATTTTAATTAATAATGGAATTTAACTTCTTAATGTGCTATTAACTAGTTTTCCTTCTCTTAGGCTGATATTAGCTGTGGTGGTTCATGGGGCTTTTCATTTGCATGCAAATGGAATTATGTGCAAAATTTGGTCTTGTCACTCAGGGTGATGATTCCCGGGGCTTTCAGTGAACTTTGCCAACTGACCCGAGATCAGGCGCTTGGATTTTGTGACTCTGAGTTCTGCGGGAAGACTTCATGTTGTTGAACTTAAAAGTATTAGAAGCTGCTCTGGGAAAGGGGGAATATCCTGTGTCTCAGCTCTCTCTAGTAATTTTAGTCTAACTGATAAAATAACTTTGATTGTCTGGATGCTTGGACACCTCAGGCTACTGACAGTGATTTAAAATTGTATTGCCTCTATTGAGGATTTACTGCCATACAAAGATCAGTAAGATCATCTGCCCTCCAGAAAAGAGGGCTTGATAAAGCTTTTCCTTGCAGACTTGAGGAATTGTGAGGATGCCCTTGAATCCAAGGGAACTTCATGTCCCTTCTTAGGAGAGTTAGCCATAGGAGCTGTCTGTGTCCCATCTTAGCTGCTTGGCTCAGTCCCCTGAGGGACTTGGTATTTCTTGAAGATAGAATAGCTAAAAGCCATGTCTGCTATGCTTATCAGGAATGTGATTTTGACTGGTTTCAGGTTCCTTTTATTTGTCGAAATCTATTTTTCTTCTCCTGGTTATAAATTAAGGCAATGCTTTCAAGACTCTTTAATTTGGGCTGTAACAAGGCTCATCATTTCTGGCAATGATGAATAAAGGGTTTGACTGGAGCATATGTTAATGCACAGAAAACAATGACACTTAAAATAAATGTCCCCAAAGTGCCATATTTGGCAGTGGCTGCAGGAAATCTGTAGTAAATGATGCAGTGCTGCTGCTGTGCTTATGAGGGACAACAGCAGCTTCTGGCTAGTTCAAGGATTTAATTCTGCTGAGCTCCAGTGTGAGCAGTGACCTGCAATGAGTGTCTTGCAGCCAGGTTTTCAAAAGTAGCTCCTGATTTGAGCTGTGTAAGAGATTTGTTGTAATTCTCTCTACAAAAGTCTGTGAATGCAAGGCACCTTCAGCATGTAGGGTCTTCAGGGCTCTGAAATCTGTGCTAGAATTTGGTTTTTCCTTTTTTTTTTTTTTTGTCTTCCCCAAGGTTTCCAGGCTGTATGTGGTCAAGGTGCTGAGTGTCTATATCTGGAACACAGGTCTCTCGACCTCTGTTACATGATGCCACCTCTCAAAAGGTGCCCCTTTGTAATTTTTTGGCATGTGTGCTGTGTAGCTTAAATCACTTGCATAGAAGAGCGAAGTGCCATTTGCACTACACTAAGACACAGCTTCTGCACTACCTGGTGTTTGCACCACAAGCAGAGTGATTTAAGCACAACATAAGCCACTTTTGCAAAATTGACCTTTTCTTTCTCTTTTGCTCTTATGTTTTCTGTCTTAACATGTAATTGAAACAAAAAACCCCTTATTTGCCACTTGCAAGGGTTTTAGTAGTATGGTGGCCCTGGAAAAGCATGTGTTAAAGACAAAAAACCAACTTGGAAGTTGTACGCTTTTTGAATAGTAAAAGATTTATTTCTCATCTGTGGGCACAAAAGCTTTTTTACGTGTCAGCTCATTAAACAGATTCAAGAGAGCCAAACAACTTTCCTGTGAGCATGGTGCTGTTTTCCCATGAATCAAGGTTGGGGGAAGCACAGGCAGTTCATTTATCAGATAGCAGACAGTAAAGCTCACCAGAAGGCTTGTGTCTCCCAGCACTGGTTTCATTTTAGGGGCCAAAAAACCAAACCTGCAAATGTGGTAAAGTCTGTAACCTCATGTTTCCAGAAAGGGGTTAATGCAGGGGACAGGGCAGAACAAGGCAGAGAAAGGGCCTGATTGAAATGTGCAGGAGGACTCACCTTCTGCTCAGAGGAGCTGCAGCCACCTTGGCTTGCAGGCTTCCTAGATAGTGCATCTGGGGGCTGGAAGCTCAGGCTGCACCTGAGCGCAAGGTGCGGGGAAAGGGAAGGGGGTGCACTTGAACAAGGGTGAGGGTCTGTGCTTTGCAGTGGCTCCATCCTGGTCAGCTTTGCCATTGCATAACGGTGTGTTTGCGCTTGCACCGTGACTGAGGCATGTGCTGGGCTGGACGTGGGCAGGCAGCTCTGCCGTGGTGTTGGAGCAGCTCCAACACAACCCTGGGAAGTGGCATATGGGACAGGCATGTTGCTGGATGCTCTCACACAGGGTGCTGCGGCTGGGCTGGGGTCCCATCCTCCCAGGGAAATAAACATTGCGAACTCAGTGCTGTGGCTTAAACCAAGCCTGCTCAGAGCCTGGGATTATAGTCAAACTTTTAACCAGACTGTGGAGAGGCAGCTGTGTTCGTCAAGCAAGCATAGCCAAGCCCCGTGGCAGGAGCAAAAAGCGTGGCAATGTTTTTTCGCTCAGACAGTAGTGCTGTTGTAGATGCCACAGAGAAGATCAGTGTTAAACAGCTTGTAGCAACACCCTTGCCACAGCTAGAAGTGGACTGTAGAAAGCTGGGTGGGAGAAATATCACATGTCTGTGCCAGGAAGACCTTTTTCTTAAAGGAGTTGAAAGGATTTTTACCTGTAATGACTACAGGTCTAAGCTTACACAGATACAGAAACAATTTGTATAATTGCCCTAAAGAACTGTTATGCTGTGGTTGAGAGTAATGGGAATGTAGGATACTGTGAATAATAGAAAAAAATCTACGAACAAACAACAAAAAAACCTCCAAACAAAATAAAAACCCCTGGCTGCTAGAGAGATTTCTGTTTCCAAACCTCAGCTGGGTGTTTTTGCATTGTGGGTTTTTTGTTCCCTGTTCTGGAAGGGTTTATTAAACCGGTGCATCACTGCAGGAGGTCTGGCAGACAGGTCAGATTTTCCTGGACCTGCTAAGTCAGGCCAAAAGTCATGACAGCTGTGACAAACCCTGCCAGGCCTGAGGAGCTGGAGGTGCTGGTGCCATTGATCAGCGCCCTGGGGAACCTGCCCAGGTCAGTGGTTGGGTTTCTCTGGCAGAGCTGTGCAAACACAAAGGAGGCAGAGGTGCTGTTACTGAAGATGATCTAGAAAAAGAGCTGTTTTCCTCTTTTCTGAAAATAGATCTTGCCTAAACAAACTCCCAGTACTTTAAAGAACACCTGACAACCAGCCTGGCTTTTACAGCACACTGGGATTTAATGCTGAGTGAAGGCTCAGTTGCTTTCTCATTACAATTGGGCTAGGGAAATGCACTGTCAGTTCAGGAGGGGGAGAAATTAGACTAATCCTTTGGGAACTTTCCTGTTCTTGCTCCAAGATATTGCTTTATTAATGAAACAGAGGAAAATAGGAGATTTTAGAACTTCTTTTACAAAAAAAGCTGTTAAAATAAGCTTGTAACAACTTTTAACTTTGAATGAAGAACTGATATGAATTAACCAAAGTCTATGTTCCGTAATCTTGTTTTTTTTATCTGTGTGGGAAAGGTAACAAGTATGGATCTATATCAAGATCAGAAACCTGAGCTGAAAAACCATCTTAAGACAAAGCTGATTTGCTCCCCAAGTTACAGCTTCAAACACTGCAAGGCTAATTAATAGCAGAAACATGAATTTGTGTTTGTCCTTGCCCGCTCAGTTCCTGCTCCTCTGTAGGTACAACGTCTGCTCCCGGTGACTGGAAGACAAAATCTCTGGTTTTCCTCATGCTGTTTCTATCATAGCAGGCTTCTTCAGGGGTGATTTACATGTTTAAAAGCTTTGGCTGAAACTTATCCTTAGTTGTATTAATTGACAAGTTCTTTGGTACTTGCTAGTGTTTCACTGAGCCTGAGCTGCGTAAGGGGGAAAGAAATGTCACTGCCTTCTCTAGGACAGTGGGACTTTGTGAGCTTGCAGTTGAACTGAGACATCCCTTGGGATTGCCTTACAGGCAGAAAAAGTCCTGCAGACTGCATATTAAACTTCCTATTTTTAACTTTATGTCAGGTTTAGAGAGCATAGCAAGACAACCCGATTTCCCCCTGAGGATTCAAGTAGAAATATCACTGTCATTTCAGTTCACTACTTGGGGATAATTAATTACTGCTGAGGACAACTAATCATTTTAAGGAATTTTTTTCTGGAGAAGGATAGAAACAAATACAGCATAAAAGTCTCTGCCTGACCCCTCATGAGGCTATGCCAAGGCACTGTGATATGTAAAATATAATAATTATTTGCTGCCCTGAGCCTTGGTGATTCAGAATGTGTTTGGTGGTGTTTGGGTTCCTTATTCCTGTCCTTGATGGGTGAAACCATAACTCAGTTGAGATGGACAGTTTGTCCGGTAGTGGTTCCTGATTTCAGGTGACTATGGAGAAAGCTCAGCCTGTGGCAAGGGCTCAAAACTGTATAAATGACTTGTTCCTGCCACGCTGCTCGGGCAGTTGAAGATGAAAGGGCCTTGAGCTTCCTGGCTTTCTTCTGCATTGGGCCAGCACCATGAGCCCATCCAGGAGGAGGTGTGACAGCAGCTGAGGTTGGCTGAATATCCTTTGCTGTGGGTGTGATGGCTCTGGACTGAAAGATCTCAGAGTGCTGGAACCTCTCTGATACCAGCTGCTGCTCTCCTACCTGTCACCCTATCTCATACTGATTGCTGGATGCTCCGTGTGTTGCAGAGCCAGCCTCCTAATGACCTGGTAAAAAAGGAGCTTGATATGAAGCTGTTTTTTGACAGTTTCAGCTGTGTTCTCTCTGTGGTCTTGGCAGGCCTTATTGCTGTGATAAACATATCCACAACTTAATGAAACCAAGGGTGATTGTTTTTCCAGGTCTCTCAGACCATGTTGTAGGTTTACTGGAAGAAAACACCAGCGTTCAGAGACCCTGTCCCCTTCCTCCACCGTCCCTGAATATATGTTTGGTCTTAACAAAAGCATCTTTCTGCTGGTGCTACTGGTGCAAGTTTGCAGGTTTACGCTGACCCACTCATTATAACCTGCTGGTAATTTCGAGCCCTGACAATCCTCCTAAATGTCACATGTGACACTTCTAGATCATGGTGGCAGAGCAGTGGGCACACTGATGAACCAGAAGGCACACGTGTTCTTAGCTTCAGGGTTTTTCCTCTGAGCTCAGGACCACCTGCTTCTGGGCATCTGTGGAGTTTTCCCTATTGTGCTTGCAAATATCTATTGGGGTTTCTGGATATACTTGCCATTGCTCCTGTACTGTCTGCTAGGGCATTTTGAAAAAGATGGCTGGAGGAGGAGAAGCAAGAGTCCATTCCTAATGCAGTCAAAGAAACTTTTATATTGCAAGAGGTAAAAGGAAAAACAGATGGAAAACTTTCCTGAGACTTGCATTCTAGCTCTCCAGCAGGATGCTAGAAGGCATCTATTTTACTTTTTAATTATTGCATTTTACAAGCCCATAAAACCCACAAAAGCATTTTAGAGTTTCTCAAGCTCTGCCTCGTAAAACCCTGTAACTTGCAGAGGTTGTGCACTCACAGGTGTTTGGGGACTGCTCACAGGACAGTCCTTTTGTGTCAGTGCAGTTCTCTGTGGAAGATACACAATGGTTTGAAATGCTCTCTGCAAGTGCAATCTGTTGTGCAGCAAGTTCAGCTGCAATGGATATCTGGGATTTTAGATCTAGGCATTTGGAATTGCTCCCTGAGGAAGCACAGAGGATAATCATAGCACAAAACTTTCTCCAGGTTGGAAGATCCCTTATCTTGTAGGCACTTAAGTAGAAAATGCAGTTGCCTGTGTGCCCAGATGTCTGTCATGTACCATGCAGCTGGTATCCTCTCCCACCTCGGGAGTTGTTGGCAGACTGAAGTGATGCTTTAGCATTTGACCTGAGAGGTGAAGTGCTCCATGGGCAGGGACAGTGTCATAGCTGTGTCTCTGCTTCGCTCATGCAGTAAAAGGCTGTTGCAGCTGCTCTTGCTGCAGATGACTTCCTCAGCCATGGCTGCTTTGCTGCTGGCTGCGTGAATTTTGTCTGGAGTCTGCAAATACTGCCAACAGATGCAGAAACTACTTTATTTTCCTGCACTGAATTGAGGACAGCTGAGCTTTTACTTAAATAAAGTTTACTCCTGCATGCATGCATGCAAGTCCCAGTGGTGGCTCTTACTTGAAGCTCTAGCCCTCCGTTAATCAAATTCCTGAGTTCCTTCCTTGTTCTTTTTCCTGTTAAGCCTTCACTGAGCTGAGTGGGAACTTAGCAAGAGTAAATCTGTATGAAACCCTAATAGAGAGCAGCTGTTATCTCAAGAGAAACATCAACGTGAATTTTCCCTCCAGGTATTTGTGTTTCAAAACAGAGAGAAAATGTTTAGACAGCAGCTGGGCCATAGGTGGGAAACTGAATTGTGTTCCTAGAGAGGGGTCTGATTAAAATCCCGCCTCACCTTCACAACCTGGCATTATGTCAACCAAGGAGCGACAAAGACCTCCCTGGCCAGATGGCCTGGCTTCCTCCCATTGCTAAAAACCTCATTGTACACCACGTTCATGAACTTCAAGTGCCCTCTTAAAAGCTGTATTTTTGCTGGGAAGCTGGTTTGGAGCCGTCTTGTGCCAATCAGACATTTCTAATTTCTAGGTTACGTGTATTCTTGGCCATATTTATCTGTGCTGGGCTTCAATGCTGTCCTATAAATACTTTAGGGAGGATCATATTCCCTCTTGCATTCTTCTTTGCTGGGTTTAAATGGGGCAAGCTGCTTTAGTCCTTGTCGTGCACAGCTCCATTCGGCAGCTGATCCTGCTGACCCTGCTCTGTACCTGCTCCAGTTGGGCTTCATCTCACTCTAATGCAAGAAAGACACTTCTTTAAATGTAAGAGTCTTTCAGGTTGACAAGCTTAAAGATCAACATCTTGTCTGGCATAAGGCTGGAGTCTGCAAATTCAGCATTTGGACTTAAATAGTTTTTCATTTTTCACACATTTTTTAAAAAATGCAGTATACACAGTAAACAGATGATGCTCAGCAGGGCACTGCATAAGCTGCTTTCTGTTGTGTATTGCTCTCAGCGATGGATGAAATTAGGCTTTGAGAATCACTGGCAACCCTTCCCCAGATCTATGGCAGGGGAGATTTCATTTTCAACTCTTGTGCCATCACTTCTTAAAGTGCCTGTTTAGCTCTGCCAACCTCCACAGAGGCTGAGGAATGCAGAAACACTTGGATCCAAATACCTTAAAATGTTTATGAAGTTCAGATCCAGCCATGAGCCTGGCAAGTGCCAACTAATGGAAGCTGTCACACTAGCTGAGATTTATGGTTGGTTTTGTCCATTATCTCTCTGGCCGTGTCCAAGGGCCAATGCCTCACCAGACCTCTCACAAAGCAGCCACAGATCAATGCTTCTGTAAGAAAAGTGTCTTCCCAACCTCCAATATTTTGGCTTATTCCCTAAAGCAGGAGAGTTATTCTTCATAAAATGTGTCAGCCAGTACCTTTGGATTTTTTTTTTTCTTATAAATAGATGATCCTTTGTGGATTTGTGCCAGTGTCTTCCAATATAAGGCACTACTACAGTGAGTTTCAAAGGTTATTGTAGCTGAATTGTGCAAGGAGAAAACAGAGTGAAATTTGGAAATACTGTGATGCAGTTACAAGTCAGACTTTATGATTTATTTTTTTTTTGAAACATAGTACTGTGCAATACATTCAGTGAAGGCTGAGATTTTTGTAATACAAGTTTTTCTTTGGCCATTTAAAAGGCAACCAGAATTATATGAATTCCTTAAGGCTTGTATTAATATCCTTAGCTCCACTTTGTTACTGAACCTTAAATTAAGCTCAAATATTTAGTAGAATAAAAGATTACCAGGAATATGAGAGTTAAATGATTTCTGATACTTCTCTGACATGACTGGATGTGAATGAAGCAGCAGAGCAGGAGTTTTGAGCTGACTGGTTTCCAAAGCTGCTGTAAGCATGCTGTTAATTAACATTTTTGCAGTGTTTTGAAAATGTAAATGGCTCCAGGAACGTTAAGTATCATTATTATGGCAGTCTTGAAAAGTAATAGCTTAATCTATGAAATTGAGTCCATTCTTCAGAATTACAAGTGGGATCATGGTGTGGCTGCTAGAGTAGCAAACTGCAATTCAGGATGCTTGGTTCAGCACTTGGTGCTTCTTAGTGGGGTTTGTCCGAGGCCAGCTCACAGCTGTGATAAGTGGCCTGGAGAAGGGATAAGGAAGGTGAGGATAGATCATTGCTAAAGGACCATCAAGTTGTTCCATGAATTAGCACAAGCAAGTGGTATCCGAAGTTGTCACTTGTAAAAGCGGGCATTTGGACACAGAGAATAGAGAGGGTGGCCTATTTCTGAGAAGCTGCAGGTCTGAAAAGGTGCAGGGCCACTCACTGGTCAGGTGAACCAGAGCCCTCAGGACAATCTGAGCACTCTGTGTTCCCATCCATGGTGCCTGTGGTACGGCTGTGATAGGGGTGTGATTGCTGCCCCAGCAGCAAAGGTCCAGCTCAGGGAGCAATCTGATGGTAACTGAATAAAGCAAATGCTGTCTGTGTGAGAGCAGGCGCAGAGAGCTGGAGAAATAGGAAGGTGAATATGTTTTCTCTGAAATTAAGACTGGTGAAATCTCTTGTAAAATACCTGAGGCAGTTTCCAATACCTGTAATTAGAAAAAGATATTGGGAGAAAAAACGTATGAGATAAATCAGAGCCTAGCATGAGAATAATCAGAAAGTATGACTTATACTGAGAGGCTGAAGGAATGTGATTAATTGAAGAGTGATTTGATCTGTCTGGTATCTAAATGGAAAGCAAGTTTTAACATACTGCAAGATCCAGTGGTTGGAAATGAAAGGTGGGCATATTCTGACAAGAAATAAATTGAGGTTTGACTGTGAAGCTAATTAGCCATGGGAACAGTATCTGATGCTAGTGACCTCTTCATCACTAGAAATGTCAAAAGGAAGATTGGGTGCTCTTCCACTCCAGCTTTCATAGGAATGGATCCATAGGGCTGTCTTGGACTGTGTCTTGATCTGTGTTATGTAAAATACCCAAACAGATAACAACACTGACCTTATTAATTGTGCTGCTTTGGGCAGGTTTAATGGGGGATGTTGTAATTCTAAGTACAGAATCACAGAATATGTTGGGTTGGAAGGGACCCACAAGGATCATTGAGTCCTTGTCCTGGTCCTGCACAGGACCATCCCCGGGAGTCACACCATGTGCCTGAGAGTGCTGTCCAAACACTACCTGAACTCTGTCAGGCTTCGTGCTGTGACTACTTTTTTGGAGAACCTGTTCTAGTACCGAACTATGCTCTGGATGATCAATGAAGTCCTAGCTCTAGGGCTGTTCAAAGGCAAAATTCTGACTGAAGTTGCCAGGGCCAAGGTTTCTCCTATGCTGACTTTTATGAGTGTTGAACCTTTCAAACTCTCGTCATTTCAGCTGGAGTTTGCTCAGCAGCTATGAAAATGCAGCAGTCAGCTGGAAAAATGAGTGCCTACAGAACTGCAGGGCAAGAAGAACTGCGTCTTCAAATCCACGTCTACAAATTTTGCCTTATCCTCCCTGAGTGTGAGTTTAGGCTCCTGTGAAATAGGAGTTAATATTGACCATTGTCTGCCAAGGACATGTGTGTGACCTTATGAGCATTTGGAACAAGTCTCACAGAAGGGTGGCTGCAGTTGAACCTGTCCTCCCCTGGCGCTGCCGCGCGTCTGACGCTCGCTGTGCTGCCTGACACAGAGCGGCTGAGCTGACCTGCCGTCTGGCCAGGAAACACGAGGTCTGTGTTGCAAAAAGAAAAATCCAGTCAGGATTTGGTGCATGTTGTCTGTACCTGAATTTTTTTAAACTCTTTTGTGTAAAAACCTGAGGAGAGGATGTGCCGGTGTTGCATTCGAGTGCTGCTTCAAGCTGGGCAGAGAAGAACTCTGAACAGGCAGTGCTTCAGGAGGGAACTCAAGCAAGACCTCTTCTTTTTTTTTCCCCCCCCTTTTTTTGGGGAGGGGGTCAGTCTTTTGTTTGTTTGTTTCCATTTCAGCTTTCTTTGTATGTTTGTTTTGGGTTTTTTGTTTGTGAGAGGTTTTTTGGCTGTTGTTCTATTTTGTTTAAACTGTAAGCTCAGCAATTCCACTGAAACATTTCAGTTTGAATACGCTGGTGTTTTCTAACAGTGGCATTTTTACTTAAGCAGTTCTTGGTGACACCGGAATAATCTCTGGCTTAGGGGCACTCTTTGAGGTCTGCAGCCTCTCACAGGGACAGAGATGGTTTGAGGCAGGTCAGCTCGGCAGGGATGGGAAGTTGTTCCTTGCATTAGCGTGCATGTTCTTCAGTGCACAGTGAAAGGATGAGGGGTATTTGTGTTCTTGAGATTTCTCTGGTTTGCCAACTCATCTCTGTCTTCAGGATATCTGCTAAGTGAGGGACATGGGTGTTAATGCTCTCTGGTGTGGTGCAGCAGACAAAAAACGAGTTGTCACCAGAAGGTGACAGTATCAAAAGGAGACCCCCATGTGCACAAAGTGCTTTTATTTGCATGCAAACTGCCTAACCCAGTATTAATGGGTACATCCTGCATATATGGGGAACCTAAGCATGACCAGTCACTCCAAATGAACCAGAATTTGACCTACACAAAGTCACACATTGAAGCGGGAAGCAAAAGCCAAGAATAGATTTGGGGTCATGAACTTCCCCAACCTCTACAATAGGAGCCAAATTTCATCTCTCACTTGTAATTATGGTCAAAGCCTGCGCTGGAAATGAGAAGCACTGATTTCTGTTTCTGCTCTGCAGTAGATTTACTGTATGACCTTGGAGAAAAATGTCCTTCTGTGTCTCAGTTTACCTCCCCACTAATGGCAACAATTGTACACAGTAAGCTTTAATGGACTTTGATGCTGCACCTACTGAACTTAATGGCTCTCCTCGCAATGGGAAGAAGACCAGATGCATTGTTTGTAGAGTGTCTGGATGAAAATATATTGCAGAAGTGAGACAGATACTATTTGTTTTAACATGTGGGCCCAGATAACAGTCACATGTGCTCGAGAGTTGACTGCTCACACAGACAGTAAGGGATCACAATTCAGTCTGGAGAACAGCTGCCTCAACACTCCTTGACCTTCTGCTCTGTGCATGTGTAGTGTCACCTGGCCCAGGTGCTGCCAGAGCACTTGGAGGAAGGTGGGAGTAGGGAGTGGAATTTGTAAGAAATCCAAGACCCTGATCTGTCAATAATTCACTGAGCCAGGTGGGTGCTACACCTTGATGCTAATGAGTGGTTGAGCAAATGTACTGTGTGAAGAGTTCCTGGCTGAGCAGGGCTCTGCCTTGTGCCTTATTTTCCTCATTCGTTCCTCCAAACTAGTTGTTTTTCAAGTATACCGAAACTACTTGCAAAGATAAAGCTGAACACTGACTCACCATGGTGCATAACGCTGAGCTAGAGAAGTTGTCAGGCCTGGCACCAGGGAAATGAGTGCAGCATCACTGGCTGCTCTGCATTCCCTACCGTGCATTGCAGTGGTCTGGCTGGCTCTTCCAAAAAGGTAAGCTAATGTTGAAAAGTTTATCTGATGTGTTTCCTGGTAACTGGTGTCACCAAGTGGAATATTTCTGGCAAGTGGAATAATGTTTCTCTGTTCAGTTAGTAGGTGAGGTCTAAGCAGTACTATCAGTTTACACCATTTGTGCTGATTCTTTGTTTCCTAGGCCAAGGGGAAATAAATCACCGATCTGCTGACCAACCAAAAGTCTGTTCAAGTCAATTATCCCATAAAGACTCCTGCTGTGCATTTTACGTTGCAGTTTTTCAAAACCTGAATAAGAAGTCCCTATTTTGAAGTATCTGTTAGTCAGGTTTCAGTGCATCGATACTTCCTCACTACTAGCATTGGGGATCTCTGGAGCAATCACTTATTGAGGAATTCTTGGTTTCCATGCACAGCAGGGGCCTGTGGGGTGCCTGATGGAGACGGGCAGCAACATCCAAACCTGTTACTGCTCTAGTTTGTCAGTAACTGCAATAGGTTCCTTTGAGATTTTACCAGGTGTACAATTGCATGCTAAAGACAGCCTCTATCCCCAAAAGCTTATAACTTGAAGAGGACAAAGGGAGATTTAAGCCTCCAAAGTTTCTGTATCAGTGGCATCCAATCTGTTCCATTCCTCCTATTGATTGTTTCCTTGCCATTATGAAGCTTTACACATTCATATACACCCTCACCACCACCTTTTTTGATTCTAAAATGATTTTCTCATGAAATTGCCCTTGATCTCCAGCCTGAGACACTGATGCATATTTATAATCCTTCCTCTGTACTTTCTTGTCACTTGACTTTACCAAATCCCAGTCCTTGTCTGAGTTGGCAATATAAAGCACCAGCTGCAGCCCGAATGGGGATTAGGGCTGGAAGGACTCTCTTTCTTAGTCTTTACTCTCTTCTACTTTGAGCTCCAGATGTGTAAGAGGGCATAACTTTGCTGCCAGATAATGAAGACATTCAGTGGGATGTAACCTGTGCTTAGTGCAATCCTTCCAACTCCAAGACACCTGGTTGACTCTCACTGTACAACTAGCCAAGGTCCTCTGTGGGCAGTCAATAAGTAGCAAAATCCCCCAACAGAGTCATCCTGTCTCCATGTCCTTACCAGAGACATAACCCTACAAGACCCCAGAGCAGAAGCCAACTCTCAGCCAGGGTTAATTGTCACAGCTCCATCACCTGATTGTTTGCCCTTACTTGTGCCCCAATGCTCAGCAACAGACGAGAAGCCAGGATTTGTCAGAAAGCTCCCTGTCTCGGGAGGCACACTGGGGAAAGGGAGCACCACAGCCTAAATGGTATGTGCAGCCTGCAGACAGTCCATGAGGCTGAGGCTGCAGCAGTGAAGGTGCTGACAGTCCCACACGTGGATTCTTCCATAAGGGTTCCTCTTTTCCCTGAAAAGCAGAGCACAAAGCAGGACAGCATCACATCACCAAGCCCTGGGGGTAATAATTTGGCAATTCCTGCACCATAATCCCCATGGTTATTAAAACAGTGCAGTGTGTTGATGAGAGACTCTTAGAAGAGCTGTAAAGTGACAGCACATTTTACACTCTGCCCTTGGATGCGAGTCATGGAGATCTCACTACCTGAGGGTAGTGAGCATTTGTATTCAGACGATTTCTCAAGCTCTGTTGTTGAATGCTGTGGAAGAAAGTGTTTACTGTTGTTTTTCTAGGCAGGGACAAAGTGCAGGGTGGTCTAGTGAGCTGCTTTCTGAAAGCTGCTCTTAGAGATGTGTTTGTTGGGCTCTTTTGCTTGTTCTCTGCTTGTGCAGAGACAGAGCACTCTGTGCTTTCTTCCACCTCCTGTTGGTGCAAGACAAAACCTGATTCTCTGCACACATCTCAGCCAAAGGGCTGGTTATGGTTTGGCAGGTAGGTTTCTACCTACTAATCTTTGTAACTTAAATACATCTGGAGTCTGCTAGACATGAAGTGTATTCACACAGAGAAACACTGCCTGCCTTCAAGAGTGTCTTGTGGTTTTTTTGTTTGTTTGTTTGTTGTGTTTGTTTGTTTTTGTTAGTTTTTAGTTTGGAGGGGGTTTTTTGGTGGTGTTGTTTGTTGTTGTTTGTTGCTGTCAGGTTTTTTTTTAACTGCAAAATAGTGATTTTTTAATGGCTTGGATAGTGGCATGCCTTTTCCTTTGCTATCTGACCTATCCATGTCAGGGCATTGGCTTCCTGTCTTCTGGGGTTGAAAGAAAAACGTGCCTCATGAGCTGTGCTGCAGAGCTGTCAGCCAGGAGTTGCCACATCGGTGTCATCTCCGCTTTTTTGCATTGCACTGTGATGGTGCTCCAGTTGAGCTTCTCTTCCTGGCAGGCCTTCTCAAGAGATGCGGAAAAGAACAGGGTGGTTTCTGAAGGCATGGAGGGCCCTTTGTATCATTGAATTATCCATTACTTTGCATTGCTTTATCTGTTGACACAACACATCTTTTGATGATGAGGTGACAATTCAGGTCTGGTGCTGAATGGGACACTCCAGGTGGTGCCATGGATCAGCTGCTGACTGCTGGCTGAGAGCACTCCAAGGGCCACCCCACTGAATTCACCAGCTGTGTCAGTTAAACGACGGCTGCATGCTTCAGCAGAAGGCACTGCTTTCAGGAAGCCATAGAAGCTATCATCTCCACTGGGAAGAAAATTTCTAAGCTTCTCCTGTAGAGCAGGTGTGAATTGTGAAGAAGTGGGGTCATCTTTAGTTAAGTGCCCTCAGCATCAATCAGTTACCAATATTTCAGCTTCCTTTCTTGGTGCCTTTGGAGGCATCCGACATCCATCAAATAAAGCAGTCTCCAGATGGCCCCAACATATGGTCCATGTCTCGGAATAGATGAAATCTAAATGCTTGCCTCCTTGGGAAGCCACAGCCCCTTGCTGAGTCTCAGCATCCAAGGGAGATGCCTGCTGCTTTAATCAATGTGTGTTCCATTTTTTTCTGCTTTGTCATAGTCATAATAATAAGCAAGTCTCGCTTCAGCATCCCTAGCTGCAAGAGCCTTTCTGTGCTTGAAATACTAAATGCCTGTCAGTCCCTTGCTTTCCTCTTGTCTCTTCCCTCATCACTAGGATCCTACTGATCTTCTCAATCCTCACAGCACTAATTACCCTTCTCTTCCCTCCTGCTATTGCTGCTTTTCCTTCCTTCTTATAATCTGTTATTTGTATAAATCACTAAAAGTGAAGGAAGAGTAAATATCAATAAAGCAATTCAAGCCACTCATGATGTTTCTAAGGGCTGCCCAAGCTCCTACCTGGGGAATGGCAATTAGTGATGGCTGTTATTGGTCTGTCCCACTTTGCACCAAAGTTTGTCTCAATCTGTCATCCCTTCATTCCTTTGTCCCCACTCTGCTTAGCATTGTGAAATGGCATACCAATTCCTGAGTCTCCTCCAACATTTGTGCTCCTTTAAATCTTCTATGTGCTTTGATGCTGTAGTCCTACTGTGCCTAGGAGTTCTACCGGCATAAGTACTGGGAGTTGGGCAGCACCCATGGAAAGGTAGTCTTGAGCCTTTACTGACCATTTTCCTTGTCCCTGTTGAATCGCATGTGGAAAGGAAATCTCCGGAGGAAGATGCACTTCTGTAACTCCTGTAACTCTTGCTCCCTATCAAAGCAATAACTAATTTAAAAATAATTTTTGAAAAATAAGTTAAATTATTTGAGCTGGATGGAAAAAAGTGCCTGCATAAAAACTTCAGAGGGAGATCTTCCACTAATTCAGTAAATGTATCTATAAGAAAAAAACAGTGTTCTTTTAAAAGTGTCATGTGTGACTAAGTATGCGATGATATTGTCACATTCTAGGGTATGTATGTAAGTTATTATTTGTGTGTATTTGCTTTGTGTGCAGAAGCATTTGGTCAAGACTTAACCTAAATCAGAATTGCAGTTAAAATTGCCGTTGATGAAAAGGCCCATCTCTGACAATACAAACCCTGAGGATGAGGAGTTGATTCTACAGCAGTAGATCTGTCATTCTGCAAGGTTCATAAACTTTATCAAATTTACCTCATAAGGGATGTAACTGTGTTTCAGATGTCAGAGGCTTAAAAACTTGCCTGGGACTCCAGTGTCCAGGTCCCTAAAGGCCTTGACCTTCTGAGCTCTGCACAGGTTCGCTATTGCAGAGCTGAATTCACACACCCTCCAGACGCTGATATTGCCACTCAAATGGTGCAATCTAATGGTGTGAGATCTGGCCCTGTGTACTCGTCTGTGTAATCTGTGGCTCAAATTAATTTAGCCTGTGGCATCCACTCAAAAGCCCATTGCTTTTTTTCTAACTTTCTAACTGGTGGTAGTTCTCTGCCCTGTGCTTGAAAATCAAGGCAGATCTTCCCTAGACTGTAGCTTAGGTTTTCAAGGTTTTGAAAGTGTGGGAAGGAGTTACTGACACTCTGGTTTCCCTTTCATTTTCCATGGAACTTCATGCTTTGTAGGGCCCAAAATTCAAAGAAAGAGCAGTCTTACTTTCTTCAGCCCAGGCTAGTCATGGCTGCACAGAGGGGTGCATTGACAGTCCTGAGGCTTCATGTCCCACCACTGTGACAGAGGTGATGTGCGGCCTTTGGGCTATCTCTTAGGATGAGACCTTTCTTTAATCTGCCTGCTTGCTGATGCTTGTCCTCTCTGCTGCACCTGCCAGCAGGATTCCTGTTAGCACCCACTGCTTTAGTAGCTTTAGTCAGATATATCAAGTTTGTTACCTAAGCCACCAAAGAGCCATCATGTAGCAACAGCTTCCCAGCATGGCCTCACAGCTGTCCCCATCTCACCCTCTCCCTTCCCCAGAGGCAACAGCATGTGCACGAGTGCTGTAGAGTGAGTGGTTCCTCTGTGTGCAGATGGCAGTGTATTCATGTCTCATGTAAATTATTTACAAATCTTGATGCTTGTGTGCACAAAGTAATGTGTCTTGTATTGTGCCCGTATTGGGATTACGTTAATGAATTTAGGCTTGAAGTTAGAAAAGAGTTTGTGATGAGGAAAATAGCAACATTCTGGAGCAGCTTCCCATAGGAATAGTAACCTGCTTGGGTTTTTTCTGGATTCTTTTAAGCATTTATGGTGAGCCCATATGAAGTGATGATCCATACCAGTGGGTGTGGGACAGTGCACTTGACATTTTGGAGCCATAGGGTTGCCTGTGTGCCTCATTCATCATCATATTTGCAGTGGCTTCACTTACTTTCTCTTTCTGAAACGAAATTTCAGTTACCTGGGTGACCTGTGATCACTTCCCCAGCTCACAGAGTAACTGTGCCTCAGGTGCAGTAATGGGGGTGGTTCTGTGCAGAGCAGCAGGGCTAGAGCCTGGCACAGTGCTGTGCAGACACGGCCATCCAGCTTTGGAGACGCTTTTGTACCTGGAAGCATGTCAGAGACGTGTGTGAACATGAGGCTCCATGGGTCTGTGCTCCTTGGCTGTGCGAGGCAGACAATACCGATGGGGCAGCAGCTGAAACAGGCCAGGAGAACGGAGTGTCTCTGTATCCTCAGTCCCATATTTTCCCTGTAACTGAATTCCCCTTCACTTTCCTCTGCAGCTCCAGAATACCCCATTCCTTCCCTTTCCCCTTCTTCTGTCGCAGCTCTGTCACCTCTCTACCCTGCCCCTCATGCCAGCAGCAGTGTTGCTGAAGGAGGTCCTTTACCATGTGCTGGTGCCCTCTCATCAGCGAGCAACGGGAACTGCAGGAAGCAGCAGCAGCCTGGTCATACCAGTTCCAGTTCTTTGTCGCTGAAGGCAGATGCCTTTTATAATTGCTGCTCATAATGGTCGTAAGACACGTCCTGTACAAGATGTGAGGTGGTACATAGCAGAGGGGAGAAAAATTTTTCTAACCATATGGTTGTATCAGCACTAGTTTGATGCCAAGGTTGGCTCTTGGTTAAATTGGGATCCCACTTTGCATGCTTACGTCTGCTGGAGGAAAAAAAAGTTTGAGTTGGGGCCATAAAATGATTAACTTTTTTCATAGTGTAATTTCCATGCTCTCTTTTCTGCATGTGAAGCATTCAGCTTAAAAAAAAACCCAGTTATAGGTGTAATATTTTGGACTGTGGTACTATACTAAGATGAGTCAATCAATTCTGTCTTCACTGAGAAGCAGAAAGAAAATCTCCATGGCTGTCATGCTCCATTACCTTTCCTAATCACTTTGAACATGCATTTCTGAAGGTGCCATCCCCATTGTCTTGCACACCAAATAATTTTTACTTTGCTTTCAAGACCACTAATGGTATAAGAGAATACACTACATCTTTGGAAGGCACTCAGTAAGGTTTCAAGAGTAGCAAGCTCCTTATTCCTGTGGTTATTCTTTTTGCATTTATTTGTAGGTTGATGGGTATGAATAAAAGCTTGTGGTTTTTCATTGACACCTTGTTTGGTCTGTTCATGAAGATGATGCATTATGAAAGAGTAGATTCTGTTCTTTTAAATTTACCCTTGAATAAGAAAACATAAGAAAATTGTTGGTTGTACAAGCAGATACTGGAAAAGATAACATTCTGGAAAACCTCATGAAGTGAAACTGGGACCTGGGGAGAAGGGGTGGTGGGAGGTGTGAAGGGAATTTTGGCACAGTTTATTCATGTGTATGTGGGGTCTGGGTCTGTGACACAGTGCAACCAGGAAATGCTTTTCCATGGGTGCTCTGGGCCAGTTTTATGCCCACCATGTGGTGTGCCAGACTGGCTCAGTGGCTTGGTTGCTCAGAGGTTAAACTGTAACTCACATTTTAAGGGACGCAGAGCCTTGTGCCTGTGTTTGAGACTGTGTTAAACTGTGTGGATATAGCCAGTGTGTTTTATCCTCAAATTTTGGATTTCAGTCTTTTTCTACCCCACTTTCTCTTTAAAATGTTCATTTACAAAGCTTCATATCACAGTTTTTACCAGTTGGCAAGTTATATTTAAATCAGCTAGGAAAAGAAGAGACTGAACACTCAGCATATCTGAGATGGGATCAATTTAAGACAAAAAGGTTTTAACGCATTAGAAGAGCTTTGGGTGTCATCTGTCTGAGCCTGTACCTTCCCCGCTGCCTGATGTGAATGCGCTTAGAGTGTGTTGAAAGCACGCTCGCAGCATGATGTTATTGTGGAACCTGGAGTCACTGCACACTAAACTCAGCATAGATAGAATTGTGAATTGGATTTTTTTTTTCCTTCTAATGTTCTATATCTTCATTAAAAAAATAGAATCATACCTAATATCCCCAAATGACAAATGTGTGAATCAGAAGCTTAGAGATACCACATTTTGAGGATACTCCATTTCTTATGCAGCAGTTAATCTGAAATACCATTAGAAAATCCTGTATTATCTCCTCTCAGAATTTGCAAGTAGGGCTTTGAACAGAAATAGAGTTTTAGTAGAGGCAAGTATCAGTTCTCCAGGTAATCTGATCAATCCTTTGCTGTTATACCGCATGCTCTGAAAATACTCTTTTCTCATATAATTTTTCTTAGTTGGAAATGTGAACATTTTTCCTCAGTCAGCCAAACCACTGTACTTCTTCAAAGCTGGGGATGACGGGGGGAGGGTAGAAAATCAGACCCAATGGCATCATTTTCTAGAGAATGTCAGAATGAAGCAAGTTGTGTGCAGAGGGGAAAAAAAATATTCAACCTGCACTTGTCCACAGGTATGGCAGAAGGCAGACTAGGCACCTGTCCATATTCCTCAGCTTGTGCAGCTCCCAGACGGGCATCCTGAGTCTCCAGCCCTGAAACACGGGCTGTGCTCTTCTCTATGACAATGCCAGAAGTTCTGGGCCATCAGTGATAACAGAAAGGACATCCCCTTGTGAGAAACCGTATTTCAGGAACTGCAGGGCCCCTATCCCTTTACTGTTCAGACTGACACAAGGCTTTTAGCAGGAGCATTTGCTGACAATCCTGGCAAAACTGCTTCAGTTGCATGTTGTCTGACTTAAGGCAAAAACAGGCCTGTCCAGAAGGACTTTATGTGAGGTTCAGTTGCCGGGCACTGGTGTCTGGTGCCATTTCAGTCTCCCTAAGAAACCTAAGATGTTCGCATTGGTTCAGGCAGAGCTAGTACAGCCTGCCTACAGTCTGGAGCTGAAGCAGAATATTAAGTCAGTGGTAAGAGTTATACTTGGGGAATCTTTATTATTTGGTTATTGTATATTTATTATCAATTATTATTATTGTACGGTGATGCAAAAGTGAAAAGACTAATTGAATGGGCTGTCTTCTTGCTGTGTGCTTTGGGATTTTTGTGGCAGGAAACTTCCATTATGATGAGATCTCAAAAGTTTTACAGTAGAGGACTCCTAAAGAGCTTACAATGTAAGGCTCTGGCACTCATGACTTGTCCAGGCCTGCTAGTCCACATGGGCTGAGCTGTGATTCATTGCAGGCTTTAGCTCTCTGTGTCGCTATTTCTAGGACAAGTCAAAGGGCTGAATGAGAAAGGTACAGCGTTGCACAGGAGTGCTGTGTGTTCTATCGCAGTCATTATTTTTTTTCTTTACTAAGGCTTGTTCTAAGCCCTCGTTGTCTAAAATCTCGCTGTCTGAGTCACCCAGGCAGGCTCTGTGGGAACACATACGATTAACCACTCTTAGCAGACTTTTGCTTTTATTATCCTTTGGTCCAGATTTCATATACCTCTCACTAATTCAGATCTGAAAATGAATGCCTTTGTCTTCCCACAGCACTTCTGTGCATCTTCTGTCTATGTAAACTGGAGCTTAACTCCTCTCTTTCTGTTGATATGATCATCTTTTCCTGCACTGCCTTACCTTTAACTGCCTACTACTGATTTTTCACTTTGACTCTGCAAGAATTAAAGACTTTAGAAAAGAATAGGTTCCTAGAATGGATGTTCCTTGAGTGAGAAGCCACAGCTAACTTTTGTTTTTATATTTATTTTTTTTTTTGTGTTTATTAGGACATCATCAGTATCCCAGGCATGGAGTAGCCTCATCTCTCTGTGCCCTCAGAAAGCCAGTATGTCCAAGCTTGAGCAGTAAAATTGCCAGTCAGTTGTGCAACAACACACGCTTGATCTTCTGTAGAAAGGGAATGTTTGCCAAGAAAGGGCATCTACTGGGCAAGGAGGACTTCCTAATGTACAAGTATCTTCTGGCCTCTGTCCCTGCCTTCAGGGCTTGACACAATGTCCTGCTGAAGTTGGTAGCAGCAAGGCTGGAAAAGGACTCTGGACATCCTGACTAGGTTTCTTGTTCCCTGAGCTAAATGTTAGTCAGGCTCCTTTCCATCACTGTGGTAATTGTATGTTTGTGCAGACATGTCAGTATGGGGAAGGTTGTTACCTTAATTGCATTCAGTTATTATATAAAGGACTGTAAGTGAGGAGCTGTAACTACTCAGGAGTTTTAATTATGCCCTGATGTGACGTTATTGTCCTGGCCTTGCACACCTCTGTGGGTGTATTTCTGAAGGAGGTGGCTTTTGTTGCTCCAAGCTGACAACTCCTCTCAAGAGGTTGTTCTCTCCAAGGTGACATTCAGGAGTGACAGTGTGACACGTCACCGAGGAGGAGGAGAAGTGCTCACAGGGAACTGTGTCTTCAACGTGATGTTTCTCCATATCACCAGTCTTTTCCAAAAGGAATGTTTGCAATTCTCCAATGTTTCCTGTGACATCATTCCTAATAATAATCCACTTGATTATGAAGGGAAGTTGTACCCTCCTAAGCCACTCTGTGAGCAGCCATTACAAGCAGTGATATGTGGCTTCCTTGTTGCAGGTGCATTAAAAATCCAGGGCTCCGAGAGTCTGGGGAAACTGCACTGGATCAATAAACACCTGAACTGCAAAGAGGACAAATGGTGCTGAGAACACCACATGGAGCCTTGTGCTTTGGTTAGCTGGTGACAGTGATCTGTGTTCTCTCTCCCCTCACCAGAGGTCCACATCACATCTATTGGAGATGCAAAATAGTATCTGCAGTTCCCCTGTCTTGAACCACACAGTCTCTCAGGTCTCACAAGTTGGGACATTCTTACCACAATTTGCATAGAGCTGCTGTTTGTAGTCACACTATAACTTTAATGGGGCTCCCCATGATTTGCAGAGTAGAAACCTAAGACATGGGCTGAACCTCTCAAGTTAAGGCATACTGGGAGGAGTACTACAGATGGTGCCATGACAAGAGTAGCCAGGAGAGGGCTGCCTGTCATACCCTTGGTCTCCCTTTCAGAAGTGTAACTTTTGTATGTGTGTTTTTCAGGCTAACAAGGGAGAGAGTTACATTTTTTAGGTGTACTTTATTTGGTGTAGCAAAAATAAAACAGGTTATAACTTCCCAGCAAAGGGACCAGTGCTCATGACAAGAATGCTGGCAGTGAAATCAGTGCAGTGCAGCTGCCATGCAAATGCATAGCAATGAAACAGTCCTCCATTTTTAAACAGGTTCTGCAGCTTGTTTTGTGAAGTATTTCTTATACTTTGACTGTCGACAATTTTCATGCATGTTGCAAGACACACAGAGTACTGGAGCAAAAATAAAGAAAAGGAGTGATTTTGTAGTTGGAACCATGCACCCCAAGCAGCTGGACTGAGGAAGAGTCTGTTTTAGCTCTGTGTGTTGTTCCAGAATGTCTCAGACTGAAGGTCAAGGAGAACTTTGAGTGATTTATAAGAACAGATTAATTTATATTAAACATCCAGACATATTGGACAGATAGGGGGAATCTCAAACTCAGATGCCCATGCTGTTGACTATCCTATCAGGGATGCTCAATGCTTCCAAAATATGTTGTCCCCTTGAGATGCCCTGACCTCAGCTACAAGAGAATGAAAACAGCCTTATACATTGGGTACTTTCTTTAAAAAATGGATCATCTATAAATGGATCTTGCCCAGAGTGTGCTCTTGTGCTGAGTGTCTGCTGCTTCACATTTCTAATTCATGCAGAGGATGTAATGGAGGAGTGAGCTGCTGGACTGGATTTAAATGATGCCAGAGACTTTTCATAGCACTAAAAGAAGGTGATGCTTCTGATGTCTTTAGCTTTGGTGTCTGCTCTGGAGAGCCTGTGAGCAAATGTATCCGCTATTGGTGGGGCAGGACTGATAATCAAGTTTTCTACAGAGGCAAAAGCTTTTAGAATGGGAAATCTGCAAGAGCCTTTCCTCTACCTCCCATTGCTTCCTGACAATGTGGCAAAGGGCTGATCTTTGGGTCTGGCACAGCACCTGTAGACAGAGCAAGTAGGATATTCCAATTTGGGGTAGTTTGTGGAAAACGTACTAAGTGACTTCCATCAATGTGTAAAAGTGACTGAAAGCAACTGCACTGAACAGGCATTACTTAATCAGTGTAAAGTGCCTGCTGCACTACAGTGCTAACCTACTGAGTGAGACGTAAATAAATAGGATAGACAATGGAAGGTTAGTTTGTCATATTTTTTAGCAATGAGCAGATCTGAAAGAATTTGTGATTTAGGGGCTTGAGGGTTTCTTTGCGCTTAGGTCTGAGTGAACGGAAATTTTCAACTCTGCAAGTGCAGCTGGGTGAATAATTTGTAGTGAATAATATATCTGAAAGCTTTCACTGCATTTAGGATTGACAGAAAACACATCATAGTTTTAATTATTGGGAATGATTTGCTGAAATATTCAGGAGCTATTTTTGGTTCCTGCAGACAGTGCATGAAAAAGTTAGCTATTTAAAAGCCAGACTCTTTTTTCTCTCTTCTCCACCCTGAGCTCCTGTCTGGTCTCCTTGCTCCATACAAGCTTCCCAGAGCAGGGCAGAAGGACTCCTTGTATCCTGGCTTGAGAATTTAACATACAGGAACCTTATAAAATTATTTAAAAAAAAAAAAAAGATATTGCAAGTCTTCCTACTCTTACACTCAGCAGAGAGCATGTGAGAAGGATCAGGATGGGGTTGGTTTGTTGGTTTCTTGATGTGCTTGTGGAGCTGAAGGCTTTCCACGTAACTGGGGAGAGACTGGAGAGTGGAAACCTTTAGAGAAGCAAGGAAAGCAATACAAAAATTTATATGTCTCTCCCACTCCTGTGCTTTTCACAGCTTTGAAAAAGTCAAGACCTCAGGACTGGCCCTCAGCAATTCAGTCTGGGTGTTACCTGAATGTTGCATAAGGATGTCAGGGTAATCCTGACTCCTAATGTGGAGAATACTGGCATGGACAGTTTCCTGAAACTGCTGGAAACAGCTATTTGCTCTCCTGATGTTCTTCCCCACCTTGCACCCCACCACTGGGTGGTACCCCACCACTCAACCATAGGCCATCCCCATATGATACAGCTTGCTGCCCACTGCTGCAGGGGAGAGTTGACTGGAGAGGCATGCAGACACCATAAAGAAAATAAGGGAGAAACAAGCTTCTTTACAAGGAGGAGTGTAGGAATAACACGAAATACAAATTTTCCTTCTCATCTGTAAAGAGGGCAAGGCAGCATTTTGAAAATGGAATGGATAGGGATGAATAAAAATGTGATTTTCCTGAGTAACCGAAATAGCAACCAGAAAGTAAGGAGGCAGATGCAGGTACGGATCGCGCTGGTTTGCCTGGCCTTCTGTTAGCTGCTCTCTAAAATGTTTTGCTACCCTCTGGTGGCTTCCTGTGGATTTGTGCAATCTAGTTTCCATTCTTTATACAATCCCCTGCCAATTTCCTGAGCTGTGTTGAGAAACTCAGATCCACTGATGGAGATTTATAATTTTTTCTGATTCCAAAGCAGCAGTAGAATAATAACAGAATGGCAGCTTTGTGGTTTTGTTTTTGCGGTGGGTTTTTGGGTTTGGTTGGTTTGGGGTTTGTTGGTTTTTTGTTGTTGTTGTGAGTTTTTGTTTGTTTGTTTGTTTTCCTGTTGTTCATATGAACTCTCTTTTGGTCTAGATTTATAATCACAAAGGCAATTAGTTGGGAGGCTCAGATGAAAAAATAACTTTGTACCTAGGTTGGCTGCACAACAGGGGCTGTTCAGTGTTTGGGAATGGCACAGGCTTTGCAGTCCTGCAGAATGCAAACCCATGTCCTCTACTTATCTACAGAGGACACGAAGCGAGTACCAGTGAAGTAAGTAATAGCAAAATTCCCATGATCTCCAGGAGCCCAGAATATGTTCTGTTCAGCCTTGTGCAGGGACAATGCTCAAACTTCCATCATCCTTTCACTATGCCTTTGTCTTCATTATTCAGTAGCTTCATGCCTTTTTTCTCTTTTCCATCTTCCTTGTTCTTTAATTGATTTTTACACTGTGCCTTCAGAGCAGAGAGCTGTAGGTAGGGATTTAAAGGGCAGTAGTTTGACAGATTTTACAAGAAACTCCTCCCAGGCATTAATTCCTGGGTTATGGGGTCAGAGAGGCTCTTGTGATCTTCTCAATCTGACCTCCTGTGGAGAGCAAGTCACAGGACTGCCCTCAATTGACTTCTGCTGGAAGTGCAGCACTGAATATAGAAATATCTCCTCTTGCTTTAAAATCTTCCAGTGATGAAAGATTCACCTTGTTGCCTTGGTGCTTTATCACCTTCAACATCAAATACTTCTGCAATTTACTTTGTTTAGTTTCAGCTTCCAGCCCTGGGCTTTCTTGTTACTTTGTGAGTTTGAGAAGCCGTGTGTTGCCAGAACTCCATCCTGCGTAGGTCTCGTGGGCTTCACTGAGTTGCCAAGCAGGTGAAGCTCTGAGAGGCCCCTTGGTTTGAAGAAATGAAAAATTTTTATTTATAATTGACTGAGAAGTTGTGGGGTGCGATATGACACCACAAGCTCATTGCACAGAAGGCACACACACAAAAAAAGCAATACAAGGGTGTGGGAGATGGTATGTACTTTTCCTCTGTGTGTCTGCACTGGGTATTTCTAGGGTTCACAAGCTTAAAACAAGAACTTAGAAAAGGAGAATTGATGCAGGTTTTAAAATGAGATCTCATTGAAAAAGTCCTGCAAAGGCTGAGTTTCGTGAAATACAAAAGCATTTGTTATTTTGGGTTCATTTTTTTTGGTAAATCAGCTGTGCTGAGGTCCTTTGGGATATAGGCTGCTACGTTCAGCAGAATGATTATTGTTAGCTTCTTACACTGTTTCAATTTACGATACGTTTTAGAAGCAGCTGCATTCATCTCACAACTTGGCAGAGGTTTGGAGTGGAGAGCAGCCAGTGCCGTTTGTGCTGGATTAGCCTACAAAAGCCCTGAGAGACAGTAAGACCACAAGCCTGGTGGGCAGTAAGCCCAGTTATAAGACCACCTTAAAAGAAAATAGTTTTTTGTGGTTCAGGCATAAAATGGGTGCAGTAGATTTCAGTTAATTCAGCTATAGTTGTTGCTATGACAGGTTTTCCTGTGGTTTGACCTCCATCAAGCCAAACTTGCTGTTTGTAAAGCCACTCGAAACCCCTCAGGAGATGATAAGTCAATCAGTGCAGAGGTGTGGGACAGGGTTTTAGGTTTCGGAGTTGTCTTTTCTTGGCAGGGTGCTGAGCCCAGCAAGTGACATCAGCGGTCCTGAGTGCAACGTCATTGTAATACAGTTCCTTTCATGGTCCTGTGGGCTGCTTGAGTGAGCCTGTGGGAGCTGCTTATTTCAGTCCTGCTGCAATATCCCTGCTTGTGAAGTGGGGACAGAAATGCTGACCTCAGCGTCTCTGCCAAGACGTACTGTAAGGGTTGTTAACGTACACAGCTGTTGTGGGAACAGCTCTGCTGTTGATGTTCAGCATCCCCAATCTATCTTCTGGCACTGATGCTTTCTAAACCAAGGAAGTGTTTTGAGCTGATGCCAGTAGTCATGGGTATGTCTTACACGATCTTTTGCGGCCAGATGCAAACTTGTTTGGGCTGTCTTTTGGGCTGGCTGGACTCTGTCTGGTTCAAGACTGCAGGCTGTGTAATTACACAGCCTGGGTGTCTGAACTGATAAATCCAATCTCCCAGCGGAGCTAAATAACTAAGTGTGGTGCTTTGCTGACATGGTTACTAGGCTTTGGGACTCGAGATAGTTTACATCTATCCCTCTTAGGGAAACTTCTTACTTGACAATAAAAGGGAGTGTAGACACTTCTGAAAAGAGAGCATATGCACCGGCCTTTGAAAGATCTGTATCCTCTTCCCAGGAAGACCAAGGAGATGGCATAGAGTATGAAACAGAGAAGGCTTCAGCTGAGGTGTTTTACACTTTACAAATAACTTTTTATTTTGAAACTCCATCTTGATCTTGTCAGATGACAGGTAGTTCTAGAGGAAGACAAGATGCAGACTGACAGCCTCAAGGTAAGGCAGTAAGGGAGATCCCAGGTATTTATGTGAGCACCTCTGCAGTGGGGACCCAAGACTGCTGCATTCCCTCTTATAGAGCCTATCTATGTAGTAAGAGGAGATGATTTTCCTGCAGGAGATCAGGGAGATTTCAGGAAATCAGGATTTCTGCAGGTTCAGCAAGAAAGCCCTTTGCAAGCCGGAGATGAAGGTCTATCTGTGATCACTGGGAGTTCCTGAAAACTTTTGAATTGCCGTGCACAGAAAATCTTTGTGCAAGGTAACCTCTTACCCAGCTGCCTGTGTAAGAGGGCATCAAAAATGGAGGTCTGAAAAAGCAGAGAAAGAAGCAGTGAATCATCTACCATTGCAAAATGAAAGGAAAAGAGAAAAAGAAAGGGAGAAGAGCATTCTATGTCCTTAAAAATCAGACCTTCACATCACTTTTAGAAACAAAACAGACAATGGTTAGGAAAGAACAATCACATCTACAAACTTTACCAATGGGGTTTGGCTTCTCAGTATGAGGTGAAAAATATACTTCTGAAACTATGTTCCTCACTGTTTTCCAGGGCACTGCACCCTCAGGCTGCAAGTGCATCAGGCAGCTCTCCCAAAAAGGCACTTTGGGGATGTAGCCTACATCTCTGGAAGGAACTGAATGGGGCGTATGTCTCTGCTAATGAAAGCTGCAGCCAGAAATAAGAGTTCTGGAGGATGAAAACTAGGTTAAAAGCAGCCAGCAACAGAAAGCAGCTGAAGATGGAGTGGGTTAAAGAGCTCTCAAGCATTAGAGGGTGGATGGTTTAGCTTCACTCCCAGCTCCTGGGTAATGCAGTCCTGGCAGATTGACAGGGCTTCTGGGGTGAGTTGTCACAAGATGCTTCAGCTTGTTGGTATTTTTTCCCTTAGATTTTTATTTTTAGTTGAATTCTCCCACTTAACACACACTACAGTGACCCCTACTGCTGCCAGCAGTCAAAGGCCCATCTTGGTGCAATTATTAAACTATGTGAAAGTATAGCCTGTAGTCTTAAAAACAGATAATATCATTTATTAAGCCTTAAGTATGCAGAAAGTCTGCTATTAAACTCTACACCACAAAAGAAGAAAGCTTCTGTAAACCCTTGTGATGCTTAAACTGTGGATATAGTGTTTGTGTAAAGAACAAGAATCCGCCACAGCCTTTAGAACAAACCTTGTCTCCCTTTTCCAAGAAAGACTGGAGAGGACATGCTGACCAGTTGGACCTCCCACACAATAAAACTGCTGTACCCCACCACATGCAGAAACAGCATCCATTTTTGCTGTTGCTTGGTCCCAGCCACCAGGATCCTCTCCCATTTTTCAGGAACAGTTGTAGGGTGGGGAGACCTTGACAGCAATAGAAGTATGAAAGGGCATTCAATGCTGCTGCCCTTATAAAAGTGGATGGCAGCTGCTGTCTTCTGTAACTTCTTGTGATGTGTTAAGAGAGGAGCCTTACACTGGTCTACACATCTGTATCTTGTATCTGTGTTAAATACCCTGACCCTGGGCTGAACCATCTCCTGCTTATTTGATCTCTCTCTTTTCAGCATGATTTTTCTGGTGGGGGAGTGAGATCTTAACAGAGTCATGGACTTACAAAGAGACAGTGAAGGAACAGGAAACTTTTAATATGAAATAAAAGGAAGTTGGAAAAGTTGGAATATGAAATATAAATAGCAGGGTCTCAGTGAAGTGCAAACACAGCTGCTGTGTGGCAGGATGGCCAAACCACCACATGCCCATTTCCATCAGTCCTAGTCAGTGTAGACACCCACAAGAAAAAAAATAATTGGCCTCAGCAGGCATCCCCCATGAAACATCCCTTGGTCAGAATGGCACTATGGAAAAATTGTGGGTTACCAGAGGCATGGCCCAACAGTTTCTAAAAGGTGAGAACCGAAGTGAGAAAGCAAGCTGGGGAAGAGCCAGAAGAGTGATACTTTAAAATGGGATTATCCAAGCACTGCTGCCTGCATCCCTGACAGACCAGTGCAGACTTTTCCCTATGACTTGTTCCCCAGGAACTGCTGTGTTCCAGTTTTAGCTGCTTAGACTATCCCATAGTCTGGAGCCGATGTCAGCTCAGAGATTGTACCTGATTGTTAATTTACTCTGTTTTAATGTAGCCATGTTATCAGATGCTTCCCCTAGTGGTGTTCAAGTAAAGCTGTTGTCTGTTCTGTCTCTCATCAAAAGCAACTGCGTGTTTTACCTGGAGACTGGGGGCTATTGCTCTTTCTGTCCTTGTTCAGAACTTTTCCTACTTCTGGGCTGGATAAATGGAAAAAGAGGCAGCTCTGGTGCCCTCCTGCCTGAGCCCAGAGGGCAGGGTGGTGAGCACCAAGGTGGCCAAGCCCTGAGAGGGATCCCAAAGTTTCCCCAAGAGTGACGCCTGCTCCTCTATGTGGACTCATAGCCATGCTGACTCGTGGCCATGCTGTGTCCAGTGTACGTCCATGGGCTTTGGCAGCAAACCTCTTCTTTCCTGCTGCCTGAGTTAGTGATGCCTTGGGTTGGGGGAAAAGCAGCTGAATTACTGCAGCTGCATGGAGACCCAAGAGTCCCACTTAGGCACTCTTTCAGAAGTTATCTCTGACCATCTGTCCTCTGAGAGCATCAGCCTGAGAAGGATCCTTCTGCTTTCGCCTGCTTGCCTTCATGTAGTTGGCTGTTGACATTAACCATCTTGGACATTTGTGGTCTTGCCTGACAGCTCTTGCTGTAACCAGGACAGTGACTGAGGGAGGAGGGTGAGGAGCAAGGCTTTTTTTTTTCTTCTCTGCCATGCCTTGCTCTCACTTGTTATCCCTGCAGTTCAGGGAGTGTAGCATATAAAAATGGGGGGCATTTTTGGTATCAGACCCTTCTGCTTCCTGCAAAATGGCACACTGTGCACTACAGCTCTGCAGAGCTGAGCCAGAGTGCTTTTGTACACTGCCAAGTAGTGCTGGATCCTTATGGCTTTATTACAGCTTGACACTGAGCAGAATGAATGAAAAATAGATGATGTGGCTGTGGCACTTGCTGTAACTCAGCAGGGGAAAAAAGAAACACACCCCCTTGGGAACCTGCCTTCCCCTTCCTCACACCCTCCAATGTCATGCACTGCCTCACCATGTGCCTGGCGGTGACCTCAGGAAATCTGAGGTTCTCTCATCGTGAAAAGCAAAAAGCTAAACTTATGTTTTACAGCAAACTCCTGTGAGACTTAAGCAAGGATGAGTTGAGACTGTGACAGAGGGAAGCAGCAGGAGGTCGCATGCTATGGATCTGTTTTTCCTCAGAAAGCAACAATCGCTTCCCTCTCCCTGGCACAGCATCCCCAATCCTGACCCAAGGACCTTCTGGAGACAGGCAGTGATGGCTCTATAGCAGGAAAATGTTGAGCTGTCATTCCCTAGTTCTGAGTCATCCTGCTAAATCTGTGCACAGCAGCTGGGTGAGAAGGGGAGTGGGAGATGGAAAATCCCCCATGGGATCAGCATAACAGTGAAGGAAAGCAAAGTGGTGGAGAGAGGACAAGTAAAGCCTCTGAATGTAGGGGTTTGAATGTGGCACTGATCTTCAAGATAACTAGGTGGAGCAAAGGGAAGCTTCACTGCTCCTTGTGAGGAATATAACATCTAAGGAGAGTTTATGTTGAGGTTGCTTGTGTGTTGAGGGTTTAAGCAAATGCCGGTTGGGAGGAAATAATTTTGTCAGTGGAATGAGAATGGATGCATGATATGAGAGAACTTGCTCAGAACTGTTTTGCTTTAATTGGACATTTTTCCCCATTGTAAGTATTGTTTTGCTGCTCAGTTGTAGGACACAGCTTTTTGGGAATGGAAAGTGACGGCTGTGGTTCCACTCCCTTGTGAATGCAGTACACCTGGTAGGACCATTTGTGCAGGGACAGAAATGTTGCGTGGGGCTACGCAGCACTGGGGATTCGGGATGACTCAAGTCTGCACTTGTATATTTTGATTCTGCAGAGGCTTTGTCATCTAAGGGAAATTCCTAAAATTTAGCGCTGCCATTGTGTGGCATTTGTTTGGACAATGTCTGTGGCTGTTCCACTATAAACAGGCAGAAGGCTAATGCAGGACTGGCTGGAGGTCAAACATGTCCTGCAGCAGAGCCAGTGCAGTGGCTCTGCCAATAGCCTCACAGATTGAAAGCTGTGGTGACTTTTCTCAAGTAGCTGGAGAAGGCACACTCGCCACATGCCATTCACAAGCTAAGGTGAGAATTAGAAAAGGTGTGCTTCAGTGACTCATAAATAGCTTAGCACATGCTGACGGAGCAGCAGCTCAGCTTTATTATTTCAGCTTTGAATCCCTAAAGTGCCTGTAAAAAAAAAAAAAAAATCAGTGCTTGAAATATATGGGTTAAACTCAGACCTTATGGAGCAATATCAGTTCATAGCAGGTCAGAATCTGGACTGTGCTTTCTGACATTCTTGGTAAATCCTCTGCAGCCAAATCTCTCTCCTCTAACCCCTCGGTCCGTTCTGCTGCTGCAGTTGCAGCTTTAGCTTGTGCTGAGCTGCGTTTTGTGCTGTGCCAGGTCCATCACATGTGCCTCGTGTATGGTCCAGGTTTTGAAATTTGCTTGTGGAGAGTAGACAGTCATTGTGGTGCTTGACCTTCAAGGCCTCAGGCAATGCCTTGTGCATGTTTCCCTGATGATAAAGTAATGTTTCACTGGTTTGTCTGCTCACACGCAGAAGTGCCTCCTGTATTTTATTCCCCTCTTGAAATTCCACTCACCGGTCATCCATCTTTTGTGACTTCCTCTTTCTTGCTGTGCTCCACAGCAATATTCATAGAATGGTGCTTCATCTTTCACTTGAACACTTCTTGTTGCTCCCTAATTTGCTGGATTATTCATGTTTTGGAATGCGACTTGCTAGAATTTTTCTTCCAGATTAAGTGAAATATCTTCAGCTCCTGAGGAAAGAAGGATTTTTACTTTCTCATAGGGGAGCAGAGTTTTCCAGGGGCTGATAATCAGTCTGAGCTGTATGTGGGCTGGCACTGCACCATTTTTGGCAGCAGAAGAGTAAGGCCATTTCTAAGTATGTCACATGTCAGCAGTGATTCCTGTCTCTGGGAGCCAGCCATGTTACCTGTCACTGGTATGATTATTGCAAACTGGTGTTGCTAACTCTTAAAAGATTTGGGGCCTTTCTTAAATCCCCAAGCCATTATGTAAGAACAATATCTTGGCGTATTTAGGTATTTTCTGGTTCTAATGGCTGCTGAAAAAAACTAACAACAGCAACCTTAAAAGATGCTAAACCATGGGTCAAATGCAAGAAGGAAGCCCAAATGTGTCACTTATGTTTGTTTTTTTCTCATAGCAGAGGATGGAGGAAGTGACTCTGCCTTGTAGAGGCAGGGTCTGAGCCTGGTCACACCAACTGCCTTCACCATTTGTCCTGAAACTAAGAACAGCAAAAAATCTCCTCCATCCTGTGGAGCTAGTCTGTGGTACATGTATGTCTGTGTGCAGGGGGCTGCAGAGCAATGTGGGAGTTGTGGCCTAATGGGGAGGGAGTTCAGTTCCTCTCTGTTCACACCATCATCAGCCAAACACTCCTGGTATTCCTCGGTTGTCAGATTTTGTTTGAGAAACTTAGGGAAATGTTTTATTTTGATAAGGTCAAAACCTTTCTTTAAAAATTTATTTTCATTATATTATCAAAATACTTCAGCAAAGTTGAGAGTTCAGAAAATGTCATTTTAAGGGAAAACACCATATGTTGATTTTTTTTTTAAATTTTATTTTTTACTTCTTTGGAGTGTCTGCCTGAAAGTGTAATAGTGTTCCCTGAAAAATGAAATCTTTTTCTTTCTTAGCTCTCTTCTATTCTGTTGAGGACTACACTACATGAGACAGTCTCAGCAAAGGAAATTTTCCAGACAAAAAGTCTTCTTAACTAAGTTCACATGCAAAAAACATAGTCAGTAGGAAGTCCTGTGCTAACAAGCCAGGATTTCAAGGGTGGGTCTTATAAAGGTCTTGTAAATCCAGTCTTCAATTATCTTGAAACATTAATTTTCCTTCACCTACATAGACTCGTTATAACTGCTCTGTAATATTATTATTTAATACCTAGCTTTTGTAATTTTTATCCTTTCAGAACCAGGAGGGACAAATCTGTGTGTGAGTCTGATAAAGAACTTTCTGCCTTAGCCATGCTACACTGCAGGAACTGGGAGTTACATGTTCCAGAATAGTGATTTTTTTTCTAGTGTTTCAAAATGTGTCAAATGTTCAATATGTTTCAAATGTGTCTTCTTCAGCCATGGTGGCCAGGTAATCAGTGAGGGTCTGAACCATGGCTTTAATGTCATTGGAGCAGCTGTGAATTGGAGCAGAAAGCACTTCTTGTACCATCATTCCCAAGGCAGAGAGTTAGGCAGGCTAGTGCTTGTCTTGATGAGGCTGTGCCACATGTGTTGTATTAGCATGCCAGAATAAATACACTTCAGATCTAGACAACAGTAAAAAGCTCCATAACTGCCACTGAAGCAGGCAGATGAGGAGGTTCATGCTTCCACAGATGCTTTTCCTGACCTCAGATGCACTCTGGAACATTAGGAGTGGGTTTGTGGAGGGGAAGAGGAGTTGGCTTCTTTTAGGGTTTGTCTACTGTACTTTTGCTCTCAGAAAATCCCCTTTATTAAGCCTTCCAACTTTTCACTGTGAGGTGAATAGATTAGTTGCACTCCTAGATGGGGAAAGAGCACACCCTGAATTTGGAAGCTGCACCTTTTCCAGCTCTGGCTTTGTCTTGGTGGCTGCCTGCTGAAAGCAAAGGAGCCAAGGGGTGTCCAGTGGGCAGAGCCCAGCAGCACTGCTGGCCGGCAGGTTGGCTTGCTGCCCATCTCAAAAGCCTGGCACTGGCACAACTGTGAGCTGTTGCCCTCTAAACTTGGGTCATGCCTCAGGCAAAGCCATCGTTGCCTACTGTGGATTAATAACCTCAATTACTGGGGCCCTGTGGGTCAGATCTTCCCCGTGCTGGCTGCATGACAGTTTTTTAATCTGCTTTGCTATCTCATAACCCCTGAGCCAGGAGGGATCGACAGGCCATGTTTTGCCTTGTAAGGGCTGCAGATGTGAAACAGCAAGCAGAGCTGGCAGGGAACTTGAACCCACCAAGGAGGTGCATCTAGAAGGTGGCTCTGCCACTGTCAGATTCAGAGGACAAATGCGGCAACATCTGGTGTTTTGCCATGAATTTCATCCATCTGCAAAAAATCGCATCCTGTGGGGTCAAGTTTGGTCATCTGAGGAAGGGGCTGCATGGCTCCTGTGGAGGCAACATCTCCCTAAATTTCTTAGTGTTTCCTGAGTATCTGGGTAAAGGTGATGCAGAAGTTGTCATACACTTGGATTTCTAAAATGCTTCCCTCACTGGGTGTTTTCTCTAAAGAAAAAAGGTCAGGTCTCATCAGTGGGGAAACTGCTAGTTAAGAGGGACTGAACTGCACAGTCCTGGACGTGTTTCTAAATGATCTCCAAGAGTGAGGGGATGGAGAAGAGACAAAATCATTGGAGTAAGAAAAACAGAAGTGGACAGGAAAGAGCTGCAGAGGGATTTCCTTATATGGAGCATCTGCTGAACTAACAGCAGTATAGGAGGAGTGCAGGGCAATGCAGCTGCTGGCAAAACACTAATTTATTTATATTTTTGTGGCCACTTATGGCAAGGGATGCTACTGGCACCCAGTTTCTCACTGGAAAGAGACCACAGAGAGAGTGTGAATCTCTGTGAAAGTGCTAGCTCAGCAGGTGCAAGCAGAAATTATTGGGAAAGGTACAGATGGCAAGTAGTAGGTGTTCTCCTGCCGTGCTAGAAATCCCTGGTGCACTTGCACCTTGAGTACTGTGTGCAGCTCTAGTTATCCTGTCTCAAAAAAGACGTAATAGAACTAGAAAGGCACAGGAAACAGCGACAAGGTCAGTGAGGCATGAAGAGTAGCTACTGCCCGGAGAATGATGGAACACATCAGGCATTTTCAGGTGTCTTCAGAAATGAAACAATTGAGGAAGGAAATAAAACAGAGGTGTATGAAACCATAACTGTCATGGAGAACATAAAATTACCATTTCACAATATAATCTTTTAATTCTCACCTTATAAGCCAAGGGGAGCATTAAGTGGAACTATTGAGAAGCACTTCTAAACTGATAAAAGTTTTTTCCTGCCCCATGATTAACCTGTAGAACTCCTTGTCAAAAGATAATGAGCAGACTAGTGGTATTACTGGCTTCAAAAAATGATTATAAAAATTTATTGGGGAGAAATCTGTCAAGGTTTCTTAAACACATTGTGAGACATCCTGCAGATGAGGACAGTTGTGGGCAGTGGAAGTGGGTGGAAGGAGCAATGTCTGGCTGCCCTTTTTTCCAGAGCGTCTGTTCTGAGATGCTGGTACTACTACCAAAATATGTTTGGAGATGGTCTAGAAATTCTAGCTTCTGAGGAAGTGTCACTGTGCTGAAAACCACCAAGAACAACTGTTTCTTCCTAATTCATTTGATTTGAGACACTTGATACACAAAGCCTTCTTTACATGTAATATTAGATTTCTTCTTAATGTCAGGAAATGCAGCTACTGACTGCTCATAATCTTTTTATGTGTCTGAGGATAAACCTATTAAATGATCAAGGCTATGGGACATCTTTTCTTTTTCTCCTGAACCTGCTTAGGTGAGCTGAGAGGAGGTTGAGATTTACCAAATCAGTCTTTCCACCAGGAGCTGGAGTTGGTGGTTTCTGTTCCCTCTTGTTCAGAAATGCAACTAAGAAGTTAGTCTGACGTACAAGATCAAGCTCTGTCTTTTTGTCTCATCTTCCATTTGCTCTCAGGTGGTATGTGGTACGCATTAGCCATGGTAGAGTTTCAAGCAGAATCTTTGCCTTATAATGAGTACAATTTTATACTGATCAGGAAGAGGCTAATCCTCTCGTTAAATCACCATAATGAGGACTGGCAGATGATTCCCTACTTGGCCACAAATTTATTGTGTGACCTTCATCAAACCCCTGAACTTTGCTGCAGCTCTCACTGGCTCTGGTGTGAGCGTGCTCTGCTTTGGTGGAGCTGGGTGCAGTAGAAGTTATACATGGCTGGTACATCTGCTGGCTGAAGCAGATCCTGCCACCCCTTCTTGTCAGCAGTGCTCTGCTTCATAAAGAAGGGGCAAAGGGTAAGGAGAAGCACTCAGAGAGCTCAGTGGTGACAGTGGGGTAAAACTTGTTTGCACTGAAAAGGGCTGTATTTATTGGCCCGTTGGTAGATTTTGCTCAAATGGCTCCTGCAACAAAAGGTGCTGAGGAGTGTTTCTCTGCCATCACTGAATAATGTACCATCACATACAGACCCATGGAGTGAGCATCAAGAAATGAGCACTAAGTGCAAGCAGTTCTGTAAATTTACAGACAGGGACAAGATCTGAGGTCTGCATCAGCACCAGCTTGGAAAAAGGTCCTGAGGTTAATGGGCCATTTCTCATCATGCCCGCCTGTGCTGAGCCAGAAAATACAACACGGACAGAGACTTGCAAAAACACAAACCAATCAACCAAACAAATAGAACCCACCTGCACAAGCTGTTTACCTGTGTGCTAGTCACAATGTTCAAAGAACTACAGGTCAGGATGGGTGAAAACAGAACAGCATGGACCCAGCACCCTGAAAGATTATTACCTGCTTTTGTGTGAACACAAAGAAATTACCTTTCCTGGCTGTTCTCTTCTTTGAGCTTTTGTAGATTTTCTTTCTTTTTTGGCTTTTGTAACTGATGAACTCATGCACATTATGCTATTTTAATACCTAGCAAAGAGCCCTGTCGGCTAAATCACCTTATTTGTCTCTGATCAGAGCACAGTGCATTTCTCTTTTTAGTAGAAGGTATTAATTTAAATTCCATAATCCCAAACATATTCTCGTTTCTGTTCTGTGCTTCAGAAGGCCAATGGTATTTTAATTTAATAAGGGAGAAACACACATGACACTATGTTCCCTGTAAATGTCTTCTGATCTCAATGAGGCTTTCACAGCTTTCTTTGTGTTCCAGCAAATGCAATCTCTGCTTTTATTCAAACACACTGTCATTTCTAGTACCTGTGTTCTACCACTGGGTAAAAATTTAAATATCTGTAGCATTTTCACAGTAACTTTTGAGATGTTATTTGCATTAGTATTTAGTAGTGCAAGCTCATCAATGGAGCCATAGTAAGATTTATGCACCACTATGTCCCATTGAAACATTGTTTGGGGACATGCTGTCCCTTTTGCAGTGAAAGAAATTTTATTTTAGTTTACCTTATTTTCAGATTAAAATGAGTTAACACATCTAGCAATATCTCAATTTATGTCAGCTCCATTTATCTTTTCAAGTTCTATAAGCTTTGTTTACTGGGTTAAGATTTACCTAATTGGGTACATGATATTACCGAGTATTTTGTGGCATAATGTAAACACTTGACTCATATGCATCACCGTTCTAAAAAATCATCTTTTGCCATTTTTATGTTTCCATTTTGCTGTTTAATCTTACATAAACCTACTCAGTTTGAAAGAAGAACATGTGCACATTGCAGTCCTCATGGACCTTCCTTGGGAATGTCGAGTAACATTCATTCTTTTCACTGATTTGAGTCTGCTGTCCTTTACTCTGATGTGAATCAAGAGCTGACCCCTTGAAGCCTGCCCCACAAAGGCTGGATCATCAGTCTTGCTGCAAGGTGATGGTAACTCCCCAAAGAAATGGGGATTATTTTATTAGTGGGTTTGTGGGTTATTCTGAGTAGATTTTCCAAGAACAATTATGTTGGTTTAATGAACATAGGTCTCAAAATTCAGCTACCTGTTGCATTCTAAGTTTTTTTTCTTCTTATAAATGTCTGTGTTGTGTGTGACACACTTGTTCTCGCACGTTCAGGTAATAAATCTGCCTGTTTCCGTGCTAGCTTACTATGTATAACATGTAAGTGCATCTTTTCTGGTACCTGGTGCTGTACTTCAGTCCTGGCATCTCTAAATGAGAGCCCCCTCATTTACAACGCCATGTCGGCTGCTAAGCAAGGAGGGCACCTTGACTCCAGATCTCCCTGTGCTGTCCTTGATCTGCCATATCCAGAATTGTTCTCATCTCAAACATGCTGCTGATGCATTTGCAGAAAGAGGACTATTATTTTTGTGCTATTACAGAAGTACCCAAGAAGCACCAATTGCGTTCTAGGGCTTCATTGTGCAAACTACTTTTGGCCTCATTCCAGAGGGCCAACAGGCTTACTTACTGATCAGGTAGAGCAGAGGACTGAAGGACAATATGGATGAAGAGGAGAGGCAACAGCTGTAGTCTCCATTTGGTATCTGCCCTGACATGGCACCGTAGGCTTCGGTGATGGCTGTGGAGCAGGTATTGCTGAGCAGTGTAAGTGAAGCAATGATCCAGTGTAAGTGGGGGCATGGAGGAGAGTAGTTTCATTTGGGTTTTTGCTGTGACTTGGTGCATGTGCAAGGTCCTGTCTAAAATAGCTTATGAATTAAGACATAGAAATAATAATTTTCACCTGAAGTCACAGCAGACAACAAAAACTGAGTTTAGCATGAATCCCAGGGATTAGTTATTAATACCTTGCATCCTTCTAACAGTCTTGAACTGTATGCTACTGGCTTTGCTTCTAGCTAAGTGCTGTTCTTCAGCATATGAAGTAGAGCTGACTGAAAAATAAGAGCTACAGTTTCATGAATCATTTAGCATTTTAGCTTTTTTTCCCCTCTATTCTAGAGTAAAACTGAAACTGAGGAGTATTTATTGAGGGCATGAAAGATTCCAGGTGCTCTCACAAATACTAGTTTTTTCCACAAATCCTCGATAGACTCTCACACCTAAACAACACTTCTTTTGTTATGCCTGGTTTATGTGCCTTGGTACTCCAATCGCCACATATTTCATAGCTTTTACTATTCCATCCTAATGGGCTTGCCAATGAGCAAATCAGCATTGCATCCCATATCACATCGTATCATCCCATGTGCCTTATTCTTTTTGTTTGAACTTGAGAGACTTCCTACTAATTGTTAACAATAAAATCTATATCCACTCTCACATCCTTGTGAAGTGTTGGCCAAGAGACAACATCCTAGAGTGCACTCTCTGGAAAAACTTCCATGTCATGAACAGTCAGAGATGCCTACCCGCTTCTGCCCGGTGCCAGGAGAAGCAAAAATAGAGAAGGCTTTGAAAGGTGTTGTGTGAATAGGTAACCCTGCTTGAGCACAAGGTAATCCCGTTAGAAATTCACCCTGGTGCAAGGCTCCTATTTGTCCCAGAGGCAGCTGCTTTTTAGTGGAGTGTTGGAGTCTACCTAGGTGAAAGAGTTAATTTGAGAGGCTTTTGTATATGCTAATACTATTTTGTCTGAGGAACTTTCTGTGCTCCTGTGCTTTCCAGCGTTGTCTGGGTTTTGTGTAATTTCATTAATTGGAAACGGTTCTAAGGAGAGCATCTTTCCCCAACCATCTCTGCGTGTGAAATATGGGCTCTGCCTTTCTCTGTGCAGCTCTAACACTGAGATTTAAGTCTGCAGCGCTGTAACTGTGATAGTTACACGGTTAAAAAAGAAGGAACCTTCAGTTTCAATGGAGCGCCCTTTGCAAGAAGCTGGTGCTTTACGGTTTGTAGGTGGAAATACAGAGGCTCCCTCCTTTATAGGAATACCCCAGTTCCGGGCACCCCCACCCACGGGTGATTTAAGACAAGAGGTGTGCCTTCTTCTCGGCCACGTTGCCGGTCCCGTGGTCTCTGCTCCCGTCCGGGAGCCCCGGGAGGGCCGTGCTCGGTGCCCCCGCACGTGGTGCCTTCTGTCGTTGGGGACACCCGCGGGCACCGACCCTGCCTGGCACCGTCTCCTCCCTCCGTCCCCGCCGGGACTGGGAGAACTTCAGCGCGGCGGCTCCGTGCCGGGCGGCGGGACCGGACCCCGGGCGGGGAGCGGCAGAGCCCCCGCCGGCAGCGGAGCGGGGGGGTCCCGGCGGCGGCTCCCCGCCCCGGCGGGGGCTGTGCCGGCAGGGGGCAGGGCTGGGAGCCGGCCGCTCGTGTTTCTAGGGCTTGACGTCCTTCCAGCCAGCCCGCCCCCCTTTCCCGGCAAAGCCGGCCCTCCGCGGGCGGAGAAGTCCCGAGAAGTGGCGGCGGGGTCCCCCACCCTCCCCCGGGCGCGGCGGGGCCGCGGCGATGGGTCGGGAAGTTTGGCGGCGAGGGGGCCCGGCGCCCCGCCGCTGAGACACGGCCGCTCCGGGGCCGGTCCCTTTTCCGAGGAGCGGGAGGGCGCCACAAAGTGAAATCCATGAGGATTCTCGGGCTTCTCCTGGAGAAAGGCTCGCATATGCTGCAGTGTCTCTGTGGAAGGCGCCTGAGATCCAGCCACAGCCCAGGTGGGGAGCGCGCGTCCTTGTCCCCGCCGCCCTCGCCTCCCCGCCCGGGCGCCGCTCAGCCCGGGCTGGCCCCGTTTCCTCGCCTTCCTCCGCCCCCGCCTCGCCGGCGCCGCGCACAGGTGGCCGGGATGGGCCGGGCGCTGTCCGCGGTGCTGACCCCACCGAGCGTCCCCGACACCGAGTCGCCCTTAACTCGGCATCCCCCACACCCGGGTCCCCTCCGCCCCCAGGATCCTCACCCGTGGCACCATTCACAAGCCAGCCTCCATCCACCCGTGGACTCCACCCCACCCTGTGCTTAATCCCGCCTGCAGCCCCCACCCAAACGGAACCTCTGCATAGGTTCTTTGTCCCCACACAGATTCCTTCTGCACATATGACCCTCGTTAGTGTTTCCCACCCCACCTGCAGCCCACTCAGGTCCGTCTTCATATGGGACTCCCGTATCTTCTATCTCACCGGGAACCCCCAACCGTACCCTCCGTTACCACCTGGTCAGGATAGGGATAACCTATAACCTTCTCCAGTGTGCCAATGGCCCCACAGAACTCTAAGGCTGAGCCCACCGTAAGAGCTCTCCATACCCTTTGTCTCTAGTAGTAGTAACGTTGCAATGGAGAGTGTTCAATATGTTTCTGAGTGGGGATTTTCCTAGAAGCAAAGGGAAATACCTGGCTGCTCTTGGTGAGGGGCCAACACCTGTCTCAGTATCTAGCCTGTTGGGCAGGGAGTATTGCACTAGGATGGGGGAATGCAGTGGGATGAATGTCTGATTGATATTCCTGATCTTAAGCTGTCCCTGAGCATGTTTTGAAGAAGGAAATAAGTGCATGAGTGCTTTGGTTTGGTGTGGCACTTCCTCTGAATTTCAGGATGATCTTGTTAAAGCTTTTTACGTGGTGTTTCTACAATTTCTTTTGTGCTACATGTGGTTTTTTTTGTTTTTTTTTTTTTTTTTTTCATGAATCTGACTTTCCCTCTCTGCAACACTGGGTAAATGTCTATGGAAAGAAACCCTATGTTATTGTTATTATTAAGACCTGCAGAAACCATAGCACTAACCCTACTGCTTTGTGCTTCACTGGCTTTCAGTTCCTGCTTGGCCTTTGAGTAGGTCTGCTTAGTGAGCCCTGACCATTGTAATCTTTGGGCACTGGTTGTTTACAAGATGTCTTTTAGAGTATTCTTTGCTCATGCTTGTGCTGTTTTCTTTTGTGAGATCTTGGTCCCAGAAGAGAAAAATTTCTATGCCTCTTGTGTAAATTGCTTGGTGCTGTCTCTTGAAGAGAAAGGCTGTTCTTGGGGGAATACCGTTGCTGAGGTAGCCTGGATTCCCTTATGACCTTGCTAAGAAAAGGTTGTTAATGGTTATAGGCACCTGTTTATGTTTCAGTAACCTCTTCCCTCTCTCCTCACCTGTGCATGCAAGTTGTTGTCTGAGACAGGTCATGGCAACAGGGGACATGCTGGAAATATTTAGGAGACTGGCTTGGCTCCCTTCAAAGTGTGTTTTGCCCTGCTTTGAAGAACAATATGATAAATAAATAGAATAAATTTTGGCTGTGCTTTGCAGCGTCACACATATTATTCTCTTTTCAGTGAAAACCTATATTGGGATTTTCTTCATAGTGCTTTGTGTGAATGTTTGTTTTGTGTCTTTTGGAAACCTGGACCAGTAAAGAGAACAATAACCTTCTGGTAAAAATGGGGTGGTGCTCAGGCCATGGGGTATGCTTGGCTCTAACTTCAGTGAACTAGAAGTCGATGACAGTGTCCTAATAGTTTCCCTGCTGAACATGTTTGGCTTTACAGGTGCGTCCTGTGCTGAAGCTTGCTTAACGTGTATGTGGTGCCTGAGTCTTTCCTGATCTCTTCTGCTCTGATGGAACGATACTGAACATTGTGTAGTCTTTGTATTTCATGATGTTGTGCTAGAAGGAGGTAGTCTATGGGAATGACCTCCTGTTGTTATCTCCAACTGATCTTATTTTCCAGATGCTTAACCCCATGCCACCATGAGCCTGAGCGCTCTGGATGTGGTCTGTTGCTTTGAATCAGGATGCTGAAATACGTTGCGGCTTCTTGGCTGCATTTTTTCATTTTCCATTAAGGTTGGGCTTTATGTTCTTGAAAAATGTGCAATAAAAATGAAAGTTTCCACCTATAAAGGGGTCACTGTGGGCCTGGGCCTTCTGGAGGAGAAATCTCCTTGTTACTTCTTCGGAAGGTGAACATGCCCCAGGAGATAGGTGTATACTCCAGCAACAGCCCCGAAAGTGTAGTGCTATGCCCAGCACAGCACTGCGGGGGCTATACCAGTCACAGATGTAAACCAACAAAAGGATCATAAATTACAGGAGTGGAAGAACTGTGGAAACATGGACCACAACAGCAGTGGTATAGAGTGCCTGTGAGCTACTTATACACCCTTGATCCTCTGATCTGAAGAGTTATACTGACAGATTGACCAAGCCCTTGCCCTTCTCATATCTATGTTTTCTTTAATGCAAACAAGTCATCAGGACGTAAGCACATGTGTAAAGTCAGATTCATACTTGTGTGTTGTGCTGACTCAGAGCCTTAGACCACTCCTAATTTTGACAGAAGCATTATACTTCAAAGGAAAACAGTGAAATATTGAAGGTAGTTGTGTAGTACTGTGAAGGTCTGTTGTGATGCTAGCAAAAATATTAGCAATATTTTTGTTATTGTTATGCAAAGACCTCTCAGCTTTTTAATCTTAGCTAACTCTAGCCTGGTGTTTTCTCATGCTCCACTTCTGAGGTCTGCAAACACTTGTCTCAGACTGTGCAGGGGAAAGCTGCTTTGGTTGTTTGAACAGCACCTGGCAAAATGAGACTTAATGGGTCTCCAAGCTACCACAAAAGTGCAAATAATTTATAGCAATACAGAACAAGAGATTTATCCTAGTCCTTTGTGAATTTCTCTAAAAGTATTTTAGCACAGCAACATCCTGTGTAATCTTCCAGGTACTGCATTTATTATCTTAGTTTCAGAGTTTTTACACTGACTAATTGTATTGCATGGGCAGAGATATTTCCCTTCTTGATGGTGCAATTACAGTTAATTTTATTAAGTGTTTTTTCTTTAATTTATTTTCTCTGCTAACACTTTTTTCACCCTTGCTTGGGAGATGTGGTTTGGCAGTCCAGATTTATTTTTTTTTTTGCTTTTGGCTTCCTAATCAACATTATGAAACAGATAGCTACTATGTTTGTAAGTTCAAGGTAACCATTAGATAATTATTGCATTTTTGTTGTAACTGTGAATAGAGTTGTGAAAGAATATTTTGTGTGGCTGTACCTGGTTTTCACACCCTTTGATGTAAAAGCCCCTGTACCCATAGACTACATAATAGCAGCATTGAGATTTCTGCTAGTGAGTGTTTCAGTCTGCCTTTGTAAGGATTTCTTACTTGGCTGAATGAGTGGTTCTGTCTCATGCCTGTCCTGCCCTTGGCTCCTGGACAGACTCTCCTGTGGGATGCATCATTGCTAAAACCACAAATATTTCTCACATCCACTAGCGACAACATTCAGCAGTAATGCATTTTCAGCTTTATTTTCGGTAGGAAAAGTCTGGTTGTATCCAGAGACTGATCTATTCTCAAACATGCATAAGAGTGCTTCTCAGTTTAAATTCCTATTTTGCAAATTGATGCCTTCAGTAGAAATTAAGCTCATATTGAAAGTAAATCCTGAACTTGGCTTCTGTGAGAGTCTCACACTGGTGAAATTTGGAGATGCTCCTGGAAATATGCTGATTGATGCTGGCTTTATGGGAAATTAAAATGATGTCTGGCACAGAAGGTCTTAATATTTCTCCAGGCATCACAACACTAAGTTTGATATTTGGGGCAATAGGAACAAGCACTCTGTCTAGGTAAGCAAGGTCAGGTTGTGGCTCTGCCATTAGCCAGTCCGTTGCTGTCAATACACATCTTTTCATTTGTCTTTAAACTATTTGGGGCACTGTCATAATGTGTCTGCAGTGTCTGTGCAAGACATCTCATCTGCAGATGCAAATGGAATCACCCACATAGGAGGTACAATTGCATATTCAAGAACAGCGCTTGGCTTATGAGCAGAACAGGCATTCCTTGGTTTGCTTGTGCAGTCTTCTATGCATTCATCTACACTTTATTTACATACACTAGTTCTTGAATATACAGTGCTGTTTATTCAAGTAGACAGCAAGTTACAATGTTCAGCAAATACCGCACAGTCAGCTTCAAATTACTGAAAGCAAGAGCTCTGTGCATGGAAGTGACAGATAATAAAACCTGCAATTTCTGCTGAGTTTAGGGAGCACAGAGAGCCTGTCTGATCTGTGGCATTTCAGAGTGTGGTATGTGCATTACTGGTGGGAGATTGGAAAGGCAGCTTGGTGCTGCTGAACTGGAGCTGGGAGAGGGGGTCGCAAGGCTGAGAAAAAATGGTATCTGAGTGGGGGTCATCAGCACGTTTTCCTTCCTGCACCAGGTCTCTTGCTTGCTTCTCTGCCACTGCTCAAAGCGTGTCAGTGCTCCTGAACACATTTTGCTCAGGTGCCCTCTTCCTGTTTTGTGTTTTTTTGAAAAGAAGCACTTGCTGACCACTGGAAATTAAGTACTTGTGCTGTTCCAGGGTAATGCCTGTTGTTGACACAACATGTGCTAATGGAAATAATACCTTTTGTCTGATTTAGTTTAATTCATCTGGGAAATGAATTAAACAAAACTCTGAAAAATCTTTTTTATTATAATAGGAGCACTCCTCTAGGGTATTATTCAAGAATAGCTATAGCATTTTAAATCCCTGCTTTCCTTTATTCTGAAGTAACCCTCTCATGTAGATATTGGCTAAGCATCTCTCCTGGAAGCACATAGTGCTTGTCCATCTTTGTGGAAAAAAAAAAAAGAAGAAATCAGTTCTGGCTGAGCTAGAAATGATTAATTTTTTAGGGGTTTTATTTGCTGAAATTGCTTGTTTTCTATTGTATAGAATTCCAGAGATATAAATGATAATGATTTCAGTTATATGCATATCACTTTTTTAGAGTGTTCTCAGCCACTTCTTTGTAGTAATGCAAAGGAAGGTCTTTGATACTATGCAGGATGTTATTGTTCAGTTTGCAGTAAAATATTTCATAAATCTTCAAAAGCACATGCAGGTCCACGGACTCCCTGGGTGTAAAGTGATTTGGCAATGTATAGGTGTCAGCCAGATGTCTGAGGTTACAGAGCTGGCTACCTGGAATTGCTGCCTCTTCGCCCAGTCAACTGAGTATTGAAACTTGTCTGGATCCTACCAGAGCATCACTGATATTGAGTCACATTTGGGAAATGTTTTACTTTCAGTGAATGAAAAAATTCAAGCAAGATAAGAGTAATTTGAATTTTCTTAAGTATCTGTAATTAGGATGATGAACAGTACTCTGAAGCAGAGGTTGGCTGGTTTATGGCACTTGTCACCTGGAGATTTACATGGTTTTCTAAAGGAATACAGCTTACCTTCCTTCACTTCCAAACTCAACCAAGGAAAGAACAAGAGTTTGTCTGAGTTTAAACACCACGTACAACTGACGCATTATAAACTGTAGGTTTTAGTGGGAAATGTTAACTAACAATGTAATGAAATAATTTTTCAGCCTTTTCCCTGGTTTTCCTGAATAACTGTGTGTATAAAATACTGTCTTCTATGTTATTGTTTTTCCATTTGAAGAATAACAAAAGAATCCAGGGATATAGGCAGATATTTAAAGTTGATGACTTTCAGAGCAGATGCTTTCAGCTTAAGAGCTGTGTGACTATTGTTAGATCATGTTTACTCAAAGACCAAGGAATATTTCCGGAGAGAGCTCTCAGTTCAGTGAACCATCTAAGTGCATATTTAACTCTATACATGTAACTAGCCCCATTTTAAGATGATCATATGCTTGAATACTTACCAGAACCATTGTTTTAGATGAGTGGCACATACCATCCCTAAAACTCTTCTTGTTCTCCCTGTCCAACAGGTCATTGACAGCAAGCTTGTTTTCTGTATCTAGCACGTTCCTCTGGAGGTATTCACAGCCATCAGTTCTCAGATGAAAAGCCACGTTCATTTAAAAAATTCAAATCCTCCTGCTTTGGTTGTGAGAATAATCTACTTTGACTTACTGAAGTTTCACTTGAAATCAAGCCACTTGTCTTCCCATAGCCCTTTCTGCTGCTTTCCAGAAGTAACCTGTTTAATTTTTTACCAAACTGATGCTAGTTGTAAATTTTTTAGGTCAGCATGGTCCAAAAGCTAGATCAGATTTCTTGTAGAATGATAGAATTGTTTAGGTTGAAAAAGACCTCTAAGATTATTGAGTACAACTGTTAACCCAGCACTGGCAGGGCCACCACTAAACCATGTCCCTCAGTGTCACATCTGCATATCTTTAAAATACCACCAGGCCTGGTGACTCCAGCACTTTCCAGGGCAGTCTATTCCAATGCTTGAAAACCCTTTTGGAGAAGAAATTTCTCCTCACATGCAATTTAAAGCTGCTTTGATGCAACTTGAGGCCATTTCCTCTTGTCATGCCATTTGTACTTTAGAGAAAAGGCTGAACCCCTATCTTGCTACAGCCTCCTGTCAGATACTTTTGGAGAGCAATAACATCTCACTCAAGCCTTCTTCTCTCCAAGTTAAACAACCACAGCTCCCTCAGCTACTTCTCACAGAACTTGTTCCCTAGACTCTTCTCCAGCTCTGTTCTGGAGCTGCACGTGATCCAGCACCTCAGTATCTTTCTTGAAATGAAGATTCAAGAACACAGGAAAAGTGAACACAGGAATTGAGATGTGCCCTCACCAGTACTGAGTCCAGGTACAGGTCCTTTGTGTACTCTCTAGATGCAATGATAGTACACAAAGCTTGTGAATAGATGTCTGCTTAAAAGGCCTTTAAATAGATTGTTCTTCCCCTTGGAGGAAAAGAGATGTGTAATGTTTAATAATAAAAATAGTGTTTCTTCCCATAGCCTGAAATGGCATGGAAGGAGGTAATCATGTTCTGTATGGCAAAGCATTTTTCTAAATGGATGTTTATGCCTTTCTAGCATGGTGGCTGTGATTGGCTGCTGGGCCGATTTGCATGTACTAAATTGCAGTCCTGGGGATCTGTGAAAACAACCCAGCAATGCCAATCTCAGCTGGGAGCATGGAAGCTGCTGCTAATTTTGTGACGAACCACCCCCAGGCCCAGCGTGAGTCATTATCATTGTTTTGTTTTCCAGAAGTCGGTACCGAATGCTTCCAGGATCCAAAGCCTGGATTATCTCTGGAATTGTATTTATTCCCCCATAACTTTGTTTATTTATAAGAGGAAAGAATAGGAAAAAAATCTGTATTAAAAAAACCATGAAATAATTAGTTGTTTCCTTATTAGTGTTCTCTTCCTGCTTTTAATGTGCATTCACAGCCGTTTGTTCACTTGAAAACTCTCTTATGCATAGCCCAGCACTCATACTGCTCGGTCCTAATCAGCTTGCTTTGTGCTGCCAAGGGGATTGGGTGGCAACAATAAGTACAGTGAGATGAAGCGACTTGACTGAAGTCATTGCTTGGCCCTGGCAGAGCTGACATGGGGAGTTTCTGCCCTCTGTTCTTCTATTTGCCCTGTTAGTTTCACAGCGAGTCTTTTTTGAAGCCACAGCTGTGTGTGGGAGCCCCTGGGGCATCCGTTTGCTGTCGGTCAGGAGTCTGTTATCTGAGGAATGCACTGGCCTGATCCCCAGGGTCTTACACCTGATGACCACTTGCTGGGGTTCCTGGTCCTCTGGGAGATAGGACAAGGTGTTCAGAGACCAAGAAAGGCCCCTGCCCTGTGCTGGAATTGTGACAAATGTAATCAATTTAGTCCCAGCTTTTAGCCCTTCTTTCAGATTTGTCTTCTCAAATACACCTCTTTGATGTGGCATAGAACATGCAAATGCACCTGCAGGGACTGTGGGCCGGATGCAGAGGAAATGCTGGGCCCTTCAGGGGAAAGATCCGGGAGTAGGAAGATGCATGTGTGTGGGCACACAGAAGCACAGAGAAGTGATTTAAATGCATAACTTGGACATACAGTGGGAGGAAAAAGACATGGACAGTGTGGGAGGCCTACATGAGCATGGGAGTGGAATAAAGAGCTGAGAGCACTGAGGAAGAGGAATGAAGAAGGGGGAACTTCTAGTGCTGCTTAAACACTTTGTATTGCTTAAAAATGTAGCTAAACATGCTGCGCTTTCTTTGTGGAAAAAAGTACCCAGTATGCCATTCCCTGCTCTGTCTTAGTGATTTTTGGGATCTGGAAGTCTGCTGGGAGGACCCAACGTACACCAGGGGTTAGGGACAGGCCATAGCAGTCTTCTTTACAGGGCTTGTGGTGAAGCTGGACATACTTAGACAGAGCATTCAAACTGGAAAAGCACAAGGATCAGAAGTGTCCATGACAGTCCCACAGTGACAAGCCTCTCTATGATGTTTGTGTGTCTACAAATTACCTACTGGAAATGTATTGTGAAGTCCTCCATACTGCGAATTTCTTCTCAAGTTTTTCTCAATCTTCAAGGTTTCCTCCTTTGTCACAAACGCAACATGAAAACCAAACCAAAAAAAAATTAATTATTCTACTGCCAGTGGGACTGGGCAGCTAATGTGTTACCACTGCTTTTCTGAGTTCCTATGACTTACTGTTGCCTTGTTTATCCTCTTCTGTGGTTGTTTTCCAATGGTGGTGATTGGTGCATCTGATCCTACATGGAATTGCAGCAGTGAAATTCAAGCGCATGCCCTGACAAACTGGGATACCTTCCTATGTCCCAGTGCACGGTGCTCTCCTTGCTCTCAGCTCTGTGTGCCCAGGGCCCTTCACTTCTCTGCTTCTTGAGTTCAGAAATAGTGTAGGAATGTCCTGGCTGGTGTGTTGATGAGGCTGGAGGTGTTGCTTTTGAAAAACTGATTTCCCCAGTGCTGACTGTACTTATGTTCAGTGCAAGCAGGGTATAATCTTTGAAAATATTTGGTTGGTTGATCAGACAAACATGTATATAAATATTCACATATGGCTTATTGTCCTGTGGCTGTGCTTGAGTATTCCTCTCTAATAATTGTAATTTACCTTTTATGGATAAGACAAAAAATCCTGGTTTGCTTTTTCCTCTCTTTCTGCATTTACTGAAGTTTCTGTGATGAATCCTCTATTGTGCTCACCCTTAACGTGAAGAGGCAGTTCTGGGAATGTAAATTGTGCTCCCTGATGCTTTAAGACTGCTCAGCAATGAAATGCACCTTTCCTGCCCCACCTCACCTGGTAAATGGCTGACATATCTTATAACATCTTGCTGGAGATCTGTTTCTGTCCTGCAGCTCATTCACAGCACCTTGTCCAAGAAGATGATGTGACTGTATTTTAGGGGTGGTTTGGGGCTTTGTTTTTGAGGTTAGAAAAGGTGAGCTAGAACTGTGAAATTTCTTTGGATGGTATGTGAAGCGTGAATAAGGAGGACAGTTAAATGGGAGAATGTCCTTTGCTGAGGAAACACTTTAGTGAATGAATTTCTCGCTTGTTTGGTGTTTCTGGCAAGTGGTGGGTCTTGCTGAGAGCACTCCCATGAGAGCTTCTCTCCTACTCATCCACAGCCTGTGCCCTTTGGGTCGATACTTCTCTGTCTAACACACTGTCTGGCAAGGGAAGCTCTCACCTCGGCAAGGGATGCCCCAACCTCCCAGAGAAGGGCAAGAAACACAGTTTCTAAATTACAGTCTGCTGAACTTAAAAATACACAAACCAGCAGCTTTTCTTTGTTAGTAATGGGAAAAAACCCAAACAATCCCAAATTGGCAGAAAGATCCAGACAGGCACACAGCTTTGCAGAATAGCCATGAGTGCCTCCTGGGGACTGTGCTAGGGGCTGTACAGGCATTGTTTATGAGCTACATGTCCCTGAAGAAGAGAGTTTCAGTAAGAAAGTCCTGTTTTGACAAGGGACTGGCAGGGTGCAGAGAGAGAAATGCAGAGCTCTGAAGTGTGCTGGGAGGACAGGTATGGTCTTACTCCCATCCAGAGCAGGGAGGAAGGACTGGGTAAATCCTCCTCACTCAGCCTGGAGGCATCTTTCTCTCCTGTCCCCCTGCTCACTTGGATAAGCTGCAGACTCAGTGCAAGTCTCCAACTCACTGGCTTTTCCCTGCTGCTTCATTGCTCCCAGTCTGTAGAAGGGGAAGACAGCACAGTGTTGGGGAGGAAAGGAAGGCATTTCATCTCTATTATTTATGGGAATGTTGTTCATTTGGCTGGTAAAATGCTGCTGGGATTAAATGTTAGAGGAAAGATGTGCTTGTTACTCAGTGAGCACATGTTGCCCCACTAACTGTCAAAGGACAGTCCTCTGTTTTAGCACTTTTATAATCTATCTTTAAGCCTTGAGACTAAGAACTGATGTGTCTTACTCCCTACTTCATCTCCACTTAATCCACAGTGGTGTTGTGTTATACAGACAGATCTTCACTGGGTTTAATATAGCTTGGAAAGCATTACTTGGGGGGAAGAGGGGGGGAAAAAACCTCTGAAAAAATTCACCAATAAAAAGACGCATGGAGGTAGTGTCAATTAACAGAAAAATATGAGAGCGGTTAATCTGGGCCAAAATAAAGTGTCCAACTAGCTCAGTATTTTTTCTCCATCCACATTAAACACACAGAAAAAAGGTAAGAAAACAGCAATACAATGTATCCCCCAAATACTCTCCCAGCTGCTAGCTATTTTCAGCTTAGAAAAATTTCTGATTCAGTCATGGTACAATGTACGTGGAATTTCTCAGTGGATTTCTCTTCTGTGTACTTGACCAGACTCCCCTTGAGCTCAGGTACATTTTTAGCATCATACTGTCCTGTGGAAAGGATTTCCCCAGACCTGTTACATGAAGAAGCCCCTCTTTTCCTTTGTTTTCATTCGGTTCCTGCTAGCCTGGGTTGACGCATTCCTGAGACCCAGTACTGATTGAGGTAGTGAATAACAGTCCCCATCCTCCTCTCATGATCATTGTCATTGCATGGACCTCAAGCATACTTATGCTAAGCTGTCTCTCTTCAGTTTGAAGTGGTTTTGATCTTCTTTGTTGCCTCTCTCTAAACCATTCCTAGTTCTTGTAAATGTTTATTGCAATGAGCAGAGCACAACAGCACACACTTGGCTCAAGCAAAGCATTACCTTTCTTTACACCCAGGGCTCAGAAACAGTGGGGTCAGTTCAGGTGGAGAGATAGTAGTTATCATGTGGAGTGCAGAAAGGATAGCAGGCTGGTGTGGCCAAATTATGAGTTCTGTAGCTGCCAGTCCCTACAAGCCTGTGATTAAAGTGGTATCTGACGCTCGGTGTGGACACAGCCTCAGTCAGCCGTTCAGCCACGTCAGGAGATGAGGATGGCCGTGCCGAAAACTGTGTGTGACGAAGCGTGTGGGGTTCACCTTGAGACACAGTTTCATCTTTTGGATGCTTTGAGCTCTCTTCTGCCTGACAAGCCGTGGTGGCAGTTGGCTGCCCATGGAGCAGAGTGGAAGAGGCGGTTCCACTCTGATGTGAGATGCTGCCTCTTGCAGCCAGAGGAGAGGAACCGGGACACCTGGAGTACAACTGAGCTCCTTCCATAGAATATCCTGAGTTGGAAGGGACCCAAAAGGATTATCAAAGTCCAACTCCTTTGTAGTACTAATCTGCATAGTGAGAGGAGCTGCAGCTTAAACCCCATTGATTGTATTGACAAGATCTCCACCGAGTGTGGGGGAAGCCAGGGAGAGTTGCTCAGTCTGACACTTAGGCTGTGGGTGCCTGCATGTAACTCCACCCTGGGTGCCACCACACCTCCCTCTGCCTTATTGCCTGTCTGTACAGTGGAGATGATGCTGCCTTCTTTGCAATGTACCTGTGAGACTAATGCAGGACCTCTATGGGACCACTGAAGGACTGTAAGTTTCAAAGCAGTTTAATATTACTCTGTACACTGGAACTGGGGGAAGAGGTTAGGATTTTAGGTATTTAGCAGAAGATGCACCATGAGAATTTTACAGTACAGTTGAAATTACTCATTTGTGCTTTAAGAGGCATTTGAGACTCCCAGCCATTCAATAAGCTCCCATTAAAAGCACATGCATTATAACTTTCTCACGTAAAAGTATTTAAGGTTCAGTGGGAGTGCAGCTTGCCAGAGAGAATATATTGGCTGCCTGTTAAGAGAAACAGATGAAGGCAATTGTTTTCTAAGGGTTAAGTGTGACATGTAAGCCAAGGCCTAAAGGGTTAGCAAGTGCTAGCCAGCAGCTGGGATAGCTCAGTGATGGATAACAAGTGCCCTGTCCTTCGATCCTTCCAAAAAGAGTCTTACTCAGTGAAGGTTTCTAACACTGACTCAGCAACAGCACTGATTTTAAAGGGCTCAGTTAGCACCTTCTACACACTAAATGTTAATGACGACGTCTCAGGAGGTAGATTTCAGAGAAAAAAGGGTTTTTTCACTGTTGCTTGGGTCTTGCTTATCCTCTCTATGTTACCTGCAGCAGTGTGCTAACACATAGGCAAAGTGGGCTGTGACCTCAATCAGCTAGTTAATTTTAAGCCCATGCTTAAGTGATTTGCTAAAACTGTGCTTATTCGGAGAAGAAAAACAGACTGTATTTTCATTGCTCAAGCTAGGTGAATTGTAACATCTAAATGATTTTAATGATGAAAGGGTAAATTATGCTTTGAAACAATTGTTTACGTTTCCATAAGGAATATTAGTAGAAGTCAGGATGTCTCAGGATTCATAGTCGTGTTTATGCTTTGATAATAGTCCCTTCAAAGTTACCTAAAACACTGTATTGTGCATTTACTTTTTTACCTCTGTATTTTTAAGATGAGCTGAGCTCATTAAACCAAAGTATTTTTTATGTCTTGTGTCAATAGAAAATGTTATTTTAATAGTTCAGAAGGAATCAGAGAGGGAAGAGATTGTTTCCCTTTCGTGTTCAGTACGTTCTTCATCCTTTTGCTTTTTGATGACTAAACTGTTCTGTATTTGCAATTGAAAACTGTTGATTGGAAACTCATGTGAGAGTAACACAAATGGGGCTTGATTTTGACAAATACATTCATGATTGTTTGCCTAATTTGTGTGTGCAATTAGCGTGATTGCCACTGGAAATGGCCATCTGAGAACAGACTGTTGGAGATTTCTCTCTTCTTCTGATCTGTTTCCTCTCTCTTCTCCTTAAGGTGCCAACTTCTATGGTATCTAAAAATTACCCATGGCAGTTTAATTTGGTAATATGTTTGTTGATCTCCTTTCATCTTTTACCTCTCCACTTTCAGGTGTTTGTTAAAAGGCTGAGGATGTGATTCCTTTCTGCTTCCTTCTCAAGTCCACTTGACATAATGTAAGAGAGGTTCTTTCATCTAAGCTGTTAATCTTGCAGTTTAGAGAGTCAGATCCCATTGGCATCTCTATAGATTCTTAAACGGCCATAGTAATATTTAAGCAGTTTCCAGACATGCACAAAGGATTTACAGCTCTCATCTGTCAAGTCTCTTTCTCCCTCCTGAGGAGACCTGTGCTCGCAGGGGACGTTTATTGGTGACAAGGTGGGATTGTTTCATTTTGTTTTGTTTTAAATATGATGAATTAAAAAGGTAAGATAGATGGGTGTCTAGAGTATTCTTTTCAAGGAGGCTGGGAAACCTGGTACAGGTTAGGAATTTGAAGGGCATGTCAGCACAAGGAATCTTTGAGCTGATTTAGGGCTGGTTTTGTGGGAGCATGGGATCAATGTCGCAGTTCCTCAAGGGCTTCACTGCTGAGTAAGAGAAAGGGATGAGCATCATACCCTTATTCCCCCACCTAGGCTGATGCTAGAACTGGGATATAAGCCAGAGCAGGAAACTAACCTGTTATTCTTATTAGTGACATTTTAAAAGTGAATCATTTTTAATCAGATCAGCCTTACTCGAGTCATCATGTGGCCACACAAGCACTGCTGCTGTCGTGAGGGAAGCAGCAGGAAAGGTGTAGCAGAAGGCAGGGAAGAGGAATGGGTAGAATTGACCCTGTTAGCAGCTACTCACTCATATGTGGGTTTGAAGCCATGGAGTACTGCCCCTCTCCTGGTGACATTCACATCATATTCATTGTTCCTGAAATTTTCTCCCTCCTGAGATACAACTAAGTCATGTCTAAAGATGAGGTGCACCTTCCAGTTTGGGATGTGACTCAGACTTATAGTTGCAGAGGTGGGAGAGCTGTGGCAGTGCTGTGGAAGACAAATATCCGCTGGCTCATTAATGATGGGATGGAGAACAGACACTGCCTGATTGTTTATTGGCTGTGGTCTTTCATTAAGAGTAAATTCAATTTTCCCAGTATTGACAGCTGCCTGATGGAGGGGTCGTGCTTTGTGGCAGGCACTGAACTGCCAAGAACAAACACCCAGATATAGCCACATGTCAAGAATGATACCAGTGGTGTATCTCCTTTTCTTCTGTGCTCTCTCTCCTTGTTGAGAAGAAACACCTTCTAAGGATGAGATGTTAAATATATCAACCCTGGCCTGTCTACTAGCTAGGGAATGCTGGGACGTTCATGTACTTTAAGTGGGGAAGGTGGTTTTTGTTTGTCCTTGTTTGTTCCTGGCCTGGGTTGGGATGGATTTAGTTATGGAATGTAACGTTTTTTCCAAAAAGTCCCCCAAACGAAACAAAACCTTTGGGTTTTTTCCTGCCCAGTCTTTCTGATCCTTTCCAAAGCATGAACTTTGGAAAGAAACAAGCAAAATGTGTTTTGCCAGGGAGCATCAGTTTCTGTGGGCCCCAGCATTGCTCTTCCCCGTGCTCTGTCCAGCCAAGGGCCCTCTCCATCGGTACAGCTCACTCAAGCATCTTCTCTCCTCATTCTGAGAGCTGCTCCCGCCCCTTCCAAACATATAATTAGAGGCATGAAAAAAATAAACTTGTTCTTATTCAGCACCTGATAAAATGGTGACTCAGGCATTTTCAATTTCCATTGGAAATGCAAGTTCTCGCGCATTCGGAGCGCTCACCAGCACGCCTCCTGAATCTTAAAGGGATCTGTGCCTGCCCATTGGAAGGGCAAAATGGTTACAAATGCAAAATGCCAGGCAGAGGCTTTCACAAGTATCCTTATTTGGCCGCATGGTGAAGCAAACCAAGGTCACTTACCTGTCTCTGCACTTACCCTTGCAATGTAGTTATCCCAGCAAGACCCCAATCTACACCTAGTGGGAGGCTGTGAAGATTTTATCTTCATATTTATCCATTCCTGACAGTCAGGAGAAATATCCTGCCACCAACATGAGATAGCCTGCAGTGGGTTCTGCCAGGCAGACCCCTGCTAAAGGGATCCACATTCTACCAGCTGTGCAGGAGAGCAAAGCAGCTTCGTGCGTGCAGGGAAACAGCAAAAGCGCTCCTGGCCCCTTGCTCTACCCACTAGACAGCACTTGTGCAGCACCATTACCTTGGCAGGAGGGGGCACAGCCTGGCCATGGGAGGTCTGAAGGGCATCTACACTGGTGACCTTCCGTGCAGTTGTGCCCTAACACTGCAGTGCCATGCTTCGTGAAGGCACATAAAGCACAGGAGCAGGAAGAAGAAGTCTTCGAGAAGGCAGTTCCTAGGTTGTCCCTGCAGACAGCTTCATCTAGGTTTCTGGAGGACTTAGGGAAGCCAAACCTGTACACAAACTGTGGGGCTTCATTATACGACTGCCCAAGTGCAGCTACGTGACCTTTTGATGCGTTGGCAGTCAAGTAAAACACAGGGAAACGAGTGAGAGGATTGAACCAGGCCAACCTTGGAACTAGGAGCTCTCTGTCCACTGGGGCTGCACGTTCAGCCCAGCATTTGAGACAAATGGTGGAGCAAAGGCACCTGATCAGGTTTAGGATGGCCCTTGTGAAAAGGGTGACGACACACTGTTCCTAAAATAAAGATGTTTCTGTGCTGTGTCAGGAGATCGCTCATATACAGCCTGGAAGGAAGCAAGGAACTTGCTGAAAGGCATAAATCTTTCTAACCACCTTCAGTTCAGTTATTTTTATGCTCAGGGCAGGCAGTGCTATGAATCCCATCCCATTAGGGCTGGAAAAGTGTTACCCAGGAAGATGGGTGCTCTGGAGCATGAGTGCCCTCTTCCTCCTGCCCACGTGCCCTGTGCCTTGCAAAGAAAATCCCTAGGCTGAGGCAAAACTAAAAGAATAACAGGGGCAGCACCTGAAACAGCTGTGCCCTGTCTCTGGCAGGTTTTGTGAGGGAGGGCTTGAAAATCCTCCTGGTAAGCTGGGTAGGTGCAGCATGTTTGATTTTGGTTTAGAATTCATTCATTAAATGATGTTTTGTTGTATTCCTCTACAGCAGCCAGAGTTGTAGGATAAATGTTTATATAGAGAAGGTCCTGGGTTAAGAAAAGATGGAACAGACGTACAGGTATATGTTTTTGCCCTTGCTTCTACCTGAAGGTCCCCGAGGACTTGATTCAGTGCTCCTCCCTATGGGTCCCTTCCAACTCAAAATATTTTATGATTCTACAACTTTTCTGCCTTATACCCCTTCTGGTCATGAAGTTTTTTTATGTTCTCATATAATTCAGGAAACAAATGCATCCATGGGAAAAAACCAAGTCCATGCCTGCTTCTCCTTTGTCTTGTACCCAACCTGTGCCCAAACCCAGGACATCCTGGCAGCCTTTCACAGAAATATACTGAACTAAACCCAAATTAATGGCTCATCCCTCTTCTCCAAGCATTTACACTTGCATCAATTGCTGATGTAGCTTAGTAAACAGGACCCCTCATGGGAAGAACTGTAACATCTCTGAACATGAGCCAAAATCCTTTAATCATAAAGAGATAATCCACTAAGCAATTTGAGCCCAGCAGTCTGCAGGGCATGGGGGAATGCTTTCTGGCTTTGCTCCCACAGATTGAAAAAGTTCTCTAGAAACTGCTGTCCTAGTGAATGAAGCAGAGGGGAGAGCCAGGAGAAGAATACATTTAGATTCATGTTGGATTTTTTTTCTCCCATGATAACATAACTTGCTAAGTAGGAAAAAAATGCTCTGCTTTTGTTTTGGTTTTGGGTTTTTTTTTCAGTCCATTGGAGAAAAGTTGACATTTCTTATAGAAAGAAGGATTTTTCCACAGGATATTTTCTACATCTAATTCTTCTCTAGCAAAATTTTTACTGATGGGAAAAGATTTTTCCTAAATATTTGAGGGTATAAAAGCAGTGATGCTTTACAAGTAATACTCTGTCATGAAATGGCAGGTGACCATGTGTGTATTTGTTCATGTGTTCCCACTGCCTGTAGTGCCTGGAGTGAGCTCTCACTGGCTGTGTCATGTCTGGTAGTATTAGCAGAAAAGCCTCCCCGGCTCACGCAGGGTGAATATGTTTCGGGAGGAAAGGATTCCGGGGTATCCATCATGTGGTCCAGTACAGGTTAATGGCTTGCAGGTGATCCCTTTCTGTGGCTCCTGTGACATGGAGCTGCAATAAATCCATCCCTTTGTCTCTCCTGATCAAACACAGCAGAGCCAGCCCCATCCAATGTTCCTTATTTCTGGGATGTTGGATGGGGCTGACTCTGTGATCCAGCAGCAGCTGGGAACTCCCTGGTCTATAGATATCTCAGGTGGCATATCGGCCTGCTCCACACAGCAGTTCAAAGGAGGTTTCTGCCTTTTGCAGGGACTAGAGGGAAATTTGCAGGTAGCCTAGCGGAAAAACACTGTCCTGCAGCAGGACAGCTGAGAAAGGAGAGGTTTGTCAGTGACCCAGGAACAGGACGTTTGTCAGACCTACAGCTCTTGGTAACCCTCTGCAGTCCCTTAAACTGCTGACAAGAGGCTGATAATGGGGGAAGAGACAGAGACCTGGGATAGTGCTGTGTTGGGGTAGGGCCTCCCTTGACCATGAGCACTGCTGCATTCCCATTAGGAGAGAAGGGCACCTGAGGGAGTATTGGCTTTGCTGTTGCCCTCTGTCAGAGGGGTGGAGGCAGTTGTGGTGGTCCCACTTCTCTCTGTTTGTGTCTTTTTGTGTTAAGCTGCTTTGAGTGATCTTAGGTCAGAAGTGACAGCCTCCTTGGAGGCTTAGTCCCTGAAATCTAACCAGTCCCTTGCAATGCAGAGCTGGGACCTCCAGTTTAGGCCTCTGTGTCAACTCTGTCCTGTCCTTGGGTCAGTTGCCTTTGCGAGTAACATCTTGTACTGATGCTGTCTCTTGGAGTGTACATTGGCAATCACTGGACTCGTACCTCTCCCCATCTTCCTTGCAGTAGTAGTCTTTTGGGTTTTTTTTTCCCCCCATAAGGATGTTTGCAGTCAATCTGGGGACATTAAGAGCAGAGATTTGCATTTTGCTTTATTCTAGCTAGGTCCAGCAGCAATAGCACTGTTGATGTGTTCGTCACATAAGCACATACTCAGAGCAGCCAATGTGCTGGTATAAAGTATGCTGCAGTTCAAGCATTTTGGAGTTTTTATGCTATTTTTGTTATCCAGAATAAATAGATCATAGTTAGACGTGCCTACCAATAGCTCAAATACACCCTCAGTTCAATAACATTCCATCTCAACCCATCCTCCATGGGATTTTCCAGTTAAACTTATATCCCATAAGAAGCACCAGGATTACTCTTGTCTTGGACTATAGTTAGTATTCTTCCAGTTAATGTGATCATCCCTAGAATAGAAAAATTTTGAGCACCCAGCTATTTTCAGCCAAGCCCCTGACGTGTCCAGCTTCTACCACTTGAAGGGAATGTCAGATACTTTCACATGACAGAAAAGCGTGGATGGATTCTTTTCTATAAAATATTCTTAACTTTGTGGTTACTGTTTCTTTGTTGGATTTCAATTTCTACTTATTTGTGAAACTAACAAGAGATACAAATCTGCTAGGTAGTTTTTAGAACTATAATCTAGTTTAGGTGCATGTATGTGCCTTTTCCTTTAATGATAACCCTCAGCAAACTTGAAAATTAGTGATACAGATTGATAGCTACACCTGGAGGCATCCAGCCTTAAAACATCAGCCCATGTTTTCCATCTTTTATTTACTTCTTAGTTTTCATCTGTACTGTAATATACATGGAATGAAACGGAATGAGGAACCGAAAAGAGCATTTTTATGTTATTTGTGATACCTGTTAAAGCACTTTGTGTGCTTATCAGAATGAATCACTTGTGCAAGATTCTGTGCTCTTTCTGCTTTTTATGACACTGTGAAATATCTATATAAAGGGTTTAGGGAACCAAAGTACACACAACAGGGGGAGCAAAGATGCAGATGGGAAATATTTGTGATGAATTCCTGTGATGGTCAGGAAAGAGGAGCCCATCGAGCCAGTTTTGAAGAATGTCCTCTTGGAGCCAGACTGAACTTGAATGTGTCCTGGTACATTTCCACAGCGAAGCAGTAAATCCCGCAGCGAGGCAGACTGATCAAACCCTGCCAACAGCTCACTCAGCCCGTGCAGGAGCAGCCTCCACACCTCCCGCCTGCAAACTGGGTCTGAGCAGGGTGGGAGTAGCCACGGCTTTAAAACGTTCCTTGCCATATGTCACGGTGCTACTTGTGCTCGCCAGCCTGACCTGCAGCCGTGCGCGACACAAACAAAATCCGCGTCCAAATGATCTGTGCTGGGCAGAACACGGGTTCCTTTTCTCTCTGTTCTCCAAAGCATTCACTGTGCTTTTTCAGCTGTAGTTTCTAGTTTTTCATCCCCTGCAAGTCATGAGTGCTTTCTAAAGGCTGGAAAGAAAAAAAAAACAAACACCACATCGTCCACCTTCTGCCTGCTGTCTGCACTGTGTCTGCCGGCACCACGCAGGTCTCCTGTGGGCATTAAGGCCAATGTCACCCACATCATTACCCAGCTGGGAGGCAGCTGCTGGCAGGGGCAGCTGCTTTGTGCAGAAGCAGGGAAAGGCTGAGGCTTCTCAGTGCACAGATGCTTTCCACGAACATATGCTTAATTAGGAGGCAAACTCGCCACCTGCTCTCAGCGTGGGTATCCAGGCTCCTTTCAGACAGGTATTTGCTTTGCCGGGCACTTACACTTTTAAAGGGGGCTGGAAGTTGTGTTTGTGCAGCTGTGCCTCCAACCCCAGGCATCAGGTGCTGTTAGCAAGCAGAGCTGCCAGCTTCATTAAGATAATTGTGCCCAAGGCCTTTCTTTCCTTATCCTGGTTTAATGAGGAGGCAAAGCATCCCCCTCGATGACTCCCGTGGCTGCTCAGCCACACGGCTGCAGGGAGCTGCATGTGGGTGGGAACTGGAGTGGGTTTGCCCTCTGCCCCCACAGCCGCTGGGGCTGGGGAGGGTGCTGCTGCCAGCACCTACAAATCCCAGCACTGGGAGGGGAAGGTGAGCTCCTTAGGGCGCGTTTTACAGCTGAAACAAGTATCTTGGCTTCTAAAGATGCAAAGAAGTTCATCGCTCCCTTTTGAACACTTGCCCCCAATAGAATGCTGTGCAGGTTTGGAACCCGTTGTCAGCCCTTCCCTAAGCCTCGGACTCTCACTCAGCAGCCAAATCCCCGGCAGAGCTGGCAGCACTGCAGCAACCTGGGCAGGGATAAATGGGCCATGCACTCTGCGGCGTTGGTGGCAGGGACAGATTAACCCTCTTTTGCAGAACTAGTGCAGTGATGGCAGCTGGTGGGTGGCTGAAAGCCCCCTCTCTCTGTGGGGGATAGCCTGAAAATGGGTACTTGGCTTGGGGAGCTCCAAATACCCATGCTGAAACAGAAGTCATTCAATATATCTGCTAAGCTTGGCCTGTTTTCTTTCTCTCCACTGTTCTTTCTGCACCAGTTGCAGAAATGCCTTTTCCACAGGGAAATGCATTTTCTGTGCCCAGTTTGTGATGCATGTGACATCTTCAATGAAAATGAACAGTTCTCCTGCAGCATTTTCAGGTTTCTGGGTCCCAAGGGGAGATAATGCACAGGGATTTCAACCCGCAGCCCCAGAATCTCTACCAGCTCTGCAGAGAAAACCTGCAGAAATGCAAAATACACATCTGTGCTCCAATCACGGAGCCATGTTCTTGTGCCCAGCAGGTTTCTAGCCTTTTCATTCATTAAAGATGATTCAGGATGAGGACTATTAATTATTCATTAAGAGTCATTTTGAATTTTCACTAGCAG
>JAWMRA010000009.1:11523544-11577158 GCA_035584735.1 Pseudotriccus pelzelni | reverse complement strand
AAAAGGTGCCTGTGGGACCACAGGAAAACAAGCATGACAGCGAGACAGGGTCTTTTGTTCCTTGCTGGCACACTGGGTCAAAGCCCGCCCAAGAGCCTGCCACACTGGCAGCTTCTGCCAGGCCAGTACCCCAATCCCCTAAAGGGGAGGCAGGCACGGGGGAGTGGGGGGACTGAAGCACCGTTCCAGCCTGCCATGAGCTCACAGAGGCAATGACAGCAGAGCATGAACCTCCAGGGACCCCCAGAGCCTGCTTGGGTTGCTGCGCTGTGTTATAAAAAGCAAAGCTATCCTGGACCCATGTTTTTCCAGCTGTGCAGACACACAGAGGAACCAGGGGCTTGTCGCTCTGCAGGATACATTTTTCCCTGCTGTGAGGCAGAAACCACCAGCTCAGGTACTGTAAGGTGAGAGGAGGAGTGGGAAGCCCAGAGCCAGCTTATATTAATGGATGTGATGAAGATACCTATGTTTCATACCTGAATGAGTTTTAGGTAAGCCAGTTTTTGTGCTGCCTGCAGTCCAGCTGCTGAGGGTGATGCCAACCCATGAGGCCAAGCTGAGCTGCAGGCTGTGTGCCGGGGCTGTCACGCAGGAGCTTGTGGCACTGTGTCTGCCTGTGCCAACAACAGCATGAAAAATGTCACTGGGGCTCAGCTTGCTGCTTGCAGCCCCTCTGCAAGTCCAGGGTGACTCCCCAGATTTCAGCTGAAGTAGGAGCAGCATTTGCATCTCTTCTGCTTTTGGTGGAGTATCGTGTGCCTGAGCCAGGGTCCTGCTCAAGGAAAAGTGGCTGCACTTTTACTAGCTGTGTTCTTTTTGAGTCAATTTTTTCCAAATCCAGTTAATCCTATAGCTGGGCTGTGCCCAGGGTTGAGCTGCAGGTACATAGGAGGCTATTCTGGCTATTCTGACACCTTGCTCAAAGTAAAATCCACTGGAACAATTGCAAAGAGTGTTGGCCCACCGAGACTTTGCAGCATCCTGCGAGTACTTATTATTTGCTATGATCAATGACACTGCAAAGGCCATTTTCCAGGGTAGGAAACACCTAATTGTATAAGCAGGCTATGCTGGGAAGGAAAATAGGACCCAGGAGAGAAAGTGGCAATGCATTAGAAATAATGGGCTCTATCAGTATGATTTTGTTGGGGAAGGTAACCTCAAAGATTTATTTAAATAGGGCAGATGTGAGTGACTGCTACATTCTCACTTTGTAATACGTTTGCCAGTCAGAGAGCAAATAGCACTAGAAACACTGCTTTTTACAACACAAGTTCATTTAAACCAAGGCTCTGCAGTACTTCTGTCGTGAGTTAAAGCAATGCCCAACGCCTTCCTCTGAGTAGCAAAAATGGGTGTTCAGGCAGAAATAGCTGCATTTGTGGTTTTTTCTGTTCATTTTCTGCAAATTTTAAAGATTATCTGAAGAACAAATATTGAATAGATCTGTTTTCTGAGGGACCCCCCACAAAAAAACAAACAAAAAAACACAGGAAAAAAAAAAACAAAAAAAACCACACAAAACAACTGAAAAGATTTGCCCCTGTGATCTATTCTCAGTTCTTGCTGCAGATTCAGGATGTGGGACCAAGAGAACCATGGAAATTTCCTTTTCTCTAGCCAGTACAGCACAAACCTGTTTTATTCTGTTAAAATGGAATATAGTGCTTGACATTAATGCTGCGGTGGAAAGCTGCATGCAGCCTCTTTCCTAGGTTAATTTCCTATTTTATAGGACAAATTACAAATGTTGGGCTTGCATGACTGGCAGAGCAAGAACCGCTCAAGGCAACATAAACAAACAGCTATGAATAACAGATTGAGCAGGGACTTTCACAACTTGCAGACAAATAAACAAGCAGTACAGCTGACGCCAAGCTAGTTAGCTAATGTTTTGCTTTGTAATCTGTGCACCTACATTACCCTGCAGGTTGTAATATCTGGAGCTGTTGCAGTAGTACATCTGCATGAGTGGTGTCCCTTATCACTTGGCAGTAAAGTACAGAAAGTAAAGTTTTACCCAGAGAAACTCACCAGACTTTGCCAGATGTATATTCAGGCAGCTGAAGTACAGAACCTAAGCTTCTCAGCTCTCCTCTTTGTATAGGATGAGTATGCTGAAACAGATGGTAAAGGGGCAAAAGCCGCCTCCGTTATAAACTTGTCGTGTGAAACAAGTGCAGCGGACTCCTGCTTCTGAGTGAGTCTTGGCTTGCAGTGACCAGGACCAGCAGGAGGGAAGGAATGTGTAAGAAACTGTTGTGTACGCCTTACATGGTGGAAAGAAGCACTGCAGATGTCTGGTCTCTCTGTTTAGAGGCTTTTTTTCTCTCTAGAACAAGGCCAAGGTGTTTCATGATGCCCCCTCCAAGGCCCTGGTCAGCTTCTGACTGGGCTGCCTGTGGCTTGCTGCAAAGTCCCCATCTCCCTTGCAGTGCTGTCCCGTGGCTGTTTTGGCAGGGACATTGCGGGGTACTGCTCTGCGCTGTTACACAGGTGATTTGTTCTGCCCTGTTGCTGGTTGCATTTTCAGCGGGGAGTGAAGGTGACCTTTTGTGTGCACTTGGATCTCTGAAGTCTGTAAAGCAGAGCAAGATTCGTGGAAGGAAGTAGGCATTTCCAGTGTCAGTTATGGCATTTACATTTAGCAGTGAGCAATTCTAGCTTAGAATTTGCACTCGGATTTGCACGGTATGGAGCACAAGAGCTGCATGATGCAAAGGGGAAAGGGAGTTTAACTTGGTGCTGGGAGAACAACAGACCTGAGGGTTTGTGCAGTGCCGAAAAAAGTTTGGAGGGAAGGGATAATTTGTAATCTTTTATCCAAAACTCCAACAGCAAAAAACACACTTTGTTTCTAACTTGTTACAACTACTTAGAATAAAGCACCTTGAATAAAAGAATAGGCAGGCATTTGACTGGCAGAGAAATACATTTTCCTTCCTTTCAGTCCTTCCAAGTTTTTTACAGACTAGCACAGTAAAATATTACAATTTCAACAAATAGTCCAGTCAAACCACATGCAGATGTCTTTTTGTTTGGATGGTTGTTCTGTTTGTTTGTTTTTAACGTGGAGATGACGAGACAGATCGTTTCGTTGACCTGTCGCCTGTAGCACGGGGCACCTGCGCTTCTGTCGCAGAGCTGCCACAAGTGCAAAGGCTCAGGAACCGCTTGTGACGTGGAGGGGAAAGCCCTGCTGAGAACGACGAGGAGCTGTCACAGGTCGCCGGGAGCAAGCGGATGCCCCGGGCAGGGAGGGGAGCCGTGGTACTGCTGGAGAAACTCTTCCCGTAGGAAATGGGCTAGGATGAGCGTGGGCGCGGGTGGGCGGCAGGACGCGGTGCTGCCGCCCGGGCGGGTGTGAGCGTGTCCCTGAGCACCAGGTGGCAGTGCGACCGCGGGGACACCGCACCTGCGGGCTGGTGGGGCGCTGGGAATGCCCAAGCCCCTCCGCCCCCTCCTTTGAGGGCGCTGAGCATCGCTCTGTCCTTTCACCGATTTCCAGGCCGTGCGTATTTTCCAAGTTTGAGCCAAAACTATGCATGTATTTCAAGTTTCTGTTCAGCAGAGAGCCCCACCTCGCAGGGCTTGAGCCCGACCAGTTGTACCTGGGCTGTGGCGGAGGTTCTGGTTTGCCGCACACAGCGCACCGGAGGCTGCGCATCTGCCCGTGGGTCCGCCCTTCAGCTCCCTCCTTCCTCTGAACGCTGCTGCTCAGGGGAGCATCCCCTGGCTGCAAGCAGCGACACTGCCCTCCAGCTGAGCCTCCTGCAAGTCCCGGCCCCTCGTAAAATCTTCTGGGGCAGCTTTGCTGCCTGTGGGAACCTCAGCTCCTGCTCTGTAGGGAGCGGAGGCGTGCCCGGGTCAGCATCTGTGCAAGGTTAGCGCTGTCAAGCGCCCACTGTGGCTTGGGGAGGTGCTGTTGTGTGCAGATGTCTCGGTTTATTAATGCACATCTTCCAGACTGTTGTAAAATTTTTTTTCTCTGCATTTATACTAGTCTAGGGTTTGGATTTATTTTTTAATTTTTTCCCCCCTTTCTTTCTTTCTTCCGCCCCTTTTTTTTGTTCCCCCCATTTTTCCTTTGCTCCATTTCCCCCATCTGTCTTATTTCTTTCCCCTTATTCCTCCCCGTTTTCCCCCCCGTATTTCTTCTTGTCCTCCTTCCTTCTTCTTTTCTCCTTCTTTTTTTCTTCCTCTTTTTTCTTCCCTTTTCTTCTTTTTTCCCTTCTTTTTTTTTCCCCTTTATTTTCTTTTTTCCTTCTTTTTTTTATCTCTTTTTTCTTCCATTTTTTTCTTCCTTCCCCCCCCCCTTTTTTCTTCTTTTTTCTTCCTTTTTTTCCCCCTTTTTTTCTTCTTTTTTTCTTCAATGTTTTCTTCCTTTTTTCTTCTTTTTTCTTCTTCTTTTTTTTTTTTTCTTCCCTTTACCCTTGAGTCGGAGGTAGCGGGGAAGCGCAGGCGATCCCGGGGCCGGGATGCTCCCGCTCGGCCGCTCAGCCGCCGCTGGGGGGAGCTGCGGGTCCGCGGCCGGCCGGGCCCGGTCCGTGATGGGGGAGCTGCTCCACACACTTTGTATTCCCTGTCTGGCAACCCGTGCCCCTTTTGCAGACGTTAAAAATGATGGGACTAAAGAAAGCAAGGGAGAAGGATGCTTCAGAAAGGGCGTGGTTTAAGGTAGAAATCGGCGGCGCTGTCCTCTCTGTGTAACATGATGGGGGACACGCCCCGTCTTGGCTGAGCGAAATAGCGGTTTTTATCGTAGTTTTCCTAAATCCCCTGCGGGTTTGGTTGAGATGCCTCTTGCAGGTCCAAGAGCGCACATTGCTGCACAGGGTAGTGGACAGATCTGCGCTGGGGATGCGCTGACAGTCTCTGATGCAGTGCAGGTTCGGGTAGATGGTCAGCCCCCACGGGGACAGTGCTGTAACTCGATGAAAAGAAAAACTTGGGTTTTTTCACCCTGATTTCAGTGATGATTCTTGTATTTTTGTTCAGTTTCAGCCGCAGTTGTGGTGTGGCCTGGTCATTTTGCATGGCAGGCGCTCCCTTTTCAGCTCCCATACCTGGCTGGCATCCCCCTCTGTTGCATGTCAGTCTGTGGATTCCTCATGCCCAGGGGTTGTCCACTTTCATTATAAAAGGGATTAATTGAGGCTCTTCCAATCTCAGTTGTAAATACCTGATCCAAATTATTCCATATGGAAAAAAGAAAAAAAAATAGGCTTATTCTGACCCTTGGAAAGAAAACTGGGAAATCTTTGACTTAGGTGCTGCAGTGACCAAGATGCCCCCAAACAAAAACCAACATTGGATTTAGAGGCAAAATGATGTATTTTCCCAATTTTAGAAAAAGAAAAATGTAAACAAACCCACAATAAAAAATAATAGGCTGGGGAGCTTTACTTTATTCCAGGTCTTTATCTAATTGCATTTCAATTTTTTTCATGAGAGACAAATTCCAAGACACTTTGTAATTACCCCTCACCCCCTCAAAGACAAGGGGAAGTTTGAAACATGTTGGAGTTTCCTCAAAATTAACATTTTAAGGTTAAATGTAGAAAAGAAACAAAATTAATTTCAAGTAAAATAAAATAGTTCTATGAACTTGGTATTGTTTTCCCTTTTTTTTAAATTCATTGTAGGAAAAGAAGATGGCTCAGTGCAACACTGTATTTTCCTTATCTTTCACTCTCTTCATGTACATAAAAAACCCCATTCAAAATTTTCTGAAATTGTATATGCTGAGAGTTGTAATCCTACAAACCTGTGAGGTGCAGTTACTCTTGCCATGCTGCTGTAGTGGTTTTTGCAGGGTGGTAAAGGATCTTTCTGAGTGGAAAACATCTCTGTGGAGCCCTGGTGTTTCCCAGGAACTGGATGGAGGCTGCAGGGCTGACCCTCATTCGGCACAGTGGAAGGACAGGCCTTCCCCGATGCCTGTGAGCAGCATCTCTTACTAGTCAGAATTACTTTCTTGGTGCAGCCCTGGGGCCCATGAGGGTTTGGGTGAGGTTAGCAGGTCCCCACTGCTCACCCGGTGGCACCTGCATCTTCTCCCCTGCTTCTGGGCTGCTCAGCTCATGTACCATGGTTTTGGGGGTAGAAGGACGATGGGACTGAAAAATTAAGCCCTGGTGAAGCAAGGTGGCAACCTTGTCATTTACTGAAGTGTGAGTATAGGAATCCTGTGAGCTGTAAACAGGCTGGAGGAGCTGGTAAAGGGGGGTGAGTGTGGCCAGGGAGGCCAAGGCTACTCTGCAGTATCAGTGCCTCGCAGGGAGGAGTAAGTTATGATAGGGTCTCAGCTTGTGGTGCAGAGGATTTGAGCTGGGTGCTGAGGGGATGCAGTCGAAGGTGTCAGCTGAAGAGTGTTAGCCCTTTCAGAAAGAGGGGCCCTTCCTGACAGATCCATTTGCATGAGCATGGGGAAAGGGGGGGGCTCATCCATCAGCAGTCCTGGTCAGCACTGAGTGAAAAATCCCACCTCGAAATTCATCTGACCCCCCAGGAAAGCATCTTTGCAAGCCTTCCTGTGGTGAAGTCTGCCAAAAGCGGTATCATTGCCCTCATTTTATGGATGGGAGGAATCTGAAGTGTGGGGAGGACACAACCTGCAGTCACCCTGTGCTCTGGTGGCAGATGTGGAAGTCAAATTGAAGTGAAGTCGATCAAGCTGATGCTTTGTTCTTGGTATTGAGGGTGATCTGCAGCGTTTGTGTCTCAAATGCTTCAGTGCTGTACTTGTGAATTAGGCAGAAAGATTGCTTTAGAAGCAGGCAGTCTAGTTTTAGAGCTGGCATAATCATAATTCCTATGCCACTAGGAGCGGGGGGGGGGGAGGCGGCGCAGATAAAAATCAGAAAATTAGAATTTATTACAATAAAAGCCAAAGTGCTAGAAGCCAGAACTGTCATTGTAATGTGAGCTCTATTTTGATAGCGTCCTATTACATCGTGTAAGAGGTTGAACATGAGTAAGAATATCTTGGTCGGTAATTATCTGATTTGTGATATGTAGCTAATGTGTATTTGTTGTTCTGCTGTACATTATGCAGCAACAATTCATTTCTAAACAACATTAACTGGCAATATAACAGTTCAGTGCAGAAATTACAGGCATAAACATACGTTTTACTTAGCTGAGTAATAGTTAAGCTGAGAGACCGCAGTCCTGCTCAGGGGAGATCCGGGGTAGAGAGCTGAGGGTACGTCTGTCCCTAACTCTGCCAGCAGAATTTCCTTTTCCCAGAGGATGCTGGGTGTTTTCAAATTATCCAGCAAGCAGAAAAGGCATGTGCAGACAGATGTTGGTACCAGCTGGCTAGGGGACCCCACATGTGGGAACTGACAGCTTCCCTATTCTGAAACGAGTTTGTGGAAAGTGGTGTCTCTTGCAGGCTGCACCAATCAATAGCAAAGATCTGCAGGAGTGGCTTTCAAATTAAATAAGGTTTGGAGCTGATGTATGAATGATGGTAACAATATAAACACTTGACTGAATGCACTCCTGTCATTGCATCCCTAACAACACTTATATAAGACCATTTGTATTTTATGGGATCTTATTTTCTTTCACTGTATTTAATGACACCGCTAAATAAAAACACTCAATAATTGTTGTTGCTTACTTCAATTCATCAGTTAAATGTGTAAGGCTATTAGTATAGATATATTTTAAGATGGTTCAATTAGTAGAGGTTAAATAGAAAAGCCTTCTGAGTGCACATCAAATGTCTCCCCATTCTTAGAGCATTAAAAAGAGAATTTTTTTTAAAGACTGAAAGTATTGCTGCTACAGATTAGAGAAGAGGTCTCTTGGCTCATGTTATTGCAGGCTGTGTCACATCATCTTTTCACAAATATACACAAAAAGCCACGTTGGAACAGAGGGAGCAGAATGAGAGCAGAGATGTGCCTACTGGTCCTGTTGGAAGTGTCTTACTCCTCTGATCACTAGAAACCATTTCTAATTTCTAGTCTAAATTTATTCTTGGCCACTTTCTACCCGTTTGCTCTTGTGCCAGCATTGTCCTTCAGCTTATCTGTCCTCTGACTGCTGTAATTTATGCCCTGTTTACACTTCTTTCTGCCTGGGCAATGAAGATCTATGAAACATGTCCATTCTGCTTTAGTTTGTATCCAGTTTCGCTTTCTTAATTGCTCTAGTGCCAGGGTTTCAAACAACACAAGGGAGCATCCTTTGTTTTAGAAAGAAAAGCCTTCATTCAAGCTGCACCATATTGTGGGAGTATTTTCCATTTGATTGAGGGTTTATGAATGCTTAATTTTATTTTTTTTTTTTTGTATTTTTATTTTCCCCATAAAATTACAAAGTTGGGTCAAATTCAAGCTGATAGAGTCCATGTGAAATGGTTAAATAAATAAAAACAGAAAGAAGACTTTTCAGACCCTTCATTGTGCCAGGAGTCAAGAAAGAAAAGTGAGAGGATTGCAATAATTGCTGGAGCTAGCCATGTGCAAATAATAAGGGTGGGAGTAGCATGTAGCCTTTTCTAGAACAAATGCCTGGTGTCTGCCTCCTCATGTCAACTGATTTTTTTCCGAGGGGAACTTTGCAGGAGTCAGTCTGGCATGTTTAACTGGGGTGAGAGCTGGTACTTGCTGCACAGGGATCTCTTGCACACCCCACATTCCACACGGGGCATTGGTAGTGTCACGGACTGAGTCTGGAGCTTGTGGGGAGATCCCTGGAGCATCAGTGAGATTTGGAAGTCTGCTTCATTTATGTCCATTTTGATAGTCCCAGCCCATGTTTTTTTGGCTTATGACAGCTAAGACTTGCTGATGAATAAGCAAGGACCTTTAAGTTGTTGAAGGTAATGAAGTGTCTATGAATTATGCTCCTTCACAAGGACATGTTTGTGTTGCATATGCTCCTTTTACTGCTACTATCTTCAGGCTTCTTTACCTGCATGTTTAATGAGGAGACAGACACTGCCCTGGTAGCTACAGGTCTTCACACTTAATTTCCTAAGTGCCTGACTTTGTCACTGCAGACTTAAAAGTAGCTCTATTTCTGGATCATTTCACTGTCAAATCAGTCTTTTCATGTGAGGGCACCTTCTCGCACCCCACATTTTACAGCCTTTGATGTGGGCTGGTGTGCGTATTAGAGGCACCAATTTCTAGAAGTATCTGCTATAATGGACTGAAGAAATAATACATTTGCATGTATTATTGGCATTACTTAACAAACAGAAAGATCCCCAAAGCCGAGCAAATAACAGACAAAGCATGTATCAGGCTTATGAAAACAAATCAGAGGAGAGAGCCCTTGGAGCCAGAGCACAACTAACCTGCCGTTCCACTGACAGGAGGCATAAGCCAACCTTCCTCCAGCCTGGAGCTGTCCAGCATGTCTTCCTTCTCTTCCCTTGTATGGGGAGTTTTTCCAGGAATTCAGGGCCTCTGGAGGTGCTGAAGACAGCGAGACCCACTGCTGTTGAAGAACAGCTACCTCAGGAGCTAGGCAGCTTCGTAAAAATAATTTTGTGCATCCTTTTTCCTCATGCAGAGGATCTGTGACTGTGAGAGTATCAGGATTTTATCCCCTTTGCTGCTCTGGCTCTCTTTCAACTCTGAAGGATGCTCTTTGGGCAGAAAAATCCCAACATGCTTCTGCAGCTTATGGATAGCCGGTCATCTCTCTGTGGAGATGCTGATGATCTCTGTTGCCATATTGCCACCTGTACCATGTGCTCCTTAATTACTGACAAAAATGTCTCTTCAGAAGCCTCCCAATAATTACTCAAGTACCCACTTAAGTGGCTTTTAATTCAGGCTCCTCACCCCCACACTCGTACATTTTCCAATTGCCAAGCACAGCTAGTCTTATGTATAAGCTTCTGCCAAAAGAAAATGCTAATAAGTTGCCCCCTGGTTTATACTACCTTGCATGAACTTCAGTGAGCCCATAGCATCTCAGCAGATGGTAATTCCAACAGGCTAGAGCAGGATTGTTCAATCATAATGAAAGTTGAAGGCTCTTGTTGTGAGTTTCCCTACGTTTGACAACACTTGGCAGTGCTGCATCACCTTTTTTTGGAGTGCTGCTGGCTGCTTTGCCAGCTCATCTGGTTACTGGAGGCTGCCCCTCTCCCCATGCACTGGGGCAGGAGTGCCCGTGGGCCCCTGCAAAAGATGTGGGGCAGGTGACAAAGATAAGCCATGAACATCATGCTGGGTGCCTGACACTGGCCATGAGGTGGCAGGGAGGCAGCATTCCCAACTTTGCAGCCTGCTTTGTGCGAGTAGAAAGGGAAACTCAGGGGATCCTGTCTTCTCATCCTGAAGGATCCAGCTGCATTCAACAGGGAAGGTTTTAGAGCGGGACTTTCTGCAAAGGCAGGGTCTGTTGCCTGTTTCTTCATGCCTCATAGAAGGCATTGCTCTCTCTGCTTATTTCTACTGTTTTACTGGTGTAGTCTCCAGACACCAGGTTCAATCAGTGACCTGTTTGTAGCAGGCTCCAACAGCCCTTTAACAGAATGGGGTTTTTCTGTTATGCGATGGAATAAAACCAAAGACACCCTAACTCTGTCCCTGAAGGGAGAAAAGCAACATGCATAGGAAGGGGGAGGGCAGGCCAGCACAGCCACAGAGGAAGAAAGAAATCACACTGCACAGGAGTTCCTTGTCCAAAACAGAAGCTGTAGAGGGGTCATGAATAAAGGATGCAAGGAAACAGAGTTGCCCATGTCCAAAAGCTGTTCTTGTAAAGCCCTAGCAGAGCCCTACAAAGCAGTTAGAACACCTTTTGCATCTTCTACTGTAGGCACTTCTGGAGTTCAGCAGTCTGAGAGCAGAAAAGGCCAAAACTGTAAGTCATGTCATAGAGACACATGTGAGTGGTACAGGTTGGGAGGCTGTGATGGATGCTTACAAAAGGAGCAGCCAAACAATCAGTAGTGGTGATTTTTTCCCTTGAAAAATGCCACTTTATCAAAACTGTGCAAGGGAGGAAGGAAATAGTAATTTCAGAAGAATGTGTTGCACAGGGATTTCAATACCCATTTTCATGCCACTGCTCTGCCCAGTGCAAAAGCAGAGACTTGGTCTTGAAAGGGGTGAGACCACCAGTTCTACCACAGAAGGAGCCTTTCTCAGCTGAGGGTGGTACAGAGCAACACTCCCAAAGGAGACGTGAGGCTTCCACTGCTGCAGGTCCCTAATCAGATATCGGACCAACCTTGTCAGTGATGATGAAAGTATTGCTGGCACAGGACAAGGGTGATCTCTCCAGGGTCTGTTTTACCCTGTGCACTGTGATATCAGCTCATCTGTTTTTGAAAGAGGTTGGCTCCTAGGGTGAAATGATAGCGAATCCATCACAACTCTTGCCATGTCATTCTCTTGATGAATTACCATTGCTATTAACAATAAACATGAGCTCTGCCTTGAGTTACAGCCTTCAGATCTCACTCTGACTTTGCTGGATTGAAAGAGCCTCTCCTTTTGAAAATGTTCTTACTGAGAAGTGAGAGATTTATCGGTCAGGGATAAGTCTTCTCTGTCATTCTCATGGATACCAAGGATCTCAACCATTTGTCTTCTGTGGCCAAATTTTCAAAACCAGCAAACTTAGTGGCCACAGTATTAACAGGCTAAATACAGCTGAGTATCAACAGGATTTTCACAGTGGCCCCATGTGAATCCCTGTAGATGTGCTTATTACTGCAACCAAGGGACTGAATTTCTCAAAGCTCTCACTATATCCATACTCCTTGTAGTCCTCAGACCCTCTCTGTTCTGCCACTTCTGAAGGGTGGCAGCCAGACTTTGGGACTTTTGTGATTCTGGTGTTTGCTGCACTGGACACAATTGTGACGGAGCATTTCTTGTGCTCCCCATTGCTTCATGCACGCCCCATGGGCTTGGGCTCTCCTAGCTGCAGTTCCATACAGGAAGCTCCTGTTCAGCTGTATCTCTCTTGTGGTTCCCAATTCCCGGAGTCATTGCTTTCTGGGGAAAAGAAATTGCCCAGTCTCGAAGTAATACAGAGTGCACAATTTATCCCCAGAGGTTTGTTCTGGCTGTGTTAAAAGGAAACTTGTTTCTATGAACTCAGTTTCCACGTCAGTTCAGTTTAGTCTCCTCGCCAGACTTGCCACGATCATTGATTACTACTGCATTAGTCTTTGTATCCTTGGCAAACTTGGATTTCCTTCCAGACCACTGATATCTTCATTGGCGTCTGGATTGCAGCAGCTGTGAGAATCCGGGCAGAGAGGACTTAGGATTTCATTTTGCTGGAGAGATAGAGAAGTTGATTTACTGCCGGGGAGGGAAATAAATTATAATGCAAATAGCAAGAGGTGTGTTTGGAAGCCAGGGGTTTACGGGAGAAGCAATGTATTCACCCAGATCCTTTTTTACCCTGCACTTTGGGTCAGTGGGGGATGAGGGAGTCTTCAGACTTTGTCCTGGCTGTATGACAGCTGTCATCTCACATTTACATTTAGTGTTGAGTATGCCCTTGCAGTATGCAGGAGAAATAAGCAGGTTTGGTTAAATAAAATGCAATCTGGATGCATGTAACTTCAGAGGCATCCTGAGGGCAGCCTTAATGTCCCAGCACTCCTGTTCAGCAGAGTTTGATGGCAATGGGAATACCTGGTTTTGTCAGAGTTACTGCTTTTCCTGCAAGCTGTCCAAACTGAGAGGACCCTTTGCTGAGTGACTGAGCAATGGACTGCCCCTGTGAAGCACTTCTTTGCTGACCCAGCGGTATATGAGATGTGGCCTAGCTCAGGCTGCAAATCCTGGGCTTCTTACAGATTTGGAGGCTGAATGAAGAGGCAAGTGAAGTTTGGGATCAGGAAACCTTCCAAGGCCCCTTTAGGTCTGTCAGAATCCATTATGTGCAGATAGACAGATTTGTGGGTCTGGAGGGAGTTTGGTATTTCTCCTTGACAGCTTCTGTCCCTTCTCCCTCTCTTGACCTATGCCAGTGCCACACAGGTGCTTTGAGGAGGTGGATGTCCCCAGTCTTCAAGCCTTGACCTGCTGTGGAGCACATGGGCCCACAGCCCTACTGGAGGAGCACGATAGGGGTTTCGCTCTCCCTCCCTCCTTTTTATCATTCTCAATCACATAATCGGGCTGGTTTGCCTCAGCCAAGATCTAATCAGGAAAGATCTCTTTGACTTTCAGCAAAGTCAGCTTGATGGAAACTTTAAATTGAAAGGCTTTTCCCGACACACTTGAAAATGGTTGAAATTGCTGTCTGGCTGCATGATTACAACAGGAGGAGGTTTCCTTCCTCACAGGGATGGGGAAAAGCATTTGCAACCCCTCAGACTTCCTGAGCCCTGGCGTTTGGGGGCCCTAGGCCAGAAGCTGCTCTGTGGAGTCACACTCCCCTCTCCACCCAGATCACATCACCTTCATGCAGGTGACGTGAATCCAGACAGAACCAGGTTCAGTGTCCATGGGAACTGGACACCTCTTGCATTGTTGAAACTGTAGGCCAAAATGGGCTTTCATCAAATAGGATTCAAAGAGAAGGGTGGGGATGGATGACCTCTCCTAGGGAGGGGAAGGTTGTAGGAGTCATCTTGTTCATGACAGTGTCACTATCCTGAGGTTTGACAACTAAGTATCTACTTTAGACAGGGAAGGGCAGGTGTGTGTGTTCAGTCTCAGGATGACAATTGGGGTTGCTCTGTGGTGGCTATTTCACCTACTTCCCCTCAAGCTTCTGCCCTGCATTAAAAGCAGGGAGTTGCTGGATGTTGGGAGAGGCCCAGTGAGGAAGAGGAGGTGGATGGAGGAAGAAAGGAATAGAGGCAGCTCTCTGTCCTGTCTTTTAAATCATCAGCTAGAGTACAGGCAAGAAGATATTTGAGTTTTCTTTCCAGATACTTGGGTGGGTGTTTCTAAGCCTGGAGCAGCTGGTTGGCTCTGTGCACCTCGCTCGCTCGGGGCTCTTGGCTCTGCCTTGCATAAGCGGATCTCAAGTAGGGTGCTGATCCTTTCATTGCTCCTTCAATGAGGCCTCCTTCCTGCAGTGTCCCGATGACTGAAGGGCCATGTGGGAGCTGTCACTGGGCAGGTGTTTGCAGGCCCTTTGTCTTGGACTCCTGACACTTATGAAGCCAAAACTGAAGCGCATCAATGCAAGGACAGCAGTTTTGCATGCCCTGATCCTATTGGGGAAGGCAAATGAACAGGACTGTTGGGGTGAGGTGATAACAACAGCTTTGAGATAAGCCCGTCTTGAACAAGCCTCAGGTCTGGCTCTGGCATGTAGGACAGGCACTGACCTGTCTGCGAGGAGGTCTTTCTTCATATGTGGGAACAGTTTCAGATGCTCCCCGCTACTGCTCCTTTTCAGGCTTTGTTTCAGGGAGATGGTCCCATCAGGTGCTTTCAGAGCCCTGGAGACAAAAGTCTGTTTGGCCATACAGGAAGCTTCTTGAAGAGAAATGTATTTTGACACTTTCACTCCTAGACAGCCACAGTTCCCTTCAGCGAGGTGAAGCTTTCTTGTGGTTGCCTGCCTCCACCTTGTACAGGCAACAAGTCACTGAGGAGAAATAAAAACTCCTGTTAAATAGAAAGTTTTCTCTTAAAATGGGAAAAAAAAAAAGTGAATATATAAAATCCTAGTAGAGTTATTTATTTTTCTGGTCTGCAGTTGATTTTGTTATGTTGGTGCTGCTTGTGGCCTGGTTTTTTCAATAGTGGTTTCATTCTGCACTCTGCCAACTTGTCTACCTGCCACTCACTTCAACACAGGCAGCCCCAACTTTTACCCAGGCTACAACTGGTTTTAAAGACACCAGGTAAACTAATGAATACTCCTCATGATGAGTTGCAAATTCTGTTTTAATTGAATCTTTGAAGGCAAAAAAGGGAGTAAAGGGCCCATTAAATAAATTATTTTAATATAGCAATCAGATGATGCAGGCTCTTCTGTGTTTATTAAAAGGCCAAGTCAGCTCCAATCTCAGCTGTGTGAGAACAGCCCAGAAAGCCGGCCAGTTTTTGTACTCTGCTGCTGTTTTAGGGCCAGATCTCTCTCCCTGAATAGCATATTTTGGAGTGGCCATGTGAATTCTTATTAGGCATTCAAACACAGATATAAACCCATGCATTGTAAACAGAATTATGCTGCACAGAAACTGAGCAAAATACAGTAAGACCTTTTCTTTTCTTTATCAGGTTAACCAGGCATGTTTTGTTTTGTTTTTTTTTCCAAAAAGTCCACCCACGCAGAGAGGCTGGGGAATGCCAAAGCTGCATGAATTTTAATTATGCTAGACATGCAACAAGGGGCTACCTTGTAAAGAATAAAGTTAATAAAACATGGATATGGGCTTAATTCTGCTTAATAAGCAGCCCTGGCAATGCACATTTTAGATGTAATTTACATAGCGTGGAAATTGGGTACAATTCTTAAGAGGTGTCTGTGTGCAGATTTTCAAACTCAACAGTGCCTTCCTATTGGAAGAGATTTGTTGCTATGCTGCTATCAAATGGTGAATTAGGCCATTCATAATTATTGTCCAGAGATGGGCATCTTTTTTCCCCATTCAACTACAGAAACATGCATACACATTCTGAAGTGGTATTAAATGCAAATCTCTTCCTTAATTTTCATGTATGCACTTTCAGCAGCTCTGCAGATAAAACAGAAAAAAACCTGCATATGTTTGTATCTGTAGTTAGCTCTGTGTGTACAGAATTAGTAAAGCAGAGATATGCCTAATGACTGAATCTACAGAACAAGAACACAGCCCATGGCTTTTGAAGACTCTATGAAAAATAAACAGGATATTCTGTTAGCAACCCTGCGGGAATTATTGCACTTCACTAAGGAAAGATGCCAATAACCTCAGTTTTGACCTAGATAGATTGTTCTGTTTAGGAAGGTAAGGGAATGCAATTCTAGATCTCTTTTCTGTTTAAGTCATCAAAGCCCTGAAATTCAGCCATTCATTTTAAACCTCAGCACTGAGGACAGAAGATTTTATCTATCAAGAGAACAAAACCTCAGAACAGAACCTGTCTTGAAATGTTTATATTGGTCACTTTCCATAGTAAGTGTCTAATGCAGAGGCTCCTGTATGCTTGGGGTGGAGATATTTAATGAGCATAATGAGTCTGATCCTCCAGCAGCCCTGGGGAGTCCAAAACTCTGCCTGCTCCTGTGTGCCAGATATGGGGCCTTTCTCCACAAACTGCAGGAGGAGCATTGTCATATCTCTCCACCATGATCAAAACACTGTTTGTGTTGTTCATTTTAGGAACCAGTGCTATTCTTGCATTCCCTTTTCATAGGGTGCAGTGTGCAGCTTTCCAGACTGAGAGTGAAGTGAGGAGGGAGCCCAGGGAAGAAGAGGGAGAAAAATTGCCATAATAACTCTGCAAAAAAAAAAAAATTAATTACATTATATTGTATTATATATATTACATATAAGTATGTTTTTAAAATTATGTTCCTTAAGGAAAAATGCCGTATTGGCCCAGCTAGGTAAAAAAATTCAGCTTCCATTGGTGGCAATGGGGAATGCAGCCTGAAGGTTCAGCAGGGGCTAGTTGCACGGCTGCACTACCTCAAAGAGAAGTAGCTGATACAGATGAAAATGGGAGGTGTTTTGAACCCTGTTTACCCAAATGAAAGTCGAAGGAGAGAACTTCCACTTGCAGAGACCAAAGACAAGGAGGCTTTTCTGTTTCCCTTGGCAGCCCATCAAAGGTAACATTTCACCTGTGAGAATGACGGTGCCAGGGGCATGATGAGGTTGGCCTTCTATTCTCCAGCTCAAGACCGCTCTGGGTTTGCTTGGTGTTTATAAAAGCATAGGCTCTTCAGAAAATTTTGTGAAGTTGGGGCATGATTCAGAGTCATGCAGAGCAGATGCCCATGTCAGTACTGTCACCAGGAGCTCATGGCACTGTGCCCATGTTCAGAACTAAACCCTGTGGACTGCTTGGCCATCCATAGATACAGACAGACTTGCATGTTGGCAAATGCAACATTATGTTCAGTTTTATAAACTTTGTTTTAATTTAATTCCATCACTGCAGAAGCAGAGAGACTTGTGAGCAGCCTTTCTTCTTTCCTAGGATTTGCAGCAATTCTCTTTTCAGATCCACAAATCACCAGGAAAAAAATACTGTGACCGACTTTATCACTGATTAGGATCATTTTTAAGTGCAGTGCTGCTGCTCCTTGTTTACAGCTACACAACAAAACAAATTAGTCGCATGTCAAAACAACTGGAACTTATCTAATATGGTGCAGATAAACCAGCATTTTTTCACCAGAAATTTGAAGACTACAGGCAAAAAAAGTCTTTTTATATATATATGGAAAACTTTTTTCTTGGGAAGATATCAGATTTGCTCACATCCTTTGAAGATGAAGCTTTGGATAATTCACTGGCAGTTCAGACAGTGATTCTCTGATTGCAAACAGCTTTCTTTAGGCCATGCCTGTACCTTGTACTGCAATAATTCTTTGATGTCAAGTGAAATAATCCGATAGAGAAAATTAAAATATGAAGCATTTTAGTTACAGGAAAGGGAAGAAAAAACATTTATTGATTGGGATGGTGAAATCTGCTTGAAAAAAGTTGGGAGCAGTTAAAAAGAGACCAACAGCCAAACATTTATATTTCCCAAATGGTTTTGAATATTTTCTTCTCCTTCTCTCCCCTTGAGAACCTGATTCCACCTTGTTATGGTATGCATAGAGACTAAGAGTGAAAATCAGGAAGTAATGCTAGAGTTTAGTTAATCTTTGTGGACATAATGGGTGGTTGTTTCAGTTGTCTTTTTTCCCAATACACTAAAATAATTTAGAGCTGAAGTTTCTGCAGTGAAGTAGTTACAAAGATCATTTTGCTGAAGTTGATAATTCCTAGAGGATGTCACCAACTGGTTTAAAGTGCCCTCTTCACTTGGGAACATGCATCACCCCTACGCATTTAGGACTGGATTAGGCTCACCCTGCCGCTGCTACTTGCCAAAGTGTGGCTGTGGCAGGTCCTGTCTTTCGAGCCGAGATCCCCTGTCCCTCCACCCTGACCTCTGCACGCTCCCCCAAGTATCTTGCTCGTCCCTAACTAACCTAACAGCTATCATTGCTAGCTGTTACTTGAACCTGATATCTGGAGAGCACCATCCTTGTGCCAGTAACAGCAGTTAATTCTCTGGATAACCAGGGATATATCTATCTACACCTTAAATTTTGTTTGGTGCAGTTTTGTGGCCGGATATGGGCGGGAGTCGGGCCAGCACCTGCTGATGCACCAGTGGTCTGTCTTGGGACCGCTGTACCCGGAGGCAGCCCGGCAGTGCCCACTGCCGCTACAGCCGCCTGCTCGCTCCCCAGCCGAGGCACCGGCCCCTGGCAGTGCATTCTCGGGGTGCCGGCGCTGTCGCTCTGTGTCTGCTTGCACGGAGAAGCAGGGAAAGCCACGGAGATGCTCATCTGCCGAGGTCTGGTGCTCGGGCACCGACAGCAGTGGCGAGGGAGGCGGCCAGGGTGGCTGCAGGACTCGCAGGCGGCTCCGCCGGCGGGGCCGGGGGGACTGCGGCCCCGGGGAAGCCCGGCAGGAGTGGCGGGGCTGCCCGGGCGGAGGGGCAGAGCAGCCGCGGAGCTGCAATTGCCTCGATCTGCCTGCGCGATGTTTCTCATCCAAACCTCGATCACGTAGGATTGCGTAGAGGAGGGCGAGCGGGAGCAGCTGCAATTCTCCCGGAGCCCGGCTCCCGCCCGGCACCGACCCAGCCCGCCCCTCCCGGCCGCCGCGGGGCTGCGGAGCTCCCCGCCGCCTTGGCAGCAGCCGCGAGCGGCGTGGGCGTCCGGGGGGGCTTCCCCGGCCCCTCCCTCCTCTCTCCTCCCCCCTCCCGGGCCGGGCCGGGCCGGGCCGGGCTAGATGATGCGGGCGGGCAGCGGGCGCGGCTCGGCTCCTCCTCGCCCCGCCGCCGTCGGGCGGCACCGCGGAGCATCCTGAGCCCCGCACGGAGCAGCAGCAGCAGTGGCAGCCGCACACCCCCCGCCCATCTCCTCCTCCACCGCCTCCCCGCCTCGCATCGCTCCTCCCGCCGCTGTCCCCGCCGCGGCAGCCGGGCCCGGGGCCGCCCCGGTGCCGAGCGCTCGGCGGCCGCCCGGTCGGCCGGACGCTGTGGGTTGCTGCCGTCGGGGAGAGCCGGTGCCGGGGCAGAGGCGGCGAGCAGGGCAGGGGAAGCTGCGCCAGCCATGGCGCTGTGAACCCGGGGCGCCGAGCTGCGGCGATGTGAGCCCGCACTCGCGGGCGAGCGCTTCTTTTTTTTTTTTTTTTTTTAATTTAATTTTTTTTTGCCTTCCCTCTTTTTCATTTCTTTGCTGACCTGCTGCTTTTCCCCGTGGCTGCTTTTTCCTTCCCCTCCCGCCCTCTCTGGGAGCGGAGTGGGGAGGGGGGCAGAGGAGGAAGAGGAGGAGTGCGAACAGAAATGCAGCGCTGCTTTCCCTGAGCCCGGCTGCGGAGCCGCGTCCATGTGCGCGTCCTGCCGCGCAGCGCCTCGGAGCCACCGCGCTGGGGCTGGGGCTGCCCGCGGGCCGGGAGGGCTCTGACTCATCCCACGGCCCCTCGCCGGAGGGCGGCCGGCGGGAGGAAGCGTCGCCGCCTGCGCCCGGGCGGAGCGGAGCGGCACCGCGCCGCAGGGACCCGCGGATCCTCCGCGCCCCCGTATCCTTTGGACACAGTTGTCGCCGGCGGACCTTCGTCAGCGGGGCGGCCGCTCCCGGATCTACGCGGCCGCTGCGAGCCCGGCCGGGGGGTCTCGCCGACGGCCGCCCGCGCCGGGATTTGCGCTTCCCGGGGACAGACCCATGGGCGGCGGGGTCAGGCTGCCAGCCATGGTTGTTTGCCCGGGCGCCCTGCTCCTCCTGGCCGGCTGAGCCCTCCCCGGCGCCGGGACTCGGGGCTGCAGCGCGTTAAGCGGGTCGTCCCCGTGCCCGGTCCCCGCGGGGCGCGGCGGCGGCTCGGCCCCAGCGCGCCCGGGCGGCGCCCCCCGGAGCGGCGCGGAGGGGAGCGGGGGGCCCATGAGCGGCGATGGCAGCGGCTATCGCCAGCTCGTTGATCCGGCAGAAGCGGCAGGCGAGGGAGTCCAACAGCGATCGGGTGTCCGCCTCCAAGCGCCGCTCCAGCCCCAGCAAGGACGGGCGCTCCCTATGCGAGAGGCACGTCCTGGGGGTCTTCAGCAAAGTGCGCTTCTGCAGCGGCAGGAAAAGGCCGGTGAGGAGGAGACCGGGTGAGTACGGCGGGCCAGGGCCGTGAGAACCCGCTCCGCGTAGGGGAGCAGCCCCACACTCGCCGGGATCGCTGCCCCGGGACGCCTCTGGCACCGCCGGGGACCGGCTGGGGACAAGGCTTGCTCCGCGCTCAACTTTGGCCCGGGTCCTGGCGGATCTTCTCTGGTCTGGCGGGATGGGTGGGCGTCGACCTGCCGCCAGCATCCCTCCACTGCTGTCCGAAGCGTGAGCGCAGCGGGTCCTCCGGCAGGAGGGACCCAGCGGCTTCATCTGTACGAGCTTCACCCAGAATTGTATTTTTCTACCTCCTTGCAGATAAGTTTTTTAAACGGTCTCTTTATTTTCTGCATAGTGCCAAGGAAATGGATAAACTGAGGATTAATTAAAATTGTGGCCTTTTGATAACTAAATCCATCAAGTGCTACTTCATGAGCAGAGTTCCATAGGGAATTTAGTTAGCTTAGAAAGCTTTCTATATGGCAGCTGCAGGGTGGTTACACCTGATATTGAGCTTGCAAGGATATAGAAATGCTCTTTAGGATAATCCTTCCCCCCCCCCCCCCTTCTCTTTCCTTTATTCTTTTTCGCATGTATGTGCTCAGTCTTGGTTCTTTGTGAAGAACTTCTGCCCTAGTGTACACACTGTTCACTTTTCCACGATGAAGTCCCACCACCCACAGTTTCAGTTCTGAGCAGTGCTTTGTGCTCTCAGCCGTCCTTGGTAGGCGTGAAAACTCAGTACCTGGCGAGAATAGGCCCTCCATGATTTCTCAGTGGAATTATTTCCTTCTTGCTTTATGTTTTCCACTGCTGTAGATCACCTCTAAGGAAAGAAAACAGAGATTGGTTTGAGAAGCTGATGTGAACCTGTAGTTTTCTCTGCTGTCCATTAGTGTCGTGGTTAATGACAGAGATACTTGTTCACTCAACTCTTCAGCATGTACCATCAACTAGTGTAACCCTCCTATGTTTTCCATATACATTAGTATTGTGCTAGTGCTTCAAAGGGAAAAAAGTTGCCTTTCATTTTTTTGCTACTCTAGGTATGATGAGCAGTGGCTCAGTGGACTATCCTATATATTAGTTAACCTGTGAACCAAGACCAAAAGACGGCCCTTGCCCAGAAAGTCTTCAAATTTTGTCTCAAGAATCACTCTTTGAAGGATCAAACGTAGGAACTAGGAGCCACACTGACAAAATCATTTTCTGTTCTTCTTTCCAATCCATCTTAATCTGCCTTTAAATGAGGTCCCTTAAGGACCTAAAGGGCTGGGAAGTCTAGACCTGTTACCTAGGTTTCAAGATGCTTGGTCTCATTAAAGTTTGAGTGACTTATTGCAGGGTGTGGTTGGGAGGCTTTTTATTGGTTCTACCCCAGTTCTCCCAGCTGAACAGGTCCAATTCTGCTTCCATGGACTCAGTAAAGAATTGATGAATTTTAAGAATTCCCTCAACTTTCATGGTCTTTCATGCTGAGGAATGTTTTCAATAATTTACAGACCAGAGTAATTTAAGGGAGACTTTTTATTGACTTAGAAGAAGGATCAATGCCACTCAGTGCTGTAAAAATAGAGCTGTTCAGTCTTTAAAGCTGTCAGTCAATCACTTGTAACCAGTACTGTATTCATTTTATAAAATTAAAGAAGTAGAGGAATTAAGTTGCTGTGAAAAAAATCCAAATGTCCTTTCCTAGCCTATGGGCTGTGTCTGCTTTAGTTCCCGATATCCATCTTTTAAATAGATTTATTTCACTGGTACATCCTATTCCTGATCTTGGGTGTGTTTCTCAGAAGGCAGCATGACACTGGGCTGCTGCTACTGAGATTGTTTATTCAGAGAGTGTATTATGCCCACATAACTTACGCATTCCAGAATCGAGTTTCTGCACAGCAAATGACATGCAAATGAATTGAAAGTAGTTTCAAGAAATGTGCATACATTGTGCAGTGACCCACAGCCCCAGTGATTATGTCTACCTAATGATATGCTGGCTCAGTAGTTTGCAAGTCAGTGAAAGGAATGAGAGAAACATCCACGTTGAAAAAGGGTACAATCACATTTGGAGATGGTAGAGTGCTAGGGGATCTCTCTTTACGTTTTTAAACATGACCTTGTTTTATGACTATGAGGATAATCTGTCAAAAAACTTCAGATTTGTAGCGTGATTTTCATCTGTAGTACTCAACAAGCTCTAATAAATGGAGAGGATTTTTTCTGTTTTACAGAAGGTGAGACCAGGCATGGAGCACTTACTTGGCACAGAGACCTAATTCCTGATGCTCATCCCAGCACACTATGCTTTGGGTCCCCACCGCCAGTGAGCTCACAATGCAGCAATGGTGGAGCTGTAACAGATTGCGCCATTACAGAAATATAACTCTGATGGTGGTTCATGTTCCCTTTGCTCTTTGCTTCTGTAAAGTAACTGTGTGAGCTTACATCAATTAAGTGGTTTTAATATGTGACTCAAACAGTGCTGTAACTAAAATATTCAGTAGAGACGTGGGTGAGCGGAGTTACTTTGCACTGGTTGGCACCTTGTGCTCCACACTGCAGCCTGTGTGAAGGGAAAGTGACGTACTCCTGCTCTCATATGGGAAGGGAGAATTTGCACCCCGTAGCAGTCAAGTCTTGCTCAGTGTTGGGCTTGAGTAGTCACAGGTTTTGGCAAGCTATGGGGAGCCAGGTCCATGCGGGGATATCTTGTATAATCAAAGCTATCGGCTCCTAGGGAGAAGTTGACTGCAGAAACATCTCATTTGTTGGTTGCAGTAGGGACCGTGTTGTAAACTGAGAACTAGTTCTGTCTGTCTTTTCAATGGGCAAAGACAGCTGGCTCACATACACTCTTTGTGTTCTTTTATAGCTCTTACATGTGTTTGGTTCCAAGATGACTTATCAGTTTAAGATAGGCCAAATAAGGACACTGAGTGCTGTGGACTAAACTGAACATTTGGACACATGGGCTTAATCCCATTATTGTGAGTTAATACAGGTCATTGGCTGCAATTGTGCATCTATAAATTATATATTTTTCTCTGACCATAGTGACTTGATAAGGGATTCAAAAGAAATTACTGTATGGGATGGCTTTTTGGTACAGGTTCAAGAGGTGGATTTTTCCTCAGAGTCTGGTAGGTCCAAGAGTTGAATTCAGAAGACTTGAGAAGCAGCTCTCTCCACATGACTGCTCTGCCAACAAATAGTTGAACCAAGTAGTTTCATTCCCTTTGTGGCTGAATTAAAGCATCCAGGCACGTCTCTTCTTCAGCTATTTTGTAACAGTCTGGAAAGCCTGGGCTGGAGGGTCCAGCTTGTTTGTGAAAGCTATTGCTGATGCTTCACTGACCGTCTCCTCAGGCAGAGCTCACCCTGGAGAGCTGGGTGGAGGTGGCCTTCCGTGATGCCATGGTCACTGAACAGCAAAGCTGAGGAGCTTGGCAGCCTTGCACGAGGGGAAACAGGCTGGAGTATCTGTGGGGGTTGGTGGAAATTTTGTCTTGAGTGAAGCCCACTGAAAGGGTGTTGTTACTTGGGTAAATCATGTTTGAATTGAGGCAGCTTTGGGTCAGGAAGTGCCAGGCATTTTGTAGCATCGTCTCCATCACTTCAGATGTTGCTTCTGTAGATGAGTTCCCAGCTCAGAATGCAGAGCTCACTCTCAAATAGGTTTTTTTACCCCAGGAAAAAAAAGAAAAAGAAGTTTTATTTTTATTCCTTTTTTCCACCCTTGTCAGATATATATTTTGTGCTCCTCCAGGGAAAGGATGCTTTTCCTTAAGGAGACCTAAAGGCTTCTTCCAAAGTGAAGGAAATGACTTACACATAGCAAAAAAGCAATAACTAAAACCATGTTTTCCCTTTGCGGTATTTCTCATTTTGAATAATAAATAGGGATTTGGAACTTAAAATATATGGATGTAGATATTTTTGCAGCAGTATAAGTAAAATATAAAAGCAACTTTAGTTGAAGGGCACAGAAGGACTTTGTTCATTCGGAGATTCATTTAAAACATTTGAGAAGTCTGTCATCTCTGCAAGCTGTTAAATTCCCTGAGTTAAATCCTGAAGTCCTTTCTGATTTCGTGCAGGGTGAAAATGATGATTGAAGCTCAGGGTAAAAACCACCTTTTTAGCTTCCCATTAAATTTGTTGTAGTCCTTCCCTGCTTTTGTGGAGTGGTGCATCTCGGAAGAGCTGTACTATCTGCCCAACCTGTAGAATTTGGACTCTCTGTTGCTAGTGCGAATGCTGGCTACACTATCCCTCCCTGCAGTAGGATTCCAGCTGATTCCCAGCATTTTTCTCCAGCATGTCCGTGTGTGTCAAGGTGTATGCCCAGCCAAAGGTGGTCCATCGCTTTCTTCTGCCTGCTCCTCTGCAGAATCTGGAGCTGTGTCTCGTATCTTAAGAAGTGGCTGACGGGAGTGGAAATGGCTGGAAATCCTGGCATTGCCTGGCCAGCAAGAGCTCGTAGAAGTGCTAGCTGAGATGAGGGCATGGATGCCAAGTCGCCAGCCAAACATGAGCCAAGATAACACCAAGGGGAAGGGTACAGCCTTGAGTGCATGTGTCCTCCTTGTCTGGGGCAGTCTGTCGTCGTTGCTGAGGTCTGGTCTGCCGTTGGTGCTGAAAGCTCCTTCTGTACCCGCGGGTGCTAATGAATGCCAAAATAATCGGGAGGGAGGAAGAGGCTCCCTCCTGCTTGTGACAGCTCAGCAGATGGGTTTCATTTTATCAAATTGATCCCTGGGGGTGGTATCACACACGTTCGTGACTTGCAGATGTGGTGACTGTCATGGTGCGTGGCTGTTCTCGGTTACTGGGGGGGGTCAGGTAGCAACCCTGAGCTATCCATCTCTAAAATCTGGGAAAGAGATGCAGATTCCTGGCTTTCTCCAGAGCAGAAAAAGTCAGCTGCCAGTCCACTTCAAACACAGCTTATGGGTGAGCATGTCAGTCAGTAAGCCGCTTCGTACTAGTACTGAGTATGGTTGATGCCAAGAAAATCCATGGAAGTCATCCAAGCACCAAGAAGGATGGATATCTTCTGTCCCATGGCCTCAGGGGTAGCTGTGCTTGTGGGAGCAGTGGAAATCGTTAGCCAGCAGAGGAGGTTCACCATTAGAGCAATACAAATGATTGATTCCTCCATCACCAGCCAAATGGAAAAGTCAGGGCAAAAAGAGGTTCATGAGTGATTATTTTCCCTCCCCATAAAAGATCCATATAAATCAGTTTATCATTGACTGATATAGCTGGGGTTTTTTTCGGGGGGGGGGGGGGAAGAGGTGCAATTTCACTTGCAGGATTTTTATACTTGTATTTTTTTTAACTTTTCAGTATACTTCTAAATGAAATACTGTTTTGAAATATAAACACAAAAGCTTGAGTTCCAAAAAGTACCAAAATAAAGACAAGATTTTCTTCTTCCTTCCTTCCTTGCGTTGCTCAATTCAGCACGAATTGAGAAGAATTTCAGTAGACCAGATACTGCGTATTTAAACATATAAGGTACCTATTACCAAAACAAATCATCAGCTTGACTTGGGCAGTGTGGAGGACAGAGCTGCCATGGGAGCTGAAAAGGCTGTTTGAGAGACAAACAGAACCTTGACCTTCACTATGGTGGGGAGCAAGTGCAAACACACTTGGGCTTATCTGCTTTCCTTCTTTCACCTCTCCAAATGGGCATACCATGGACTGCCAGATAGCATGGTGGCCAGGTAGGCGTTTGTTTCATTTCTCTGGCATTTGTTCCATTTGATCCATCGTTCTAAACAGTCATGTGCACGTTATTTTTGGGATTTTTCTACTCCTGCACAGTTGAAAGCAAGCTGTGACTTGTTGTTATTATTAAAATCAAAGCAAGAATTTTTTCACACAAAACATGCAAGAGAATGACATTCCTTTTATGTTTGCAAGCTCCCTGGCTTGGCAGAAAGTGACCAAGAGCACAAAAGAGAATAGGTCAGAGAAAGCAGCTCCAAAGCACTAACCTTTAAATAAAGAACTACCTTTAAATACTCATACATTTCCATATGCTCCATGTGCTGTTGTGGCGTCATTGCCATGGCTGCATTATTGTTGTGCCTTAATCTTGGAAATCTCTTGAGAAGTGACCTGTTCTGAAGTCATCTGCTCTGTCCCTGGGCTGCACACACTGCAGTCTGTCAGGGAATGGTACCTTCCTACTCTGTGCTCCTGTTTAATAAGTGGTTCATCTCTATTCCCTGGATAATATTATTCTTCATATTAATGCGTTAGCCTTTCTGAGCATGGAGTAAAGTACTGTATCTATTGTTTTACCTTTGCCCTATTCTGACATGTGGTAGAATCCTGAAATAGCTCGGCCTTTCCAGAGGCTGGCTTTACTTTGCATCTCTATTAAAAGCTGTAGTAGAGCTATGGACACACTTTATGCCCCTCATCCAGCAAACACTGCTTGCAGGGACTCTTGGAATAAATTATTTTTAAAGGAGAGTTTGTGCTTTGCGCGAGTCAGTGCAGACTGAATTTGTGCAGCATGGTCACAGGGCTGTAGGGCTACAGCTTCTTAACAGTACTGTCTGAAAATAGCAGCTACAACACATTTTTAAATGGTAAAGCAGAAGGCCGCTTTCTAGAGAGCTGTGGAACACGACTGTGGGATTCACTGTTCAGGCAGACCACTCACTCCAGCTTTTCCAGCCCCCACGCTGCAGCTTAGACAAATAACTGTGTGCTTTTTCCAAGCACTGAACCGGGGCTCTCTGAAACCCTGATGGAACTTACGTGATTGCTGAAAAAATTCATCTGTATGCATCGTGGCACCTGCCAAGCACCTCTGGTGTCCTGTGCTCATTACAGGCTATAGGTGACGGAGGGACAAAGCCATGAGCATGGAGGCATGATAGTGGCCTGAGCCCTTCTCATCCTTAGAGATGAGCTGTTGGCTGGTTGCTGGCATGATGGGAAGGCTGGCTCCATGCAGTGCCTCCAGGTATTTCTGCTTTCTGCCCTTTCCCCATGGAATGGGCTGTGCTGTCAGATGAAGGTTAGTGTTGGAAGCGGCATCATCACAGAATGGGCCTTTGCAGCTCCATTCCTGCATCTGCTCTGTGGATTTGTCACGGGGAGGTGACGGCGTTGCTGTCCTGGGGTTCCTGCTGAGGAGATGCTGTTTGGGGTTGTGCTGCTCCAGGCAGAGCTCCACATTTGGAGAAGTATTGAGCTCGTGTGAAGACCCTGACTTGGGTCACGACAAAGAGGGAGGTACCAATAGCAGCTCCTCTCCTTAGCAGCATGTGCATCTATTGTACTTAAAGTTTTATGTGAGAGGAAGAGGGAGTTTTGTCCAGTCCAGTCAGACTTGCATCAATGCCTCTTCCTCTTTCAGTGTTACCGAGCACAAAGATGAACTCTGCTTTGGATGGTGCTTGGCACCACCATATTCCCAAAGAGAAGCCCTCAGCTGGGGACCTGTGGCACTGTTGCCACCTGCCTGCACTCCCCATCTTCCTTCCTGGGGCTTTCTGAATTGTGATAGTTCATGTTTGGAGTGTGGGACTTCATTGATAAATGTCAGAAGACACCTGGTTGCCTCCAATGGTGGAGGCTGTATTTGAGGATGAAGAAGCAGAGCTAGATACAGGCACTATGGTGATGGAGGGCACAGAGCTTCTCTCACTTCCCACAGCAGCATCCATGGAGTGCTCTCTGCAGGGGTCTCTCACTCTGACACTCCAGCAGTGTGCTCTGTTAAGGGGACGTGTTACATCCAGTGGATAGCTGTGTGCTGTGATCTGATAAAATATCCACAGAGAGGCAATGTAATCCTGTTACTTGTTTCTCTTTCCCAGCTGAAACCTGATTGCAGTTAAGATAAACACCCCTCCACCCCTCCCACCCGCGTCCCTGAAATGTGCATTTCTTGAAATATTTAAGGATTTTGGATCGAAATGAAGGAAGAAAAGAGTCAGGTCTTGGGGTTAATAGAACATGCTCATTTAATTGATATTTATCTAGAATAGCACAGTTGGCTGTCCCCTCCCCTTGCTAGCTGCACAGATAGTTTTTTGCTCAGTAGTTGCCACCCGTGTTGCACAAGCTGCCAAATAAATACATTTCATTCATTCCCCAAAGCAAAACTGTTTGGAAAAGGTCAAGCGGATGGGACTGCAGCAAGGAAAGCCAGGCTGCAAAAAGCCAGTTCATATGTTCCAGAAAATGGGAAAGCTGTAAAAATTAGGAAAAAAGACACTGATTTTGGCTTCCGGGGCCCAGTGTAGGGTTGGCGTGCTGAAGGGATGCTCCCTGGGGACTTGGGAGCCGCTGGGCTGCAGGAGATGCAGGGATCACAGGCTGGCAGGTGAGGGGGTTGGACCATCCACCTGCTCCCTAGCTGGTGCTTTCCCTGGCACAGCTCCTGTAACCGGAGCCGATGTGAATTGCTGGCAGCCTCCGGTATCGATTTGCAGCCGTTTGTGCCTTCATTCTCCAGTGATCGACATCACTCTCTTGTGGGGATTTTCTGTGGCTAAAAAGGCTGGCAGAGCGTGCAGTTCTAACCAGCAGTTCTCTGCTGGCTTTTTATATTGTGGTGTGATGCTCCTCAGTACAGGCTCTGCCTACTGGCTGAGCATCATTATTTAAACATTTCCAAACATTTGTTTTGTCTATTACTTTGTTTAATTCCATGCCACCCCTACATTTTTCGCTTCCTTAAACCTTTCTTTTCCTATTTTTCTTTCTGTTTTTTTTTCAAAAATACAGCTCTGCTTTCCATTAAATAAATTTTTGGTTTTAGAGGTAGAGCCCAATAGCAGCTCCTGAATGATTAGAAATCACCAGATGAAGTTTGAGAGCTCCTTCTCTTGGAGTCCTCCTGGGCAGCTGGAGGAGCAGGAGCTTTGTTCAGAGACCTGTTGGAGAGGCAGATTTTCTGTTTTCACTCCATCTGCACTGTGTCATCCTCAGCACACGCATTCCTGGAGAGGGAGCTCACTGTTTGCAGCTCTCTCCCAACACGGCAGTCAGGAGAGACTGCCTGCATCACTGGAGTCCTCGGGGCTGCCTGACATCAGAAATGAGGTGTTTGTGTTAAGAGTTGAACAATAAAACATCAGCGTTATTTAAAACAGAGCTTTAGATGGCATGAAGTGGGTGATGACTTTCTCACACTGTATTTTTGTTAGTTTGAAGGAAACCTTTGGCTCTGGTGGAAAATTAAAATCGTTGTACAGATAAAGGTGTATTTTCACAAAGCAGGAGGAAAGAACTTTGAGTCACATGCTGGGGTTTTGGTCATTTTTAGCATGTTCTTGCCTCTTGAAGTGTAATCTTGTTTCAGTCCAGAGTGGCACAAGCAGCATATTTTCCTTATGCATTTGAGTGTTGTGTAAGATTTGTTAAAATTTAGTAACATCGTAATTTTCAGTCAAAAGTTTTTGCAAAATGCTACAGAAATGCTTAAGCTGCATTAGTGCAGTGAACAAAAAAATTCTTGTAATACAACCGAACTTATTCAAGCTTTAATTTTTCCACATCACAGGCTCATTACCTGTTAAATAAAGAAGTTTCAGATGCTCATCCCTTTGGAAAATGCTGAAAGATTGCATGAGGAATACTGTAGCAAAAAAAAAGATGTTACTGCTTGGTAGTACTGAAGGTTTGCAGAGTGACACTACGATCCAAATTTTACCCTGAGCTGCCATCCAGAGATAACCCAGGGCACTTGTGTGACCTGGTGTTGGTAGGACCCTCCCCAAGACTGATAGCATCTGAAGTGATTAATTTCAGCTCAGTGCTTGTTGATAGTATGTTCTGTCAATTTTTTGTTTTAATGAACTTAGTTTTCTAGGCGTTCAGAGCAGGGTGGAAGATTGATGTAGTTGTTTCCATAGTGTGTTTTGTTTGTGTGAGGGACTTCTTGGCGTTTCTGCAGTATTTCAGGCCTGTTGGATTGATGGGGGAAGTGGAGAGATTTAGCATCTGAGAATAGCATAAATCACAGCACGGTGGCAGGCGTGACCAGCAGGGATGGTGTCTGCCCTGCTCATCTGAGGACTATTAGTGATCTGGTGCCTTGCATGGGGCACTTCAAGGTGAGGGTTGCTGAGGACTCTGTCATGGAGTCCTTCAAAAACCGGGGGTGCAGAAGCGTGATAACGCTACCAAATCGTGGTCATCAAGCAGCAGAGGCTGAAAGGGACCCCTCATGTTGACTAGTCCAACCTCAGTCCCACCTTGACTCCAGATGTGCATTCCCCAGAAGGATGTTTTTAAACTTGGCTTTTTACATCCTCTCACGGAGGAAATTCTAGGTGGAAAGAATGCCCTAACATCCAAACAAGGTCTTTGTAGGAAACCAGGAAGAAATCTGCTTAACTGATTGTGAAGAAGTTTTGTGTTGCGTGTTGCAGTCATGAAAACAAAACAAAGTCTTTCCAACTGTACACATGGCAAAGTGCTGCCACAACATTCCCCAGGATTTCTGATCCACCAGACAAGTCCTTAGGATGTGTCTGGGAGACATGAGATTCCGTAGGGAACCCTCCTTCTGGGAAACTGCAGTGTGAGAGGTGCTGCAAGAACGGCAAGAGGGCAGAGCTGGTGTTCAGCTCCTGTCAGCTCCTGGCAGCCAAACCCAGCAAGCAGCTTCTCCAGACATCCTCTGAGCCTGCCTTTCCACCTCCCTTGGGATCATGGAACTGTGGCCCCTTTTTCTCTGGTATGAGCTTTGGGCTCAGTCCTCCCTCAACCCAAAAGCTCTGCAGTGTGGGTGTTCCTGTTTGTTAAATCTTTGTGCAGCTCTTGAGCTCGCACTGCTGGCATGGGGAAAGTCTAGATTTCACTCCTCGTGTTTCCCCTTTGTGTTGTCTTGGGAGCTGGCCCAGCCCGGGGTGAGGGGGGGAAGCAGGGAGAAGCCCCCATGAGGGGCACACGGTTGGTTCATGAAGACACGTCTGTACGCAAATGAAATGTGCCCGCTGGCTGTGGGCTCACACATAATATTTATGCTATCCTCTGTTTCACTCTTGGTGAATATGCTGTAATTTTGGCTAATTACACAATATGTCAGGAATAATTGCAGGGTGTTCCTCAAAATAAATAATACATCTTCTGTGTTCTGCTATCCATACTTATGAGCAAACTTTAACCTTCAGTAGCCACGGTATTGACTGTACTGGAAAATTACAGGTTAGGAGCTGTAGCTACAACTTCTTTTCCATTAAATTTCTAATTTTTTAAATTCCTTTACCTGAAAAAGCTCACCCTGTATAAATTTCTGGAACAGCCCTACATCTCTCCTTTATGCCTTTTGTTCTTGCATGGCTTTGGTTTTCTTATCAGAGCTCAAGTCAATACAGGTGTAGAAAATTGCTCTTGAAAGGAAACATTTTGAAATTTTGTCTGCTAGTAAAACACACCGGATCAACAGAGCAACATAAACCACATCCTGGGGGAGGCAAAGACAAACCCAGGAGTGTAACTGTATGAAGAATTGATTTTTTTTTTTTTTTTTAGTTCTCTGCTCAAATTAAAGAAGTTTCTGGGGAGAAGAGGACTCAGATCCAATGTAATATTTCATTGTACTTAAAATGAAATTTTGGATTTCATCTCTGACTCTTTTAACTTTTTTTTTCTCATTAAAATGCCAAACAAAATGTTGTGTTAAAAGAAAACATGAAAACTGGTACTCTTTTCAGATCTCCGTCTTTCTCTCTGTTACTGAGATGGAGTTTGTGTATAGCTTTAGCTACTCTTACTCTGAACTTTTCAGCAAAATATTCATCTAGACAGCTTCACCCAGAGGTAGTCAGCAACTTTGTGCCAAAATACCTAGTAACAGTTAGACCATCAATTCTCATCTGGTTGCCATCTCACTGTTTCACCTGCAGTTGTCTTTGTGTTCTTCTTTTGTCCCTGCAGTGCTGCTGATGTCTGTGTTATCCTTGGCTTTTGTGCAGAGTGAGTAGCTCGTGTCACATACATTAGTTTGGCATTTGCCTTCTAGGAAAACTCATCCAAGACTTTGTATCTCTTTATCCTTAAGCTTTGGAACTTAGGTGGCTGTCACATGGGATCCAGATCTCGGAGAGTGCGTGAGCTGCAGGGTGACTTCCCTAAGTTCTAACATATATAGGCACCTAGGAAAAGGGTAGTCTGGGAGAGACATGTAGAGTGATGCTGTGCTGCAACTCCAGTTTTCAATGCTTTTATGACTCCTTTCTCTGTCCCTCACCTCTGACTTGTATTAACATCTGTGTAAAGCTGATTCCCTGGAAATGGGAGAGCCTGCATAAGTGCCAGTGCCATGTAACCACATCCTTTCCACCTACTCTACAAGTGAAAAATAAGACTTCCCTGGAGGGACTCATCTTTGTAAGAGCAAAGCAGGCATAGTGGAGGGGTGCAGGCAGACAGCTGTGCTCCATGCTGGAGAGCTAATTACTAGTCTTCCTTGCAGGCGCCAGCACAGGAAAGGAAATCACTTCTCTGGATGCTCTTTTTGCCTACAAGGTGCCATTCTGCTCTAGTGACTCACTGATGGTGACAGGAGGCGATTGCTTTGATGGGTGCTGTCATCGGCTTGAGCCCATCATCCCTCTGAGTTAGGGAAATGTCATTTTCGGAAGCGTGTCCTTCAAATGCAGAAGCTGTCCCTGCCAGCACAGCCTGTTATTTCATGTAATGCATTCTGGAAACACCAGTTGTTTCTCTGTAGTTTTTAGACCTGGGTGGAGATTTGCACTTGAGATGAGTAAATAGATGAGTATTCCATGCAGTCCTATTGTCCCAGAGTAATTTTCTTCTCCAGATAAATGCTCTGTAACTGGAGGGTGACACTAACCCTGTAATCATGTTAAACTGAAGCTGAGTATGGCCTTCACTCTGCATCATTGGGAAAGAAACTGTGGTCAACTACTTGGCGCCCCTAGAGTCACAGACCTCATGAGCAAATCTTAGCATCAGTCAGTCTGTTTACATCTCTCTATCCTACTCACAGTCTGGGTGATGTATCAAGCCAAATGGCTGTATATAAACTGAAGGGGTTCATGGAAACTTTATAGGATGGGATTGGATTTCTGGCTTTGCTACAGAGTCCCTTCTAACACTTGGGCAGCCACTGTTGCCCAGTGTGACCTGAACTCTGTGCAGGCAGCATGAGGGAACATCTAAATAAATGCAAATGCTCACCTATGTCACTTGCCTCCCTTAGGTCTGCAGTTCATGTGACCTCTCCCTGCCTGTTATTAAGGATGCTACAGATAGCATTGCCCAGTCCGTCCTGGCAGAGTGTGTCTTTCAGCTCCAAAAATTTTGCTAAGTTTAGCCACAAAAACTATGGGAGACACTATATGGGGTTGGGAAACAAACTCCTTGCCTCCAACTGTGCACTTTTGTGCACTCAGTGACTCCTGTGAGAGCTGAAAATGCTCAGCATTTTGCAGCTGGATTTCCCTCCTCTGTACCCAAGTGACTCTGTTGAAAATGTCCTTCAGGATCCCTGCAGGTGACTCAGGATGCTTTGACCTGTTCTGTGTGTGACTCACTGCAAGTGCAGTCACAGCCAGCCACGTGCAGCGTCTGCTGAAGACTTACAGTCTGCTGTGGTCACTGCTTGGGAGAGTTGGGCAAGATGTTTGGCCAGGGAAACACACCCCTGGTCTTTAAGGGCAGCAGTTCCTGTCACAGCTACAAGTTATTCCTGAGCTTTCCTATGTGGATGGATTCAGTGAATCCTTGCAGTAAGTTGAGCTATTAAACTTACAGCAATAGTGATGCATTTAATTTGAGACAGCCACTTACTTCATCTTAACTCCAAACACCCCGGAGAACTTAACAGCTTCTGGCTGGTAAAAAAACCCCAGCATTTATCTCCCTCAGCTTTTCATCCCTGAGTTCTGTGCTGATGCCTGTCACCATAGTTATCTGCATGGAGCTGGCTGATGCATTTTCGTGCTGATTTATTACAAGTCTTCATTAATACTGTGCTTCCAAGGGAGGGATTTCGGTACCCTTCTTAGTCTGCATGTATTTGCGGTATTTGGCTTATCGAGTATTCTGGAACCCATCCTTTTCAGGTGAGGCGAACTGCAGTTTCTGCAGTGGCTCTTTAAATGTGGAGTTAATCTAAGTAAATTAGGAGCAGCTTATGCTCTGACTTGTGTGCTGGGTTTGGTGTGCTAAGGATTTGAGTGCTGGTTGGGTGAGTCATAAATCAACCTCCCATTATGACAGCTGTAGCCTGAATGGGGGAAAATAAGAATAATGGAATGTGTAAATTCCAGGCTAAAATGTTTAATTGCGATAAACAAATGTTTGAAGAACATTTCGGTGAAATATGCTCCTGAGATGTATTATAGTTCCCATGTTTGCAGTCACATCCTCAGCAAAACTGTTGCACAGGCACAGAAGGGAGTCAGCAGCATGCTGAGCCGTGGTTCAGATGAGGGCTGGAGATGCTTTCTCGCTTGCCAGACCGATGTCCTTAGCAGATACCAGAGGGACTGTTTTTGGAGCCTGCTGCTGGCACCTCTGACAGCCTTGCTGTGGTAAGACCAGGCAGAGGTCTTGAGCTGCAGTAAAAGAGAGCTAACAAATGGGCAGGTCTGCTGTTGAAGTCCCACAGTAGGTATCTTCCTTGTACCTTACTGTAGGTTGCTGAATAGAAAACGGCTGCTTCTCATCTGAGCTAGCAGTCTTCTCTTGTGTGACAGCTCATTGTGTGGGTAACCCCAAGAGCTTCAGAGTTTATGCCATAAGCCACACAGCTATAAGCCACGGTACCGCTGGCACCCAGCACAATAACTTTTGGAGTGGATTTAAATGCATTTCTGCACCAGCAACCTCAAGTGGAGGCTTGCCTGCCAACCAGAGCATCACGGGGAGCTGCAGGAATCCTTGGAGCTGGTGGCTCAAATCCCTGAAAGATCACTAAGCCCTTCATCTTTTTTTAAGAGATCATTGAAAAGTGGCCCCTTTGAGATCCCTGCCATTGACTTGGAGAGTTCAGATTAAGGTGACTTCTGTGAGTAAGGTCTTGTTGAGTCCCTCTAGGTTTCTTAGCTCAAGGCAAAGGGGGGAGTGGTTTGCTGCAGCCTCAGGTCCTTGTATTGCCGTAATAAGGAGCGTTCTGTGAATCGCAGGAATCGAAGCTGTGGCAGAGTGCCTCCCATAGTGAAGTTGCAGCTGGAAGTCAGTGCTGTGCCCTATTCTTTGGGCCTCCAGAGCTCAGGGTTTGGATCAAATTGGGCTACCCCACAGTGGTGGTAAGAGTGTAGGGTTTCTGTCTCAGGTTTGTACCACTGCTGTGCTGATGGGAATAAGCAAGAGTTAGTGCCCTCACTGGGGGTTTGCTAAATGCTGCATAGCCTCATAGCTCCTCTCTGCATTAAGGGGAGTTGTTCTACTTGCGTGTAGTAGAACATTTTCCAGTTAAGGGAATGAGTTCCTTATTCACCTTAAATAGGAGAACTAAAAGAAAAGGTCATTAAAGAGTCAGTGATATTTCTGTCAATGCTCTTGCTGTTTTCCTCATAGCACACAGCAAATACCTTCAGCAATGCCTGCAGTTTGAGGGTGAGGGATGTGACTGCAGAGCAGCTGATTTGGACGTGATCCCCTGGCCTTTAGTGAGCGTGTCCCTGGAGATCAAACAAAGTACTTGTGAGCACCCTGCAACTATCATGTCCTTGGCAAGCCCCAGGAGAGGGACAATTACTGTGTAGCTGCACAATAAGGCAGGAAACACAGCAGCTCATGGTGAACTGAGATGACTTTAAGGCTCAGCGACAGAACAGCTGAAGTGAATAATGGCAGCATCACATTACCATTTAAGTAGAGGCAAGAAGATCAGCAGTCAGATCATGATTTAGTTAGCCTCAGCTGTGTCAAAGGGCTCAGAAAGTTAAAAGCAAGACAGACAGAAGAAGTGAATTTGACCTGTGGAAAAGGGAGCGAGTAAGATGTCCTTCAGAGGATGGGCAGTGAGTTGGTCGCTGGATGACTGCTCTAAGAAGGACTATTAGGTGAGAACTGTGCCCTCACCACAGGGAAAGTACCCAGTCTGGCAGCTGCTGCAGACTAGGAAGAGAGCCATGGCTTAGCTCTTGTTCTGTGTTACTCTTACTATTCTGTTCTGCACTGTGACTGTGTCCCTTGTGGATAGTTCCTGGGCATGATCTTCCCTGGCATCTTCTGGAATCACCGCATTTGAAGGATTTGAGCTTACTGCATCTACAAAAAGATACGGTCCACTACGTTTTCTCCAGCATTCCCCAGCCTTCAACAGCTGTCTATAAACAACGAGAACAGGCTCTTTAAATTAAGCATCCTAAAGTATAGCAGTATTTTTTATAAAATAGGGGTAAAAATATCTCTTTGTCTATTGCATGGGAAACCTAGTAGCATAGAGTCTGCACTGGGAGTACAAACAGCGTGGAAATCTCTTCTGTTTAGTCAGTACTTTGGGATCAAGGCAGCAATAAATCTTTCTTAAATCCATTCTGAAGTATTTGACTTCGTGTTTAGGGAGATGCAAAGTTTTTGTTGAAGTCTTGTCCACATTAGTTTAGTTTCATTTCTGCAGGGAAAGCTGCTCCTAAAGCAAAATAGAAGCATGTACAGAGGAGCCTGAGTGGGAGGAATAGGTTTATCCCAAGTGCATTATGCAGTATTGCTCCTTTAAAAAGGCAAAAGCCCTTGCTACACAGGGCTAAGGTTAGAGAGTAGGTCTGAGTTTGATTTGTGGTAAATTTTGTAAATTATAGAACAAAAATGCTCATGGAAGGGTTTCTGCTTATCTCGGCTGCATTTTTTTCTTTCATTTTTTTAATGATTTGCTTCTTTCTCTTATAGATTATAGCCTGGAGTGGTATCACTGAGGGAGGTTTAGGCAAATAAAAGTATCAAGGTTGTGGGGTTTTATTCCCCCCATCCCCTCAGAGCTCAAATAAGCACTGACTTATCTGGGTGTCCCACCATCCTTAATTGACAAGGAGACTTACTGGTTTTGATTTTTTTTCTATAAACTGAGGTTTTCAGAACGATTGCTGCAGCATAAGGGATAGCAATGCTGGAAGACCGATAAAATTGCCTGTAGATGGAAAGTGATGTTAAAATACATGATATGACAAAAGTGGATCTCTTAAAAGTCGTGTGCAAAGTTTTGCCTCTGGGCTTGCAGGAAAATTCCTCTCCAGTGATTATACAGTTCCCTGTTCAGGTAATAATTCTGTAGCGAGTGAGAAAGATGGGTAAATCCTTGTTCTGTGTTCAAGTTGCCTTCACCTAAAATTTTGTCTATAGGCCTCCCAGCCACGTGGCTTGCTGTATGAATGACAAATCCCAGTATCTCACTTTATACCCAGACACAAGACAAGAGGTTCCCTGGTGGGAAGCAGCTACTCTGCCAGCTCTTGTCACCTGCCTACCTGTTTGTGTTTGAGCTGGTCTCTTTGCAGTCACTGGAGAGATGCAGGTGGTTTTGGTACCCTATGGATCTGGCTTGACTTGCCTGCTGGTTTTTTGGGGCACAAAGAGAGGCCAGTTTAGATGTAAAGTTACCTCTCCTGTGTGAGACAAATTACCCACAGCCCCGTCAACTCCCCAGCCCTCCTTGGTTTAGAGCAGGGAGGTCAGTGCTGGCTGTCCACCTCTCTGCACCACTTCTGTGTTTGGTTCGGGTGGGTACCCAAAAGTGCAGCTGCTCACCAGTGTTTCTCTCCTGTGGAAAGTGACCCAAAGAAATGCAGAAACCAGGTAAGGAGAGATCTGTATCTCTCCCAAGTGCTTTCTGATCCTTTGGTGTTTGGAAGAGGCATTTGCCTGCTGATGCTACAGGGCATCCTAAATGAGTCTGGCTGAGGATGCTCCTGCAGAAGTGATCTGTGCAGTGAGGAGACACAGGGGCTCTGCTGCTGTCAGACTGTCTTGGTTGGGTGCTGTTCTGATAAACTCTAAAAATTACATAACACTCCTAATAATGAGCAGATTTGGTCAATATTTTACTTGATAGGCTATTTAGTAAAAATGAGAGAGATTTTTGTGTTGTTCTAAAATGGTTTGCATGATTGAAGTACAGTTTGTGCTCCAAAAAGGAGGAAAGGGCCTTCCTATAGGTAAATTGTCTTCTCAAGAAAAGAGACAAGGTCAGGGTTATTTTATGTCTCCACTCCTCTTATACTTGAGGGGCTTTAAGACAAAACCCTCTCCCTCCCCACCACATCAGAAAGATGCAGCAGCATCTTCTAAATCTCTCCTTCTGGGATCTCTTCCATTTTGTGCAAAGTACTTAAACATTAAAATTTAACTAGCGAGTAAAATCGAGACTAAGATTCATTCAGGGACTCAAATGCAGGTGTCTCATAAGAGAAAGTGCCTATTAGTGCCTTTACAGTTGTGGTATTAGATAAAAGAGAAGAAGGGTACAGGCTCGAGGAGGGTGGTGCAGTCATCTGCGCCTGAGAATACAGCTTTTCATATCCTCTAGCTTTGATGTGCTTTTCTAATGAAATGCAAGTTAAATCATGCTGCTGCATTCAACAAAATAGGTAATTCACTTAGGTAAGAGAGCAAAATATTTAGCTCAATCTAAGTGTTAATTTGACATATACTGGCTTGACCAGCTAGGTTTTAGTACATGGCCAGTGCAATTGTACTTATTTACTGTCCCAGAGTTGAGTCTTGCTGGGAGAAAGCCTGCCTGCAGCCGACAGCACTCATTGCACTGAAATCGTCTTTTTTAAAGGCAGCATAGAAACCTGCTGGCATTGATTTATAACTATGAAATAGTTCATAGCTTTTGTATCTATGAAATAGTACCTGACTCTCCCCTGGCTCGTGGAGGAGTTTTGTAAGCTGAAATCCTCTGCACCTGCAGCCTGTCAGCACCCGAGGTCCCGCTGCCGTGGAGGATTTGTGAGTGCAGGAGAGCAGGCTGAGGGTTCCCTCCGAGGGGAGCTGTACAGCAAGACGGGGGCTCCTGATGGAAACCCTTAACACACAACGTGACCGCAGTTATGTAACGACTATGGGTTATTAAACAGCCTCACTGGAGGCATGAAAGGCAGGAGGCTGGGGAGATTTTGATATGCTACGCTGGACTTTTTCCTGTCCATTGAGCCAGCAATAACTAGGTCTTATTTATTTACTTTTGGTGGGTGGTCACATAAAACTGCAACCTCCTGTTACCCAAGGAGGATCTCTGTCATCCCAGCGTGTGTGTCTGCTCACGTGTAGCCAGCTCACTTGCTTTCCAGCAGCAGTGCCTGTGACAAATTTTAAGACTAGAATGATTATAGTTGAATTTATTTTTGACTGCTTGTGTTTGATCGGTAGAATGGCAGGGAGACAGGTGGTAAACTGCACACCTCTGTCATGTGAAGTTTTAATTGTTTCTGGGTTTTTTGTGTTTTCCTTTTTCTCTTCACCCAGAAGGTATAAGATGTTGCAGAGGTAATAGGGAAGCTCCTAGCCAGGACATGGCTGACTCGTGGTACACAGAGTCTGGGAAAGGACCCTGCTAGAGACAAAGATTCTTACCTACCAGGCTGTGGGGCCCGTGTTTTCGGAGGGGGGAGACACAGGATTTTAAAACGGAGTGTTTTAAGGTGCCCATAAATGCTTCATAGGTCAGTTTTGGAGGTGTCTCGCATCTGTGCCTTTTGGAATTTTGCTTCTGGAGTCCTGCAGGAGTCCACAGTTGGACTCATGCAGCCTGATTTGACACTCAGTTACTCTGGGTTTACACCACTCTAATACCAGTGATTTAAATGGATTTTCATTGGCATAAAACTGGGACTGCGTGATGGTGAATAAGCCCTACAGAAAGCAAGGTAATTGGCTTCACAGGCAGAATAAGAAACAATGGGCACATTCTTTGCAACATTGCTAGGAAATGCTCTTCTGAGTAAGTGGCATATCCAGAATACATAAACTGTCTAAAGACTTCCATTCGGTAAGTAACTTTGTGAAATGATGGGCCATAATCTGTTTCTGCTGCACCAACTATGCATTACATTTTACCTGCACATCTGATCTCAGTTTTATTTGCTGGTACATCTGTGTATACATGAATATTTTACAACCACACTTGAAAGGAATCACAGAAAGCTGTCTTAGCTGCCAAACACTTCTACATTTACTCATGACTTAATGGGGGAAAAGCAAATGGGGTCTTGTGCTGCTTGGTATATCTAATAATAATAATTATTATTATTATTATTTTGCAGAACCCCAGCTGAAAGGAATTGTGACAAGGTTATTCAGCCAGCAGGAATACTTCCTGCAGATGCACCCAGATGGTACAATTGATGGGACCAAGGACGAAAACAGTGACTACAGTAAGAAAAATTAGCCTGTTTTGCAACCTAATTACAATCAAATGCATCACCTAGTGGGTCTCACTTGTGCAGCTTCATTTTTGAAAAGATCGAATTAGGAGGAAGACAGCTGTTTTCTGCACATTTTTTCCTATCTATCCTTCCCCTTTAAATCTTGCCTGTATAATTTCATATGTTTCCTCTCCGATCTTCTTCCCTCCTGCCCCGATTCTGTAACTGCCATCTGGGTGGGGTGGAGAATAAAACCCATGATTTGAATTGCTGCCAGAAGAGAAAGGAGATTATATTTATACACATGCCACGTGGGTAAAGGATACGGGGAATTCTCTCTCCAAGGAGAAGAGGAGAAAATTGTTTTCACTATTTTATCCTCAAAAATTCAGCAAGCATCAGGAATTTCTGGGCTGAAGAAAAGCAGCTGTTCACTGAAACCTCGTGCTTTTGAGGCTGGTGTAAAGGCTGAGGGCATTGAATGACCTTGTAAAAGCAGATCATCTTCCAAAACCCTGTTTAAAGGGGTTGGGTTTGTGCTGTCCAGCAAAAGCAGAGTCACACAGGTTTAAAAACTGTGCTCACATGTGGGAGCCATATTGGTTTAAATACATGCAAAGCAGTAGTCAATCTTCCTTTTGCAAAAGAAGTTACTTTGTCAATAGCAAAGCCCCTCAAAAGGTTAAAAAAGGTATATTTTCTGTAGCACCTCTGCATTTCATAGGCATCAGATTGATGCTTCTGAGTGGGCAGTTAAGCTCAGATCCTTGTTGCCACAAATTGCATCAACAGAGGAGGACTCAATTCTTTTGTTATCCTGTGTTGGTTTGAAGCTCCCTGTACCACTGCTGAAGAATATCCAACCTGGCCAGCATGGAAGGTGTCTTCCCAGTCACTACTAGAGATGAACAAAAGTTCATCTGTGTGGTAGGATTGATGTAAGCAAACTTTATGGCCTTTTGATACTCTCAGGCAGAAACCAAAACATGGGGTGAGTTCAGTGGGCTTTAGTGGGTGAGTAATGACCCAGTGTTGGGTTGTGTTAGCTGTCTTTTCCTAAAGAAAGATGACACAGGGTGTTTTCAAGCTACAGAAAATCCCATTGGAGGCCTATTTGTCAAAAACATGGGAAGATGTGCTAGAGATGGCAGGGATTCATTACCCTCATCTATCAGGGAGGACTGAACAACAAAGTAATGGGTTGAAATGCAAGCAGGGATGAATTTAGGTAAACAGCAGAGGAGAATGAAGTGTAAGAGCGGTTCTGCAATATTTCAGGCTGACAGGGGAGATGAGGGGAGCTGCTGTTGGCTGCACCTCAGTGGTTGCAGGGGAACCTCCTGAGTTCCCATGGCTGAGGTTGGGCCCCAGTTGCCCAAACAGCTGTGATTTATATATGCCACCAGAAATGATAGAATTTAGTTTGGTTAGGTGCTGAGTACCTGAGGGCCACTTCTACCCAGTCTTCTTACTTGAAAATAAATGGACTGAAATGCAGTCTTTGAGCATAAATTTATCTGGTGAGATGACAGCCCTGCCTCAGCAGCTTGGTGGGACAGGAGGCATCTTGCTGAAATGCGCCAAGCCACTGGCTCAAAGTCAAGGACCATGTTGCAAAGTTCAGGCAAGTTTTTGGGAGAAGGTCGAAGCCAAAGAACTCCCTGTCCCCTGATCTCAGGGGATCTCAAAAGAGGAAAATAATCCAACCTGATAATATTTGGCTTCTGAAAATGAAATTAAGACTCTGCTTTATTCAATTTTTTAAAATTTTTTGCCACATGTTCTCCTTCATAAATCTTCAGTTTGAATGAACATTTTATAATACATGAAAGTTCCAGTTACAGCTTCAAAACGAAATAATTTTTTGTTTTGTAAGTGCCAAAATAAAGCAGACTGACTTTTTTCTTTTCTGTTCTCCAAACATCTCCATTTTTGACCAGAAGAAAGTCAAAACCTATTTGTCATCTTACAGATCTACTTCTCTGCTCTTTTCTGTTTTAAAATACTTTTCAAGAAGACTCCTGACCAGCCAGTTAGAAGTCTGTGCAAGGGCAAAACTCATCAAAGACTAGATAAATATTTCCCTACCCCTGGAGAAGGGTTGGTTAGCTTGAATCCATTGGTAGAGAAGGGCACTCTTGGTGTCCATAGCACAGTCCTTCCCACCCTGGATGGCCATCTATTGTCCATGCAGAAGTCATCTTAGCACAGTTAAATAGCTGGTGAACACCATGTTCCATGCATTGTTTTGTGTTCTTTATCCACACACTGATTATTTAAATTAGCATTATGAAAGGAAGCATAATTTTCATGGAATACATTAGGCTGGTTTACCCTGGCAAAATAAACATTTAGAATGAGACACGACATGTCCCTCAGATACGTCTGATGCAATTAAAAGTTCTAATAAAACCCCAGTTATTTATACAAGATGAACTGCTAATATTTAAGCAATTTTTAAATTAATTATCTAGTGCCCATTTTATGTGTGTTCTCAAAGCTGATGGCATTTATTTTCCACCTCCTCTCACTTAAAGGAAAAAAAGAAAACAACCAAGAGCCAAGTTCTAATGGCATTTGAATGGGCATCCAGCCAGCTTCCTCTGAACCAGCACTTGGGACATCTGTTCCTTCTGCCATGCCGTTAAAGGCACGCCATCTTAGTGTGAGCAAGGAGCCACATTCTCTGGCTATTGGCACTGGGATATATGAAGGATTTTCTTTTAATTGGAGTGCAATTTCATGGTGTGTGAGCCCCCTGTTTGCATTCTTGGTAATGCTATGTGTGAACCTGAACTTAGGGCAGTGTCTTTTCCTTCCAGCTCTAGTGATCTCAAATGGTCTTTCAGGTCTGACTCCCATTGTCAGTGCTTGCGTTCCTTATTGCTCTTTTCTGGGCTGAGCAGGGTAATGCCCCTTCATTTGAGAAATTGGACTTGTTTGTTTGTCCTGCTGAACATCTGAAAAGCCTTGGCAAATGGACAGTGCATAAAGGATAGGTGAATTGTACTGACCTGGTGGAAACAGCCCAGCATGTCTAGGGTATTGTTTGGGGCTTTCCAGACAGAAACACAAAAAGATTAAGGAGGATTCCATTCCAACATCCTCCTTGGACCACACCGTGCATATGGCATATCTTTCCTGACTCTTCCATTTCTCTCATTAAGTTAGTCCAGACCCATAATGACGTATGCATACAGATTTTAGGCGATAAACTACCATAACATAACAGTGACAACATACTCATGGGTGTAGGACTGGAGAGTGCTATAAGTAGTATCATCAATAACCAGGGTCAGTTGTAAATTTATTGATGGTTGAAAGTAAAGTAAATAAGATGTAATGAAGGAAAAGTGGCACAAATACTTAATGTCTTAATTTTTTTCTCTTCTGCCCATGAAGTAAAAGAGCATGTACAGTCTGTGAAGCTGCAGATGGCATAGAAAATGTACCATTGTTAATTTTTTCTCTTTTTCACATCAGCACACCCTGTGTCCAGTTCTGTTCTATCACAGCTAGTCCTTTTCCACATCTCCAAATCTGCAGTTTCAAATTAATCAGACTTTTTTTCCTGACAAAAAATAAGACATTTTGCTTCTGAGATTGGTAGAGGGGGTTTCTGCCACACACTCTTACATTCTTACAATAAAGCTTATAAGCTTTTAAATCTCTTCTAAAGCAAGATAAAATATTCATCTGGAAGCATGAAAACAAAGGTGTTGCTAGATTTGAGTGCAGCCCTGAGAATTTGCAAAATCTTGATTGACCCAAACTGCTGGTTTTTAATAGAGGAAGATATTTGCTTCCTAAAATTTTTTGGCTGCCAGTTACTTATGTCAGCTGTGTGTCCTCATGCTTGCCTGCCCACTTGCTCCCCTGTTCTGCGGTATGTCTTGCAGGAGGTGTTCTGCCATAACTGTGGGTGCAGCAGGGTCCCTGGGAGCTTGGGAACTGGCAATGGTCTTCCTACTCCAGCACAGCACAGTTGGATTGTTCCTGTGCTCCTTTACATGTATAGGTGGAAGGAGAGATTTGCGGATGTGTGGGTGCTTCCAAGTCAAACTTCTCATCCCCTAATTCTGGGTATTACCACCTTGCTGCCTAATGAATGCTTTGAGTGGTCTGTCACAAGTTTTCTGTGCAAGACAAATTGGCTGTAGGGAATGAATGATGATGCCCATTTTGTTTCATTATTAGCAGTAATATGCTCCATTTTTCAGTAGGAGGAAAATATAGGGAAGGGGAATTGCTTATGGACTTGTTAATTGCAAAAGGTTTTAGACCTTCATGGTAGGGAGAAAGGGAGAGGTAACACTTTTAATGCTGAGTAGTTACAGAGGGATGTGTTTGTCTTGTCTGGGGACAGTATCAGAGTAGCACTGTCCTTGACTCCAGTTGTTCACGGATGAATACCCAGGCTAGACTGCATTTGCCATACGCATCTGTTGCCATTCTCCCCTGAAATCACAAATGCACTGACTTTAGTAAGACTTCAGCATATGCTTTGATGTTTTACTGAATATGGTGCTTAAAGGCACAAAAAGGGGCTGAGAGTAGGTGTTTTTTTTTCCCTAGACTTGAGGTGCCTCCCTTTTAGGCAGCACACCAGGGGAAGTCATCCAGTCTTCGGTGGGAATTGAGGAAGTAATGGTATCCATGAGAAACTGGAATTCATGAATCCCCTTTTCGAAACAACCCTGACAACAACTCAGCCAAGACATCTGGTAGATACCTGGAGCAAAGTGCCTTTGTTTCCTGGGCTTTTTTCAGATTTTACTTCTGAAAAGTTATCCACCGCTGAACTTTAAGCAAATCCACCAAGAGTTTAGGTCAAACGTGACCTTTTCCGTTACATTTCACATACACTTAGGGTTATGCTTCTTCTCTTACAGTCATGGGAATCCTGGAACTGTGGCTCAGACTTTGTAGTCTGAACCTCTGGCTGCAAGGAGAGAACCAAGACATAGTGTCAGGGGTTTTCTGTTCTTTTTTTTTGACTCCTTCCTATCTCCTTGTTGAATATAAATGTTCTGGTTTTTTTCTCTTTGGAAAGGAATTCAAACACACTTTTGCCTTCTCTCCTTTGTATTAATTCACACTGTACGTGAGATAGGTTCTTGGGAAGCATTCTGTGGTTGAGATAAATCCATGCATTAGATGGCACATTGAACCAGTCTTTTAGGTTGTGAGTTTAATGTTGAGCTTAACTCAGTTCTCTCCTGCCATACCAAGAATAACACTAGCCTGGCCTGCGAAGCTCTAGCATTTTGGATAGGCCATTTCAGCAAAAACTGCTTTATCCTGATGTCAAATCATCAGTGGTTCCTCTCCCAGGGAAGGAGATACTGTGAGATGGCACAGTGAGAACTTTTTCCCACAACTGCCTTCTCATGAAGACTTCTTTGTGCTGTGCTTGCTCCAGTGAGATGTGTCAGACATAAAACTTTGTAAATGATGTATAAAATCCATCAGCTAGAGGATGCTGTCCTTAACAGTCAGCTGGAGAATACGAATGCTTCACTGCGTGCTCTGTCACTCAGTCTTTCCTCTGCACTCTGCCCATTCACAGGTCTCCCTTGGGCTCATTTGAACACCCCAAAGCTCTTGAGAAGTCTTAAGCAGGCTTTTGCAAATAAGTGTGTTAAAAAGCTGTGAGAAATGCTTCATGAACATGTCAGGGGCAGTCTGACCTCATGACTATGGAACCAGAAAAAATACTCTTTTTTCAGGATGGTTGTGTGGGAAGAGATGTTGAGTGAAGTGATTACATGTGTTTGGGCTTGTTTCTGCCTGACCCTGTGCCCATCTTTCCATATCTTGAGCTTCCTGGGATGAGGTCTGGTTAGCTCTTTTTAAGCTGAAAGACAAGGGGTCCTACCACATCTAAATAGTCTTGTCCTATAAATCTCTGTGGAAACAAAGCCATGCTAATGCCTCAGTGCTCAGTCTACCAGTGCTGACAGTCCTCTCCTCTTTGAGCCCATGCTGTTAGAAATGTAGCTAAAGCCTGACAGTACATTAATGTATATACTCATGGGAAGGGTCTTTCAATGAGATACAGGGTCTACTGGGTATGAGTCAAGCAATTAATTAATTAATTGGGTGGAAATAATTGCAATGCTTTAATCAATAAGAATGCAGTAAAACTAGATGTTGAAGGATCTTGTCCTCTTCTGTCCTATTCAGCTCTTGAATAAGGAGCAGTGCTCAGGTCATGGACTGGAGCAGTGTCTCTTCCTGAGTTTCTTCATTCCCTTAACAGCTGGGACCACATAGGCAAACCCACAGTCAAGTTAATTTGCAGCCTTCTGGCCACGGTCACTGTCTGTGTACTCTTTTAGCATATGGCAAATGCAAGAAAGTGTGACTAGGCTTAAATGTATTTCAGGGCGAACTAAACTAAATTGTACTGTTGAGTTTGCCACAGGCAAAGTCATGTGTATGTGCAGTTACCCCAGCTCATCTGGCTCTTGGAAAGCCATTGAGATGCGCTAGTTTGGGAACAAGTGTGAGCCCTTGGCATTGCAAAGGCAGTGATCAGACAGACTGATGGGTGTGTTTAGGTATTTGAGAGGCAGACAAATTCAGTACTTTTAAAAATTCCTTTCACCATCATCACTGTGGCTGCAGTCCTTTCCTGTAGCTGGAAGCAGGATGTTTGATTTACAGTTCAGTCTCTTTCGTGAAGAGTCAGGAGTGGGGTGGGCTGGGCCTGGGGCAAAAGCAGCAGGGGTCATGCAGAGTGATGTCTCTATATAATTTGCTTTTCTTTTCCTTCCACAGCCCTTTTCAATCTAATTCCTGTGGGTCTTCGCGTGGTGGCAATCCAAGGGGTGAAGGCAGGTCTGTACGTTGCCATGAATGCTGAGGGATATCTCTACAGCTCAGTAAGTACTTTGCACTGTTGGGGTCCTGGAGTGGTTTGGTTTTGTGGGCAGGAGGAAGCAGACTGCGCTGGCACTTAGAGCTTTTTCTGAAAATGGTCACGTATCACCAAACCTTTAAAAGCAGGAGCAGGGGGAGCTGCTGCAAGGCCATGCAATATTCACTTTAAAGTGTCTCCATGGAGATTTGTGGCAATATTTCCTGACCTGTGAAGATACACTTTGTGTTCCTGTGAGTATGTACTTAATGTAGGTCACGTTGTAGAGAAGGTGGTGTAGAGTTGGCTGGTTATATTCTGATTTCACATTTGTGAAATGGCATGGACTCAGTGGGATTGCTTCTGAGTTGCACCCAGGTAACTGATCATAGGTGGTGCCCCAATGGCTCATGCTCTCTTTTCGACTGCAGTGGAAATCCACAGAAATACCCTGACTCCATTAAAATGGTTCTGGACTGTTCTGTTGGCAGAATTTCCCTATATTTGTGTGGTCTTTTTAATGCACGTAAAAGATAAGTGAGGCAATTTTTACCAACTAATTCCCTTATAACTTTCTTAGATGGCATGAAAGGGCATGAGGTTATTCATAAGATTCTCATTTGAAGTAAGTAATTGATTTTCACAGTGAATAATTGATCTGGTGATTTATTAAATATGGCAGCCCTTTGCCAGAATTTTTATGCTTCAAATAACTTTGCTCTATTCTATATAGTAAAAAGTGATAGTTAATAATACTTTTCTCATTTCTGTAGTTATGATAGCTTTACAGTGTATAGCAAAGATTTTAATCTCATCTGCCTTTATGTAAATTTACAGTGCAGAGATTCTGCTCTTGTCTAGGCTTTTACTTGGCTTTAAAAGTGTGAGCATGGAAATGGGACCACTGAAAGGACAGAAGTTTGAGTTGTTCTATGCAATTTTTCCTAACTTTTACCATCCATCTTTGTTCCTATTCAGTTTCATACCACTCAGATGACTTGGACTTCCCCCTTTCCCTGGGAATGTAACAAAGCTCTGTCTCCCCAGCAGCTCAGGGTAGAAAACGACAAGTGAACGTGTTAGTATGCCTGGTGAGATAGGTCTTGAAACTGGCTGCTTGTCAAGAAGAGACAGAGAGATCAATCTGGATCTCTGTGGATGCCAGACGCTTCCTGTTCTTTCATAGCCCAGTAAACATAAATGACTGTTCCTAAATAAATTGCATCCGTTTACTAACAATGAAAACTTCCTCATTTTGTAAGGGTATCAGAGTCCTAAAGGTAATACCAAGTATGGTGTGGTACTGTGTTATTGTGTGTGCTTCCCTCTGGGCACATTGCCAGTTTGGGCAGTGTGGGACGTAGCTCTGGCCCTCCTGTAGAGTTCTGGCTCCTTGTACCACCAGGGCCCTGTAAATGAGGACTGCAGGAAATCAGTGTGTGTCACAGAGCCACATCCAGCCTGTGGTTCTTCTTGGAGCCAGGAGTGGTCAGCATTTTCTGAACAAATAATGCAAGGGAGGGAAAGGTGTGGGTCTCAAGCAAAAGAAGGAACAGAGAGGTGGAAATGTAATTTTTGAGAGCTGAGAGGTTAGAGATGATGCAGAGGAAAAGTATTTCTTGCTAGTAGTAGTGAGACACAGTATAAAGGGTGGGAGGGGCGTACCAAGAGATGGTAAGCAGCAGGAGGACCATGCTCTCCAGGAAACACATCTGCTAGTCATATCAACTCCTAAAAGGCACCAGATCATACATGTGTTCAAATGAGGTTGGTTTAATGGGGCCCTCTTATTTCCAACGAGTGTGCCCGTCTTGAGTAGGAGGGTTAATCAGGGAAGGCTGATGGGAAAGGATGCACCATGTTGGCCACTGGTTAATGAAGTGAACCTCATTACATGCCACAGCTTGATGGAATTCAGCTCTGTCTGAACTAATAAGAGTGAAACTACTCATTTCATCAGCGTGATCTAAGGTTTCATTTGCAGTAAATGGATGATATTGGGCCATCTCTACTCCAGGGAGATGGAACTTTTTGAATGCTTTTCTTGTGATAACTAGTGGCTCTATCTCTGTCTTAGAGCAGTAAATCAATGACTTCACTGTGCTTTGAAGCAGATCTCAAGGCAAGGAAAAAGAAGTTTTGAGGATAAAGCCAGTTAGAAGCAGGGAGTGTCTGTCAAGCCCATCATAACCTTGAAGACAAGGGATGAGGAGACCAGGGTGCTATAAAAGAAGTGGGTATATCTAAGAAGAGCTTGACCTGTTTGGGCAGTCTCTTTTGGATACTGTAGCTTTCCTTGTGGGGGCAGGATCCCGCTCCAGCCAAGCTTTGGCATGGCTGTATCGGTCTTGAAGACTGTGCAGGGGAATTGCTTTGGTAGGACTTGACAGTCTTGCCCTGTGAGATGAGCAGAGCCCCTGGCTGTCCTGCTTGGATCTGATTGCGGCCCATGCCAAGGGACACATCGTCCCTGTTCTTTGCTTAGCGAACCCTAAACTATACTTTGTTCTGTCTGTGCATGTACCTTTTTTTTTTTTTTTTAATTTGCCTTTTCTGAGGAGTTTCTGAAAAAAATGGTTCGACATTCCCCACAGATAATTGTTCACTCACACAAGTCCATTGATAAATGAACTTTCCTGTTGCTTGGCTGCTTTCTGTGCTGTATGTCCCAGGTCTAGCTCTTCAAGGGCTTCTTAGAACATGCTCAAACCCAGGACTGGTTTCAGATAAAATTGTCTGGGGTAGCCAGCTTTTTTATTTTGTTTTTTTGTAGGTTTTTTTCCCCTCCTCTTGAGCCCAGATTGGTGCTGTAACTGAGCATGTCATCACTGTGGGATTTGTTTTGGTTTTGTTTTGTGGGGTTATTTTGGTGATATTTAATCTCTGTGTGACAGCTGAGATCTTGGCTGACATCCTCTGCCCTGGATCAAACCAGAGGCTATTATCAGCCTGGTCTCGAAGATGGTTTGTGCCAGCTCCTTCTGAGTTTGGGCCAATGGGCTCTTGAATGAATGGGCTTAGAATAACCAGCCCTTGGAAAAAGTCTTCCTGGTGTTGATTAGCACAAAAGTAGGGCTGAGTGGAGTTCTCTAAAGCCAAACTTGGTGAGACAGTACTTTGTAGAAACATGAAAGGCCTTTCAAAGGGCTTGGCCACATTGATACCTTCAGCAATGAGTTTCCTCATCCCTACCTCATCTGTTCAGACAGGGATAGTGTAGGGTTGGGTTGCTGGTTTGAAGCCAACCATAGATTCCTAGCCAGCTTCAGAGGCCTAAATGCATTAGATGATAAAGCTTCTTTGCTTGGGAAGCAGTTGTTTGTTTACTTACACCAGATACCTGATTTTTTTATTTTTTTTTTTCCCCCAGAGACTAGGTTATTGCCACCTCTGAGGTCTATGTGGAAATTAGGTGCTTAGTAGACAAGAAAATCATGTTTTGGTTGAAGGCACCTGGCTTTAGAATGCAAAACACTTCTTCATAGCAAGCTTCCAGAGTCATTGGTGTGTTTCCATTTGATTTCCTATAATGCAGAGCAGCTGTAAATTCCCTGATGGTGCACAAGGGTTTCTATCAGCACCTGTTCTGGGGAGGGACATGACTCTCCTGTGGATTCACTGTTAGTATTTTATGCCAAAGTAAAAATGCACAGAATGAATGAAGGGCAGTGAGTATTACTTGCAGTGCCTTAGCCCATTGGAAGCTGCCACCAAAGGCTGGTTGTTGCATAGGAGAGGGAAACATAGAATAAAGAGGTACGTCCTGGTCCAGTGAATTTACAGCCTAATCTTAATGGGGGAAGACATAGAACATGCTCTTCTGTCTGCCTGGAGTTAATAGTTCCACCACCAAATTAATTCCCACTCGTGTATAACCTTTCTTTGTGAAGTTTCTCTTCTCAGTGCCCAGCTTTCTTTCCTTTATCCCTGCAATAACTCACAGAGGCATGGGAAAGGGAGTGCCTCTGAAGTGCTTTGCCTGAGAGGCAAACCTGGTCGTCCTGGAGCAGATCACCATCATGGAGCTGTTGAGCCTCCACAGGTCTGCCCAATCACTCCAAGTACATTGAAAGTGCAGCTCTCAATATGACGATATGTATAATTCAGTGGCATTGCAGCTGGGATTGGTTTTGCCCCAAGTGCAAAACACATCTCTTCTAAAATGTATTGCTCTCAGATATTCCTTGTTGTTTAACTCAGAGTTCTAATTATTTTTGAAATGGCAAATCGTGATACATAATTTATTGGAAAGACTGAGAAAGCCCTAGCAGAGATACAGAATACAGAGGAAAAAAAAAATGGGTCGCTTACGAGAGCTCACTATGGTTTTACAGTATAAACCTGTGAGTCTGAAATGCTGAAATTAGAGCCTGAATCACTTCAAAGATTCCTGCTAATAAGGGAATGATTATGCACAATAATTAAAAAAAAAAAATCTAAGCAGCATTGAGAAAACCCAAGTCACGTTAAAAGCTCAGTGTGTCTTTGCATTTTCTTTTCCTCTCCTATTTTTCTGCTTTACCATTTTGCATAATAAACATGCCTTGCATAATAATAAACAAGCATCTGGGGAAGTATGTATATTAACTGTGGTTTTAATCTGCTTGCAATGCTATAACTATTTTGCTACAACTCCTCTAGGGTAACTGCACACCTATTTACATCGTTCCAAGGTCAGGGGCTGGAATCAATAATGCTGCATTCTCTCCCCTCTAATATGCTTGGGGTGTACAACCTGCTCCTGCCAATGCCATGTCTTTAATTCCTGTTTGACCTCCAGTGGTACTTGTTGATTTGGTCAGAAGTACAGACAGGCCAGGCAGGTGTCCTGGACACCTCCCTTTTGCAAACCTTGCAAGCAAGCACACTTGGTGGGGAGATTCCGTAGTTTACATGCCTCATTAGGGAGCCAGGTCAGTGGAGGGAGAGAAATGTCTCCAAAGGCAAAGCACAGCAGGAGACCAATGTAACGTGCTTTTAATTTCTCTCCAGAGAATCTGCTGTTCTTCAGTGGCTTTTTAAAGGGGCTCGCTAAATGAAGGTGTTAGCTGGGAGATATAAAACTCCTGTCCCCTCACTTATTCATAAATATGGGAACAAAATGGATGCTCAGGGAAGCAGCTGTGCTGAGAAGAGACAGCCCCTGGGAGCAGATTCCTGCTTCCTGTCTTCTTAAAATACAGCTCCTGGCAGACACCCTGGCAGGCCACCCTTGTAGCGTGGAAACTTGCAGATACAGCTCTCGGTAGTAAAGTGGTCCCTTCTCCCTTGGTGAGGTGCTGCTGCCCACGTTGCTCTGCAATGGTCCTTCTTTCCTTCTTCTCAGCAGAGTAGAGTTCCCTGTCCAGTGTGAGATTGGTGCAAGTCAGGCAGGACTAGTGCTGGCCCACATGGGCTTGGACTATTCAGGATGTTTTAAGAGCTAGAAATGGATACAGCCTCCCTTGGCAGGACTGCCTGGACTGCTTGTCACATGAGGAGAGCGGCACAGTGCAATTCTGTGGCTCTTTAGGGGCAGGTTTTCCATCTGGCATCCCGTTGAGGTACCTGTATTCCCTGAACTTTGCTAGCACAGCACCGTGGTGGGGCTCCCACAGGGAAGGGTGCTACTCTGCAGCTTGTACCCACATCTGAAATGAGTTAGATCAGACTTATCTTTTGCCTATTCAAGCAAGAGATGCTTCAGAAGACAAAATCAGTAACAGCAGGAATTAATCCTCTTTTCCTAGCTAGCTGTTCCTTGTCTTACATGATAGCAATACAAATTTTAAAGGCTAAGTAAGCTTCAATAAAAGAAGATAGTTCTCTTAGCCTTGGTTGCTCAGGGTATTTAGGAATGTGCTATGTTTCACCTAACACCAGCTAGAGCAGCAGGGATGGGCTATTCCTCCTTATGAGCAGTGGTCTGTCAGTGTTGAGATGCATTATGATCTTTTGTTGAAATTTCATTTTGGAAGAAAAGTGGGGGAAAATGCTCCGATGGTGCTGACTCATCTCATTTTGATACTTCCCCAAAGAAATATCACAGATTCCCATTTTGAAAGAACTTCAGAGTGGTTTATATTGCTTTATAATTCTTAATGGGAGCCCCTGGTGGCCTAGTGGTTAGATCGCAGGACCTTCACCGCTGAGGCCTGGGTTCGATTCCAGCCAGGGA
>JAWMRA010000009.1:11348355-11523444 GCA_035584735.1 Pseudotriccus pelzelni | reverse complement strand
CTAAAAAATCCAATGCGCAGGCTGGAAGGTGTAAAGACCTTCCCCGGTTCTTCGTTCGCGAAGACTGGCCATTATATTATAATTCTTAATAAAATCAGAACAAAATGTTTAGATTTTGGTGGAGCGTTTTGATCCCACATGATTTTCTTGAAGTGTGGAGGGAGGATAAAACACTGGCTGGGATGGGTTGCTCTAAATTGAAGGCAGGAATAGAAATCAGAGAGATGAAGCAGTGGAGGCTGCCATCTTCTGCACAGTGTTCCTTTTGCTGATTTCCTTGAGGCCAGATATCCAGGCCTAACTCTAGATGAGCAGGTAGGCAAAGCCTTTGGAGAAGGTGTTAAGCACCAGTAGCATTGCATAGACCTTGCCAGTTTTTCTCCTGTGTGTTGCGTGTGATCAATCAACCACTGTAGGGGAAATGATGAGGTCAAAGCAGAACAGTCAATGGCAATACAGTATTTGAGTTGGATCTTGGAAGGGAACTCTAGGAAACGTCTGGACTGAGAATCGGACAGTGTGCAGTGAAGCCCCTTGTTTAGCAGAAATTATGTGCAAGTGAAGCACTCATTCCAGCAGGCAAGAACCAAAAGCTGACTGGCACAATGTGCTTCTGGAGAGGCATTCACAGCAGAAGTCCCTTTTGTTGCTTTCCTTTTGCATCCTGCTAGCTGGGGGATGTAGGAGCAGCCAGTAACAGCTCCTCTCTCTTCTCTACCTGGCTAATATTTTGCATTTCCTCAAAGTCTCCATCCTGCTTTGCTTGATTTTAACGCCATTTATCCAGTGTCTGTTTTGGCAATAAATAGTACTATTGTCTGCTTTCCACAAGTGAAACCTAAACAAAACTTCAGGACATCCAGGGTGACAGTGGGACTATTCTTAATATTTTATTTTATAGTGGAGTGAAGACAAAAAAGTTTTGAGTGAGGATATGTTTGGCTGAGGTCAGGTGTGTGTTAATGAAGTGATTTGGATCTCCTTTCTGGTAATACCAAACTCAAATACAGAATGGATAAAAGTAGGAAATTATGTGCCTTTGCCGAACAGTGACTAACATCTCTGGAGGCGAAATCAAGAGAGAGGCTAAAAAATCAACTAAAACCCTTACTGACTGTGTGCATGTAATTATAACTGGGAGCCAAGTGATAGAAATATTTAAAAATGGGGACCACTGAACCATAATGCAGTTTTCCAGGGCAAACAGAGACTCAAATTACCTGGGCTATTTCAAGCCAAACTGGCTGAAGCAGTGGGGAATGTAGTCTGTGGCAGAAAGGCCTGGATGGGAGCCTGAATCATCACTCCTTTGCTGTGAAAGGATAGTGTCCTGCCTAAGCACTTGCAAAACAAAAATAATTTTCTTGAGGTGTCTGAATCACAGGAATTCATTTAGGTCCCATAGATTTATGTTACCATGGATCCCAAGATACTGGGTTAACTTCTGGCACGTAGGGTTACATGGCACAGTGCCTCACAGGAACCTCCTGAAATTGGTGAAGTAGGTATGCACAGCAGGAGTTCTGAACCTGGCCTAAAATGTGCTTATACAAGATCTAGTTCAGTGAAATGCTGAAATTGCATCTTGGTGCTTTTCTGAATTCGTGCTCCCTGGTTACCTCTGTCGCAGGGACGTGGGCCATGGGAATTACCAGCCACTTCCAGTTGCCTCTTCTGGCATCTTTCCAAATGAGACACTCCATACTGCAAGGAAAACTCCAAATCTACCCATCTTCTCTTGCCATGAATCCATCCTTGAAACCGAGCACGGGGTGGAAGGGATCTGTCTGTACTCCTGGCAGCCCCTCACTGCTGTGATGTGTTGTGTGCCGACGGCGTGCTCAGCTCTGCAGAGCGTGTGGGATGGCCAGCGTGCCTGTGCCAGGGAACCCGCAATCTGTGCGAGCGGGGAGGAGCAGAGGGCACCTTGCCAGCAGCATTGCCCAGAGGCATCCTGGCAGCAGAGCAGGCAGGCAGGATGTGGCTTTGGACACACTCCAGGGGTCTCCTGAACCATGCCTAGCCCTTGCATCTGGCCTCATGGTATCTGAGGTGGACCAAAGAGACCCGGCAAGGGCTGTGTGCTGTATGTGCTGGCCCTGTGACAGGGGTCGGAGAGCAGTGGGAAAGCAGCCTGCACCAGAGGCAGAGCCTCTGCTCACCCACCGCAGCTGCTGGCACAGGGACTGACTTTTTTAAAAAAAAATGCCTGGCCCTCCTGGAAGGCTGAAAACATCAGCCTCAAGGGGAAATGACAGCCAGGTCTGTTGGTTGTTTTTACAGTGCTATTTAATTATATTAGTCAACTTGTAAATTTTGAATGAATGAGTGAATATCTGCTGTAAGACTTGGGTTTTTTTTCATCCATCCACTTCTGGAATTGTACAGGAGATTCTAGGATGGGGCCCACAGGGTTTTGAGGTGATTCCACCCAACACCATAGGAACAGACACATTCTTCAGGGGTCCTGTTCTTTAGGGTAGAATGATGACACGAGAGTCATTATAGAACATGGATGCTTTAATGTGGACCCTCTGCAGAGTGTGTTGGTTTACCAGTCATCCCAAGCCCTCTGCAGCACGGTTGGTTTAGCCAGTGCCCCAGATGCCCTGCAGAGCAAGTTGTTTTACACATTAACCATAACCTGAGTTCAAACACACAAAGCTCATTTGGTGCTCGGAGGCCACAGTGGGCAGTGGAGGGTCTCTGGCTCTGGGCCTCATGGCAGCCACCCCCACCCAATCCCTGTACCACCCTGGAAGTTCCAGCAGTGCAGGGTAATGAGCAGGGCACTGTGTGTGCTTACACATCCCTGTTCAAGCCATCAGCAATTCTGGTCAGCTTCTGTGCTCGGGACCCCTTCAGAGAAGCATGTAGTGACCCACTGTGATGGCCACCAGCCCCACATGATGGTGCAGTGTGGGTGGGAGTAGAGGCTGCAATCGTGGATGCAGAATTATGGGAAAAAGGGAGATTTTGAGAATTCCTGTGGTAAAGTCTTGGCCTCTTCTGCATCATGAATAGGAGAGGAAATCCTCGCTTTGCTGGAGGCTAAGTCCAGGCAGGATGGTTCAGAGCAGAGTGTGGACTCATGGCCTGGCCCTTCTTTTCCAAACTTAAATGAAACACTCTGCTGTACCAACAGTCATCCTTAGACTGCTCGCAGGGCTAGAGAACCAAGTAAACATAGCTGGACTGGTACCCATTAGTCCCTTTATGGTATATCATCACCTCTCTGCTTGCAATTAGGTTGCACGCTTAATCTTATGTGACTAATTTCACTTGCTTGCAGCAGTGTTGCTGTTCTTTTAGTTACACCTTCCAAAAGCTTCTGCTGTTCACCTCAATGCTGTCATCCTTTCTCCTGTTCCTTAATCACTTGTAGTGGGTTTCTGTGGCTAGGTTTTGGTAGCCACTTTTTATTGCTCTCACATCAGTGAGTTTTGGACAACATACCCAGAACAAAAGATTCATCTTGGTGGACCGATGCTATGTAGTCTTTTGCCTGTGGCCTCCCCAACAGCTTTTGCCTGATTAAAAAGGGAACCTTCTTCCTTGCTGATGAACTACAGATTGCATCCTTTGTTGTGTGGAGGCGGCTGCTCTTCTGTGGAAAAGCCTGACAAGCCCTGAAATACTGAAATGACGTTAAATTAATCGTCCCTCTGTGAAATCAATAATTCCCTCGAACACACACATAAGTCACGGGTTAATTTCGTGGTTTGACATCTCAGCCATTGAGAAAGCAGTAAAGAGACTTATGGGGGTATCCTGCCACCTCCGAGATACCAGTGGTATCCAAGGTGCAGAGGAGCTGTGCTTTGGGAGCAATGGTAGCCTTTCATGCAGTTCTTTCCTGTAAGTTAGCTGATTGCAGAAAGTTGAAAGTACTTCAGTACTCACAATGTGCTCTCTAAGCCCCCAAATACACACCTAGGCTCCAGCCCCATACTAAAAGCTTTCTGAAATGTGAACAGTATCTTGACATAAATAAGACATGGCACAATGATGCTGAGTTTTTCTCTCTCCTCACCGCTTTCCTCTTGAGGAGACCAAAGGGTTGCCTTCTCCTTTTAAGAGGCTTCCTTGGTCAGCTCCTCTGAAGGCCGCGCATCAAATGCATTATTGATAACAGCACTTGGAAGTTGCGTGCACACCGTACAGGCTCCCAGGTGCTGCCTGGAGCACTGCAGAGGAATTACTGCAGCTGGTCAAAGATTCTCTGTTTCTCTCTAAAGCCTCTGAGATAGAAATCAGTATGATTCTCCTGCACAGCCTTTTCTCTTCCACCAGTAAATCATTGTAAGCATGAAATAGAGAAGAAGAAAATAGAACCTCAGGGATTTTGAACAAGGCCGTTAAGTGAGGAGGCACTGGGAAACATAAAGTCCAACTTTCTAGGCATGTGCAAAGTGAGATGAGGAGCAAGATTTAGCCTAACCTGGACATTCCCTCAAGCACAGTGGCCGTATTGGGCTATTGTTTCCCCCATCAGGAATCTCTCTGAAGCAAGCAGGGGTCGAGAAGGGCAGCTCTTGGTATTCCAGCCCATGCACTCATGCCAGACATGCCTTTCTTTCCTGCTCCTGGTGGACTGAGGAGTCCCCACATTGTCCCGTATTGCTCTGAGTTGATTCATGTTCACTGCAAAGAGGTTCCCCCCTTCCTCCTAAGGCTGGATGACTGCTCTGGGTGGAGCTTGGGCAGCTAATGGGTTTTCACGTATTGGGCTGTACTTTGTGCCAAGGAGAATCATCACCCTCTGCAGTTAACGACTGTTGTGTGTTTCCTGCAGCCCCCTCTCTTCTGTACTGTGCCTCTTCCCATGCCAGGTAGGTGGCTGCACAGAAGCCTTTGCTTCCCAGTAGGGTAAAGCAGACTCTGGCTGGGGGAAGGACCTTTGCCAGGGATCCAACCAGCTTAGGGAACAGTGCTGTGCTACCAGGCAGCTGCAGTTCTGTAATGTTGTTTGTTGCCGTCCTAGTTCTTAGAGGAACAAGTCTCACAGCTGTTATATGGGCTTGTCCAAAGAAACTTCCATCTTCTTACACCTCTCACTGCTGCTCTGGACACTGGATGGTGCATTGATTTTTGTGACATGCTTCAGGAGCTGTAGCTAGACAACACTGGCCGTGCTGTCTTTAGAGATAGCCTGTGTTTTTTTTCCTCCTCCTTGTCCATCTACATAGAGGCTTAACAGGATCTCGTCTGCAGGGAATGTCTGTGGATGTCCTGTAGACACCTGGTGTGATGGGAAGGGATCTAAAACTGCCAGTGCCATCCAGTGCTTCTCAACTTGTAGACCTGTCTGGGAACTGGCGTGCCCTTTTTCTGCCTTAAGATGGAAAAAATTTGGAGACCTTGTATAAGCACATCCCTTCCTCCTCCTTTTCTCAGTCCTCAAGTGCAATGCAGTGCTCATCCCTAACAAGCAGGGGGCAGGCACTGAATGCAAAGGCAGACATGGCGTCCCAGATGGAGAAAGTGGAGGATCACTGTGGGAGGCATATCCAAGAGCTTTTGTTTAGGGAGAAAAAAAATATAAAGCATCTCTAAGAGCAGACCATAGTTTGGTCAACCCATTAGGATCCTCATAGTCCTGTTGCACCTGAGATTGCTTCTGGCTTAAACCCTAACATCCAGCTGATGTTTTATGTTTGCTGCCTGTAGCAGAATTTCCCCATGGATGCCGGAGAATCCCACCATACCCCTGCTCCTGTGCTGAGCAGGAAGGGAACAGAGCAAAGGGAAGGACTGTAGAAGCAGTTGTGGTGAAATCGGAAGCAGGGTAGTCTGGTGATAACTGCCAGTGTTGGACTGGGAGGAGGAGTGAGAGCTTGTGCTGAACACAACTTTGGATGGCAGGCTGGGTCAGGGAGGTGCTGTGTCACTTGGATATCTGATGGAAGCACCACACAGATACTGTCAGCATAATGCAGGACCCAACCTGTGGCTGTTATGTGTCTCGTAGATAGAGAGCCATTAAAATGCAGTTCTTTTGCCTAAAGCAAGATCCTATGATTGGCCTTGAGGGATGTTTGCATCTGAGGGTGTCTGGCTCATTTGGATCATTGGCAGTGTGAGGAACTAACTTAACTGGGGCTGCAGAGGCCAGTGGGGTGGGCTCAGAAAAGAATCTGTTATTGCTTACCTGTGAGTTCCTCCTGGGCTCTCCCACGCTCTCAGATAATTTTCCACTCATGCTGGGAAACTTCATCACGTAGTTAAGGAAACTGAGCATAGAGGAGTGATGTGACCTGCCGAAGGTCATTTGTGGAGACTGGATTAGGCCTGCTGTTCTTCCCAGTCCTAATACTTTGCCCTAATCACAAGCTTTCTTTTGTATCACTGTGATTATTCAGGAAACTGGTGCATCAGCAGCAGCACAACTTGTTTGTGTTATATCTTGTGTCTGAGCAAATCAGTTTGCTTTCAAAGCTGTGCACTGTATAGGCTGGGCTTGCTTTTCCCTCTCTGCCTTCCCACTGCACTTCTTTTCTGGCTCCTCAGCATTTCTGTCCCTAGCAATCATCAGTGAGGATAATGGGAGCAGGCAAAAGAACCACAGGAGAGTTGTACTTTGCCAGCCATCTTCCCCTGCACATCTTAATACCATATGTCAAGTACAGTTGCTCAGGGCTCCACAGATATCTCTTTTTCAGCCACCCAAGGAGCTGGGGCTGTTTATGGTGTTGGCTTCACAAGATGGCAGGTGGAGAATTGGAAACAGCTCCTGAGAAGCTTGGGATTGCAGCAGTGCTCTGAAAAGAAACACTTGTAATGTTCTGATGTCCCCAGGACCTGAACAGCCCAGTCTTGCAAGAAAACCACTTGCAGTAACAAAATTCAGGCATGGATTTTCCAACAGTTTAAAGCCCTGCTTTCAGAGGTATTGAGCACCCAGTACATCCCCTTGCTCTCACTGAGATGAACATAAGGATGGCCCTTTGGGTCCCTTTAACTCAGTGTCCAGCTGCGGTAAATGCCACTCCTAGTGACAGCTGGGACAAACCAGTAACAGAGACAGGAACCTAGTGAGCTGTCTGACCACTGAGAAAACAGCTTCGTGCAGAAATAGTTGCTTTCTCAGAGCTAGGTTGGGTTCCAGAAACCATCCATCTGGATTGCTGGGCAGTCTGTCCTGCATTCACAGTGCCTCAGTAGTGCTTTACAGTCCTGGTATGGTGCCATGTACTGTGCTTTCCTCTCTTCAGGGCATCTCATGCCATTCAGGCATGACCATGGGCTTAATGAGGACTGTGGGACAAAGTCTGCGCTGGTGGTTTCACTTGGTGGGGGCTGGGTGGGACTCAACAGAAAATGTTGTTCCATGGGTTTTTTTTAAGTGGTGGAAGCATGGCTGAAAAGCATTAAGTGTCAAGGCAATCAATCAATGGTGGAAAGACCAGTACAATTTCTGTGGTATTGCAGGATCTATTTTTCATTTTGCTGTCACTGCCACTGCGTTATATCTACAGCAGACCAGTTGATGTTCATGTGATTAGAAAATTAAGATGAGTGTATTTACCCCAGCATACCTGAGTCTGGTCTGCTCATTTGGGTAATGTCCAGTGAATGGGTGCATGCTCATGCCACTACATGAGTAGAAAACCCAATTTCTTTCTGAGGCATTGGAATATGAATTTTCAGTGAAGTTTCTTCGTTAATAGTGGTTTATGATTTTGGTGAATAACTGGTAATCTATTAGTGCCTGTTCTGGAAACTGGAAATCATCGTGTCTTTCTGTGATGTAATAGCAAGACCGGCTTGTCTTCTAGAAAGCTCAAAGTGGTTTCCAGAAAGGAAAGATGTAGAAAAGGGAAAGATGCCTCCTGGCCACACTTATCTTTGATTTATAACTCCTCAGTGGCAAAAGCAGGCAAAGCAGCCAGGCTCCCATAGCTTTAGTTTCTTGCATGACACTGGGTAATTTAAAGTTATTTTTAAAATTTTTCTGCACCCCCATGAAAGTGTTTGCCACCAGATTCCAAGTGTGAATATCTCAACCTTTCTACTCTGCAAGAACCTCTATTTTTGTAAGGAGCTCTGAAAGACTGTTTATTAAAGATTTAATAAAGTATTTTAATTACAGTTTCTTGCATCTCCAGGAGTTTCTTGCAAAGAGGTTCTTTGTGAAAGTTTATTATTCAAATTTGGAGGGATGGAAGGAAATCAATTTCCTCCTTCAAAACTACATTTTTTTCACCTACTTTATTTGCTTATCACTCTCTGCCTTGCCAGGATTATTCTAATCAGATTTCATATATTAAAAAATAATAACATAAAAATCATTCTCTTCTTTCAAGTCTTTGTGAGGCTTAAGTAAATTAAGACATTGATCAGATTCTGCTCACTGTCGAAGCTGTGAATACAATGAAGGGTACCTGTTGTGGCTGGGAAAAGGATTGTTCTGATGTGTGTCTTTTATCTTCAGAGAGAGGCCAGAAGGAAGGATTGAGACCAGCCTCATCCCTGGAGGTTATTAGGTTAAGCCTGTGTTTCGGGGTAGCAGCTGGGATGTGGACCTGCAAGGCACATGGCCACAGTCCAAACCAGCAGGGACAAATGGCAGAGAAGAGATGCTTGCATGGCTGAAAGTTGTGCTGGAGGAAGCTGCTCTAGCAACCAGACCTGCCTGGCTGGTGTTTCGCCACCACCTCCTTCACTGAGCTGTTTCAAAGGGGAACCAAGTGTCCGAATTGCTCGAGTGGTTTTGCAAATCTGTCCTCAGCCTAATGCACCAAAATAACAGCCTGTAGCAAGGCCAGTACAGCTTCTCTGTATACAGCTCGTTTCTGATTTGGCAGCTGTTTGGGAACCTTATTTGCTATACATGTCAAAAATGATAGCACTCCTATGGGTGCTGTGACCTTGAGCATCCTTTCATTCTTCCTCAGTAAGCTCATTACGAGCTCCTAAATCGTCATCAGGGATTTGCCGTGAGCTAAAATGAAAGTGTCATTCTGTAAATACTGCCACAATGAAGTACATTCACCTCTCAGCACGAGATCTGGGCTTGTGGGCATGATGGAGAAAGGCCACTCTGATACTGATTCTGTCTCCTTCTATGAAAATCTGTGTGCTGTTACTGAGTTTGACAGAGAATACCTACATACTCCATAGATCATAGGAATCTTTTTCATAGTGGCTAAAAGGAATGGGTGAGTGTTCATACTCATCTAGGAAGAAGAAAATACACAGGCTCCTGACAGCAGTAGTTATTTTGGAAGTCCCAGACATATGAAGCTTGAATTTAGTAATAAAACAGATCTGCAGTCAACATGTTAAAAAAAGGGTTGTGTCCCTCTTTGCAGGCAGAAGAGAGTTTTGTTTTTAGGGTGCTTATCAGGGCAGTTCACAGGGTTTGGCTTCCTGCTCTCCCACAACTGTTAGTTGTCTAAGCCTAGACATTCATAACCCTCTGCAATGTGCCAGCATACCCTGCCTGCCCTCCAGAACACCATCGGTATCCTTTAGGTCCGGTGCCCTACCTGCCAGCCCCGTGCATGTCTTGCATGCCCCAGGGCATCTTAGATGGCACTGGAAACCTGTTTTCAGGTAACTAGATCAAATCTTTAATTTCTCTGCCTCAGCTGCTCATCTATATGGTGGAGATAAGATTCCTTTCCTACTCCCACAGAGACTGTGGAGATAAGCGTGCTGGTGATTGACAGGCACTCGGATGCTGTGCTAAGGGCACTATGTAAGAGCTTGGATAGATAAGAGAGTGACTACATGACAGCATGAGGGGTTTTTGCATTGTTTTTTACCTCAAAAGATTTTCTCCTTCACATGTCCTTTTCCTATAGGTTGTTTGTGCTGTGAAAGAAAGGTGAGCTCACATGAGCCTTTCACACCTGGAGCCTTCCTGGGTTGACATTAGTCCAGATCCAGCTCCGATCTCTCTGAGTCCAGCCATTATGCCCCTGTTTGACCTATTTGCCCCATGTTACTCAATCGAGAAGCATGCTTATGCCTCAGCAGCATTTGGAGGCAGATCTATTTGGGATAGCTCTATTATTCATTAAAAAAAGGGTCCAGGTCTGTCAAGTTGGAATGATGCAGGAAAATAGGGAAATCATTGTTTGACTTCAAAATGGAATAAATTGACCTGACACCACCTGAGAGAATAAACCCAGGACCTAGCTATCTTATTTTTGAGCTAAATCACTGTTCTGGCACCTAGTTACTTCATTACCAGTGGTGCTGTAAATACTTGCAGCTCCCTGTGGTTTCAGTGGGATTTCAAAGTAATCACCATCCCTGCAGTTCTTTCCCCTTTTATTTACAGACTTCAAAAGCTCAGTTTTGTGCTCAGCATTTAGGACTCTCTTTCCTGACATCTGTTTGGAGACTGACTGAAAAAAAATTTTCTATAGCCAGGAGATCTTTTCAAAGTTTTCTCTAAGGGAACCGAGTACTGGATATCTCTGGGATTTAAGAGACCAGCATAGGTGCTTTAGACAGTCAAGCTGTAGAGCCTGTTGAAATCTAGGGCAGGGTATGAAGTCATCTCCTTCCTCGGGTCTCCCCTGAAAAAAATCAAACCATTATTCTCTACAGCAGACAACTTCCACGTGCAGTGGCAGTGGTGGGTGCATTGAGGGCAGGAAAAGGAAGCTGTGAAGAGCTCTGTACTCTTCAACAAAAGCTTTATCCGCACAACTCTTAGACAGCCACCTACATTTTTCTAAAGACCCTGTGAGAGATTCTGCAACATGTACTTTTTAGGTCATTATGTCCTTTTATTTATCTTCACTTTCACAGTGTCCCCTTTCTTTGTGTGTGTAGTCATCATTCATATGTTCAAATACTTGGGTAGGATCTGCTCTCAGTAGTGTCACTTGAAATTGTAAAATTCTTTATGGTTAACAGTTTCACAGATTCTGTGAACATTAATCTAATTATCAACAATGTACATTCCCTCCTGCAACTCTTGAATCTTGACTCATTGAAACCTTCAAAAAGTGAGCAAAAGGTAACAGAGGCATTCTGAGTGTATTTGTAATTTGGTGTTTTTGCAAAGATTCTCTGTTCACTTTTATTCTTTGGGTTTTTTTACTGAAAACACACTGAAGAGAAGGCTGCAGTGGCCATTGCTGTACTTTCTCCCATACACTGCTAGCAGTGGGAGCCAGCCATTCATATCCACTTAGTTCAAGCTGGTTATCTCTGTGGCTGGTTCAGTGGTCTTACACAGTAACGAAGTCATAAGAGACACGAACATATCCTTAATTCAATAGGAAATCTGTTGTATCTGCAGTTACTCCCCTGGTCAAGCACTTGGCTGAACTAAGGAACTGTTTTTCTTCAGAAGATCCTGGGGGACTAACTTTTGATCTAGACCTCAGGGCACCTCTTGTGCTCTGCAAAACTTGGCAGCATCCATCTGGTGAAAATATCCCTCCCTGCATCTTTCTAACTCATCTCTCTGTAGGAGCCATCTGTCTGTCTAATCTTCCCAGGGCTAACGGATGGCTGTGCTTAAGAGTTTGACCATCCAGATAGAGTCCACGAATGATGGAGCCAATGATGCAATGATTGCTAGTGCATGGTGAGCTCTGTGCAGTCTGGCTACAGCTGCTTCCTTGCTTTCTTTCACCACTCAAATCTGCAGTGTAATTTTTAAAACTGACATCCCAGTTGCCCCTAATCTTGTGATTCTAATGCAAATGTTGACTACTTTTTCTTTGAAAAAATATATGGAGGAAGAAAGGTGGAATACCTCAGAGGAACTACATTGTCATCTATACAAACCTAAATCCACAGTCAGTAGGACAAAGAAGAATTTCCATCCTCAGAATGGGTAATTGCATAGGAATTACACAGTGTGCATGCTAGGTAGGTAAATTATAATGCTCTGAGATTGTCATAACAAAAGTGTTGAGAGGACAAACCAGATTTACATATTTTTAAAAATGGGCTTACATATCGTTCTTGTTCATTTAGATAAATCAGCTAATGTATTAGCTTAATACATGGCGGAGACAATAGTCTTGACTCCTCAAACATATATATTCAAAGAAAAATAAAGATTTAGAAGCAATTCTTTCAGTAAATAGGGGGATTATCCACAAATCCAATAAAAATCTGCAGTTTTTATTTCCCCTGTTACAGTCTTTTCTGACTTGAAAGTATCTGAAATGATGCTGTTTCCTGATTAGATGCCTTTTTCAAATTCCCTACCAGCCATTTTCCTATTTTAATTTTTTTTTTAGCCTTTTCTGTTTTCTCAGTAATAAAAGTCATTGAATAGTTCTTTAGTGTGTGACTGTGGAGTCAGCAGAAAATAACTGTCCAGACTGCAGAAGAGAACTTATTTAACCTGGTCTTTAGATTATGGTGAATAAATGAGAAGAAGAAATGTGTTCCTAGATGTTTTCAGCCTTCAACAATTCAATAACCGTACCCTTTTCAACCTCAACTAACTGAAATATACATTCCTAATGAAGTTCTGCCATTCAATTATTTTCATGTTTGAGGTTTTTTTTTAGATCACCTTCATTGGCCAGACAAGCAGCATCTCAGTAGCTTTGTCAGTCTGCCCCTTTTCTGCTAAGGACATCCCATCACCTTTAGTGTTGGAATACCTGCAATGTTCTGTGAGAAAGCACTTGAAAGATGAGAAGTGTGATTGAACCAGCCAGGTCTATGGAAAGCAAGCTGTGAGGCCTCTGTCAAACTTGGCTGAATCATTTTAACCTGGAGCAATGTTTTAATGAAGTGACTGGTCCAGGACTGGAGGGTTTTCATCCATCCTTTAAGGAGGCTGGTATATGCTGAGTGACTGCTTGTACTCTCACAGCAGTTTACAAGGTACCTGGAAAGTTTCATGTGATGTGACAGAGCAGAGCAAATAGGAAACTAATTAGATGTAGGCACACAGTGGGGCAAAGCAGGTCCTAGAGACAGTGAAAGTGTCATACAGGTTGGTGTGCAGAGAAGAGAAGGAGGCGAAGGGAGGTAAGTTGAAGCATTGGGGTGAGTCCTTGTCAGCACAGCCCTGCTGAGGAGTTTGATAGGAGGGTGAGCCTCATTGTCTGAGCATATCTGACTACATTTTCCAGGAGAACATTAGCATGTTTAAAACGGAGGAAAAAAAGTATTGTCCGCATAGTATATGATGGCTGTTAAAGATACCACAGATTGATGGAGATGCAGAACTACAGGCAGTGTTCCTACACTTTTCAGTGTAGCCAGTCTTGATCACTACCAGCAACAAAGTAGTCATCTAGATGGACCTCTATCAGAAGGAAACCCATGTTCAAGAGGGTCTAGGAGCAGAGGGATAGAAAAGGATGCCCTGAATGAACCTTTAACTTTCTATAACCTCCCAAGTACTCCCTGTAAACTGGTGATGATTTACCAGCAAAGCTGTCTGTGACAGAAAGGCTGATGGCTGGGCCCATTTGAAAGCAGGAGAACAGTGGTAGAGGAAGTTCAGGCAAGTCCACCATTGCACACGGGATGTCTGTGGAAGACCTGAGCATTTATTTAGAATCATGGTGAAAACTCATCACTCTGCGGTCTTAACTATTGAACTCTCCCTTCCTCTCTATCCCATCATGTTTCATACAGTCTTTTCTCTCAATGTCATGTGTGCTGAGGACATAACCCCGCAGGCCTGGGAAAAAAATGAGTAAACTTTTTGGGCAGAGCTGGATTTTTCAGCTGGCTCCAGGGCTGAAGGCAATGGGCACAAATGAAAGGAGACTCCATCTGAACACCAGGAACTGTTCTTTTACTGTGAGGGTGGCTGAACACAGAGACAGGTTGCCCAGGGAGGTTGTGGAGTTTCCTTCCTTGGATACCAGACTTCCCCAGTATGCTTTAGTGGTCTTTGCAGATGTCTCTGGAGATAGTTTGGAAGATAGCTGAAGTGGCTTCCTGGCTCTGAAAGCAAAGGACCACAGAGTAGAATAAAGCTATGCAATGTCTTTAGGTGTCTTTAAAGTGCAAATGCAAATATGTTGCCAAGATTAGAGCCAGTGAAAGAAGTGCAGCAGCAGAGCAACCTGCTACAATGAGCTAGTTCATAAATATTCCAGCAGAAAGGTTCAGAGCCATCTGCAAAGACCAGTAAAACTTACCGGGGAAGCCAGAAATCAAAAAGAGAGGCAATAATCAGTCTTCAGTGTCTCAGAAGCATACGGGCCTCTTTCCGCATTATGCTACACGAATGCCTTTTGTATTGCGGCATCAGCCTTTAGGTGATAAAAAAAAGAGAGAGGCACAGCAGTTTTAATAAAGCACTCAGATATAGAAGGGAGCTATTAACTTGCTGAAATTCCTGTTTGTTTCAAAGGAGCAATCTGGTTACCATTTAAAAAAAAAAAAAGCAATAAAAAATTCTTCTGCCCCCCAAAATTTTGCATGTTTGCATTTGTGTTAATAGTTTCCTTTCTAAAGGGTAGGAGGAAAGTGACAGGAAGGACACTTTGACAGGAGTGCTGGAGAAGACTTGGGTATGAGAAAGTGGGTGGTGGAGAGGATTTGTTATGTCATGCAAAACCTATCACCTCCATGTCCAGATTCCTCTCTGTCCAACTCAATACCACTCTAATAAATCTCCACCTCTTGCCTGGTGTCTGCATCCAGGATGTGTTATCAGTCACTGGTGACAAGTACTATTAGTCATTATTGCCAGTATAGAAATTCAGTCTGAACAGACTGGCTGGGACGGAGAGAAACCAGTTACTCTGTCTGTGCTAGGAAATCTTTGCTGCCAGTGATGTGTGGTCTAGGAGTTGGTACAGCTGACTGTTGCTCAACGTTATCATGCAGTATTTCCATTTCTTGGGCAGTATTAGTTGTTTTAATGAATAACATGTTCCTCTGTGTGTTGCTTCCCTTGGTGTGCACCAGCCCTCCTCCCAGACACTCCAGAAGCTCTGAGATGATTCCGCAATCATCGGTAATAAAAATGTTGCCATTTAATTTTCACTCTCATTTCAGAACAAGGAGATAACGTTCCCGATGATCTGCCTTTAAAGGGAGCTCATTTGTTGCTGTTACTCAGTGAGAATGGAGGGAGATTATCTTGTTCCATTTGGAAACCGCAGTGTTAATTAAAAGGTCTCCAGAAACCATCTGTGAGTTTTTATTACAATTTGAGATTTGTTCCCAGTGCTTCCCATGCTGGGGGGAGAACAGGGGTTACACGCCAATGGCTTGTAATTGCTTCCACATTTGTGTATTGATCACTGTGGACAGAGTCACAGCAAAACTTACTAAGGTCAATAGTGTTGTCTCCCTGTTTTCCCTCTCTGACAGTATCCCCAGTCACCCAAGTTCTCACTGTAAGGATGTTGCCTCCCATTATGTGTCTGACATTTTTGCAATTGTGAGTGTTTTCAGCAAAATTCTTCCAGACACACTGTCATGGATTGTTCCAAGCCACAATCCAACAGGACAGAAGGTGCCTGAGTTAGCTTCAGCAGTGAAATTATACAGCAGAAGGCATTATTAAAAGTGGATCTTTTGTCCAATAAATCCTCCTTTATGACTCAGAGTTTGGAAGGAATTCAGAGAAGGGCAATAGAAACAGTTCCAGGGCTGCGGGTCAGGTAAGAGGGGATGTGTTAAGAGAGGGAAAGGTATTGGCATTTGTTAAGGGAGAAAATTGAACATATAATGTGCTGTAGCGGCTAAGAATGGGGATGTTTTCAGGAAACCAGCAATGAACACAAAACACTGCACGTTACATTGGAAGTTCCAGACTGGTGATGGAAGTGCACTGGTTCAGTGATTTTAGCTGCAAAATGGAGGTTTCCATGTGTGTAGTGAATATAGATACAGGTATGTGATTGAGATCACTGTCCTTGCAGTGCTGGGAGTGGATCCGTTTGACCTGGCCCATAACCAACAGTGGGAAGGACGAAGGACGGGATTACCAACACTCTCCCATTTGATACCCTTCTGAAAGGGACATTTTTATTGTGACAGATGAAAAATCCCTCTCATTTGCAAAGGATAACAAGTAATTTGGGAGCTGAAGAAAGCTTTTATTTTCCAATGAGTGTGTGTTAATTAACTGTCTGTCTCACAAATGAACTATTAGTAGAAGGTGCTTAAGCGAAATGCCCTGAAGCTGCTGCTTTGCTGCTTCTCTGGAAAAAGAAATTGGGATCAGCTGTAAAGTCCAGTCACAAAACTGAGGAGAGCCTTCAGCAATCCTGCAAGAAGGATGCTGGCAGCATTTCCATCCTAGCTCTGTTCTCTGATCTCTTGGCAGCTTTTCATTTCAGTGGTGACCGTATTCTTTTAACCCACCTTTTATACCTGTTGGCTTTTCCTGGAAGCACTTTCTCTGCTTTGTGCTGTATATATTCTAGTCTGCTGGATTTTGCATTAATTGTGCATGTCTAATATAGGTGCATCTGATCTTAAAAACTACTAGTTAGAGAAATTTCTAAACTTCTGGCTCTCAGGGGATACTAAAGTTTTGCCAGCTCATTAGGGGAACAGCTTGTGCCGTCATCCTGACTTTTGACTCCTTGGCTCCAGGGTGGCAGGGAGGGGAACGTGGTTGTTTTCCTTTTGATCTGTTTGTGGCTGAAGGTCATGAGCATCTCCTTGTGCCCGCTCTGAGTGCAGGCCCTGTGGCCTCCATTTATGACTTTGTATTAGGATGTTTAACACTTCACCTCAGTTACTGCCTGCCACTTGCCTCCTCTGCTTCTTCTTTCCTTGTGAAAGCATAGTGGTGTTTGAGGCAGCAGAGACTGCTCTGCAAACACCCCCTATTCCCCTTTGGGGGACAGGGCTTCTCTGTTTAGGGCACAGGAGAATCTGAAAAAGGCAGCAGGGATGTGCACAAGGGTTTGTCCCAGCCTGTCAGCAGCCCATCAGAACAGATGCGAGCAGTGTGTTCCAGTCTGATGCCTCAGCACCTCCTTTCTTCATCTCCCTAGGAAGGCAGAAAGGACAGCCCCAGCTCTATTTTCACCAGGGGAAAGTGAGAATTACTCACCACAGCTCTGCACGGTCTGGATTTATATCAGCGTGATTGAAGTGGGCTGCTCATAACACTGGAGGAGAAGGGGAGTCTGGATTGCTTTGCTTCCAGCATTGGGTGGCCGTGCCATGGAGCAGGCATGTCCTTGCCCTGAGCCTCAGAGCAGGTTTCCAGCAGCAGCAGGAGCAGACAGGGGTTTCTGTCATGGAGTGGGTACCTCTCCCTCTGCTCCTGGCAGGACTGTTTCATTCCCAGGTTTAGCAGCTGAAGGTACCAGTGATACTTCTGCATACAGAACTTTGCTAGGGCATAACACCTTGAATGATTTAATTATTTTAATTGGAATTAACTAGGAAAATAATTCCCTCTTTCAGGAGGAATAAGCAGGATACAGACTGTCAAAATTTTTTCAAATGAGCTCTGCTGAAGGCAGAGGTGCAGAGATACATAGCCTGTTTTAATGAGATTTGGCTGTAATTTTGTGGTAAAATTATTCTAGGCTAAACTCAATCACAAAAGAAAAAGAAAGTGTTTCATTGTATTAAGTCATGTTTGAGACCCAAAAGTCTCGTTCTTATTATTGGTGAGATAAAAACTATCTGAAATTATGTCATTTTGAAAGATTTTCATTCTCCAAATAGATGTTCGACAACAAATACTGCTCCTAATGCTGGGCCCAGATATACCATGATGTGATAATTCATGGATTTCTTTCTCAAATTATTATTAAACTAAGAAAAAGCAATACAGATTTGCAAAATATTCAGATTACAATGGAAGTCTAAAACATAGAAAATGACCTTCAGCTGAGAGACCATGACTTGTTTCAATTTAAATTAAATGGAAGGCTAAACATTCAACTGTAACAAAGATTTATTATTTCATAAAAGTGAAGGAAACTAGTTATAGAGGCAAACTAGGCTGGAGAGCTCTGGACATGAATGCAAAGGTGGCTTGGATTTTTTTTTCTCTGTGAGAGAGCTGAAAAACACTAGAATTAATATACTAGACATAGGAAAAATCTGCAGGGAAGGACAGTTAGTCTAAGAGATTTAAAAACACCACCAAAACCAAAAACACAAAACAAAAATAATAATAGTAACAAAAAAACCCAAATAAGCCAAAAAGGCTAAAACCAAACAAAGCTAAAAGATAAGACATTTGCAGGCAGGAAGTCTACAAAAATGCAATATGATTCAGCAAGGAAAGGTATTGTCCTCTGGTCAGAAAGCATAAGGGAGAACTGAGAATGAGATATATGGAGAGGAATGAGATGACCATCAAAAAAAGAGAGAGAGAAAAAAGAACAAGAAAAAAGTCAAACAACTAGTAGAATCCTGTTTAACCATTAATATGTGAACAGAAGGAATAGTGCTCTCCATCACTCAGCAGGGAGGGTGTTGTCAGAGAGGATGGAGAAAGCGAGTGTTTGGGAAGCAGAATGAAGCAACTGCATCTGAGGAAATGGTGTCCCAGACTGCTGAAGGATCTGACATACCAAATTGAGAGTCTGTTGACACACAGACATCTGCTCATTTTATGAAGGCTGTATGGCAAAGTACTTCATACTGGGGAGAGCAGGAATTTTATTTAAAAATGAGCAAATTCGGCATTATGGGCATGTGCGGGCTCGTCCTTTTGACATATGAAAAGGGAGGAATCATTTAAAACAGTGGTGATGATGAGATAAACTGTAACCTGGATTTAATAAAGGTAGATTCTGCAGATTGTTCTTTTACTGGTCTTTGTAAAATAGTTGACTTTCTAGACAAGGGGAATGCAGTAAATCTGAATTGTCTGGATTTCGGTGAGCATTTGCTATCCTGTCACATGTGTTACTAGTGCAGTTGGGAAGGGCAGGATTAGCAGGAGAGGACTGCAAAGGGAGTGAGGATCCCTGCAGTGGAGATGACAACAGGTTATGCTGAAGGGTGAGCCTGTGCTGGCTGCAAAGCTGCTGAAGTTTGACTGAGGGAAGCCCGTGGCGAGCGAGGTCTGGGAAATGCTGTCACTGCAATGGGCAGATGGAGCTTCAGGGAGGAAGCACAGGAGTAATTCTGGGGCACTGGAGTTAGGGAGGCATCAGTTACACAGAAATTGTCGTATTCAGTAAATGTTAGAGAATTTGGCCTAGTAATAAGGATTTGCACTCTGAGTTTGTTGGAAAACTGTGAACCAATCTGCAATGCATCTGAGAAAATGCCAAACAACCACACAAGTTGCAGTAGGTGCAGATTAGCCATAGAGAGGTGAGGGCATACTGAAATGATAAAGAAATCATCACAGACACCCAGTCTGATTTTTTATGTTTATTTATGATTAATTGTATTAAAAAAGATTGAGCAGAGGAAGTTCAGAGAAGGTCTTTTCATATGATCTGCTTTCAACTGATTTGTTTGGTCCCCAGCAAAACAGAAGATGAAAATGCATTATAATTACTGTATAAATTAACACCAGGGGGTAAATATCAGCAATGTTTATGCTGAAGGCCAAAGCTGGCACAAGAACAAATGGTCACTGCCTGGCAGTGAATCCAACCCAATAACTCATTTAAAAGTGAAACTTGATGGACTTGTGAAAGGGATAATGAGACATTGCCAGGAACGGGGTGATGTGAACCAGGAGGGTATTTTCTCTCTAGTAATTTTCCTCTGTCTTGGAACAGCCATTTTTTATAGCCTAAAGTCCGGTTATGGTGAGATTGTTTTTTTAAATGGAAGTAATTTATAAATGACATTGAGGAGGAAATTATAAATGGCGAAAGCCCTCTAAGTATTCCCTTGGAAAATTGCAAAAGTGTTTATAAATGCACCTCTTTAGGATGCTGCCTGTGAATTGGAGCAGGCAAAACCAAGGAAATTACAACCCATGGATCATAGTGCTACTAAAGACCGATGCAATGTTAGGCTTTTGTAAATGGCTGAGGTTGTTTTCCTATTGTTAAAAACATGTATCACCGAGGGGCTTTTCACAGCCATGCCCTTGCCATCTCCAGTGTACAGGGCACACCTGAATGCTCTTTGTGCCCATGGCACAACCTTTGCCTAGAGCATTGACCAGCAGTCTTGATCTGTCAGCCATGTCTACAGCTATGGGGAAGGACTTGTAAATTCTTCCACAGTCCCATGTGGGAAAGCTTTCTTCCTGTTAGGCAAGGGCAGAGTGGAGTCCTGTGCCTGCCAGGCTGCTCCCTGGTACCAACCCATTTATTAGAGCTCCTCAGCAGGTAACCTGCAGGACCTTGTGCATGTGCCAGACCTTTTATTTTTTTAGCATCAGGGGAGACGTTCTTGGCTGGAAGTTGTGCTGGCAATTCCACCCGAACACTGTTTTAGAAAACTCTTGTTTTTTGCCATAGCTAAATCAAGTTAATCCTCTGCTCATCGCTTTGCATCTTCCATGGCTTCCTCACTCTTTGCTGAGAAATGCAGATGTTTGTGATGTTTTCATCTCACCTGTGGCTTGGTGATTAATATTCTGCAAGTTGCTGAGCTTATGAATACCGATTTCCTGCTCTACTTAATGTACTTAAGTCAGCTGGGTTTGTTTTTTTTCCTCTTGCTGATATCCACCTGGTGAGTTAATTGTGTAGGAAAACAGCCAGTGAAGAGAGAAAATGCAGAAAGCATGACATCAAGCTCAGCTGGGAGTATTCTGCAGTTCAGTCCTGTGTGTGTTGGGAGCGTGCAAGAGGCTGGATGGCTAAGTTTGCTGTGCTCGAGGAAGCTGTTTCTGGTGATGTTCCCTTGGTACAGTCCTGAATTGTGAGCAGGAGTGATGGGCTCTGTCCTGAGCTATCCTGGCTTGATTGTAGGGGTGGGCAAGCCATATGGGCATTCTGGGCTTCCTCTGCAGAAGCTTGCATAAGGGCTCAGTGTCATTCTTGAGGGTGAGTAGATATTATTTTAAAAAATTGTCTCTTCCTCAGTATCTGTTGCCATTTTGTGAATTGATGGGTATTCACACTGCATTCCTTGTTTTACCTGACATGGAAAAACATTTTACAAGACTAGATTAAAACCAAAGTGCTGAAGGAGAAGCATGTGAGAGTGTTCCCTTCTTGCTGAGTGGCTCATTATCAGGGTGAGGTAGATCCTTGTCTGCTGAGAGCATCTCCAAGCAGATCATGTGAAACAGCAGAAGTTGGGGGTGCTGGACCTAGTACTTTGGTTGCATGCTTCCACATTGTGTAAATAAATATCCAGTGGACTGTGGGTTTGAACAAGTCCTCGGGACTTGCTGAAGGGTAGTGCAAACCACCAGGCAGAAGGGTGATTGGAAACTGGGATGTCCTGGAGGAAGTGCTCCAGTTCATAGAAAGCATGGAGTAAGGGAGACAGTGGTCTTCTCTTCCAACATTGCCCTGCTTGCTTACTGCTCTGGTTTCTTGTCCTTGGCAGTCTGTACTAATTCTTCCTTCATCTTACCCTCTGAAATTGGACAATCTCAGTAGCTCCCTATATTGATCCATGCCCATTCATTCCCAGCTTGTCTCCTGCCTTCTTCCTTTTCCCATATTTCCCTTTGTCTGCTGGTTGCTGGTCCAACTTTCTCTCATTTATATTCAAGTTGGCCAACTCTTCCATTTTGTCAGGATCCAGCAGAGAAGATAGATGAAAAGAAATCTCTCTGCTGTCAATTCAGAACAGTCCTGGCACAGCCTATAACCATCCAGAGTTGAAATTGCCAGGAATTTGTTCACTGGAATGCATTCAGTTTGGACAGAATCAGTAGGAAATAACAGCTCTTGAACTATAGCACATCTCCCCTGTACTCATGTGTGAACTGCTCATTTTCACAGATCATCAGCTTAGCTAAAGCTTGGGTGAATATTCTTGAATGCTCTGAATGATGAGGATGAGGGATGTTTTTGCAAGAAAACTTCACCAGAATTAACATATTTTTCTTATGTTTTTTCCTGGAAACGTATGAGCTGTCATCACTGAAAGTTTCCAGGTGAATTCATCTTGAAATAGTTGAAATTGCCAGTTAAATGGTCAAAACTTGGCAAAGTTACAGGCATGTGAAAACAGGGGGTTGTCATGGGATTTGTCAGACAACCTTAATAATAGTTTCACCTACAACAGCAAAATTTGGTAATGCAGTGTAATTCTGAGGCATCAGCACTGCACGGATGAACACCATTAGATAAATGGGACCTAGGGGAGTGCAAAACACCAGTAGTACCCTGGCACTTAATGCCGTGGTTCTGCCTTTGTGTTCGCAAGGGTGTGAGCGTAATGACAAAGGGGAAAGCAGCTTGTTACTCCCGAGGTGCGAGGTGCGAGCGCAGCAAAACCCGTGCTGTGTGCGGGTAGTTCCCAGCACTGTCACACCTCAGCCTCATTGCCCGTCCCACATTTCCACCTCGCATCTCAGATTTGAGTGAAATTTGTGGCAGTGCCAAACTGATGGATCACCATCCTATTTTCTAAAATGTCCTCCCTGACAGCATGGGCTGTGCCAACAAATCTCACTGAGAAAATCCAGGATAGCAACTCCAAGCCATTTATCAATTCCATTTGAGTCTTGCAAGATAGAATTTCTCACTTCTCCCAGTATCAGGAGTACAAGATATCCATCCCCAAGAGGTTTCCTCCTTGTGTACCTCTCTTCTTTTCTCAAGTGTAATGAACAGATTAATCTTGGAGCCCAGGTGTCAGTTTATCCTATCTTTGCTGAATAGATGGAAGAAAAAGTGTGGGACAAATGGGGCATATGCTTCCTAGTTGTGTACACCCTCTCTTGCTTGACAGTTTATTAAGTTGCCCTTGCTCTGCCCTGTTACAGATAACATTTACTTAATGTGAGTTTGGTTTCTGTGTTCCAAGAGGATGCCTCTAAAAAGAAGATAGTAGAAAGGTGAGGATGACGCTAGCAAAGGAAATGGACTTTGTGAATTTTCAGCAGCTGGGAAAATGCCTGGATCTGTAGGGAGGATGTTTGAGACTCTTTTGGAAGTCTGGCTTCAGCTTACGAGCTGAAGTAAGAAAGACTTCAGTGGACTACTGAAGTCACAAGATACTATTAAAATGCTTCGGGGCATTCTCTAACTGCTAGAGATCAGGATGAGACCAGATACAGGGTACTTCCCCGTTTCCAATTACAGTCAGAGACCTTGGTCCTGGCCAGCTCCCACATTTTCCAAAATGTTCTGCAAGGAGGAGATTCCATGAGTCATCCTGGTCATGGTGATAAGCTGAGCTGAGCTTGCACAGAAGTGTTGGAAGCGCTTTGCTGTGACATTAGCTTATAACTCTCTTCTTGCCGCAGGGACCCAGCGTTGCAGTGGGATAACACTGGTAGAAAATGCAGAGCTGTTTCCACCCGCTTTCCTCATTAAATGGGCTGAGTTGTGCAGGGTGGTTCGGGGAGTTCAGCCCAGGCTCTCCTTCCGTCGGCCTCCACTTTCGGAACGTTGCTGCCTAGACAACCAGACAGCTTCTGCATATGTCTGATAGTTTGGGCAGGCAGTTGTCATGGTTATGGGTGCTGCATAAGAACCAAAATAGATGTATAGAAAGATGGTGATAGAAGCTGGCACAGATCCTGTCTTCTCTGTACATGAGCTGACAGGATGTGTCATGGAGGAACCACCTGTGCCCTGGCTCCCTCCTGCTCCCTCAAAGTCAGGACTAGCCATGTCCTTCACTGCTGCAGGTAGCAAAAGAAGTCAAGCTGTCTGAAAAAGGCAAAGCCATCTAAGTCAAAATTTTTTTTGAGAAAATAGACCAGTAAAGATGTTAATTTGTTAGAAAAAGCTTATCTCTTGAGTTTTAAATTGCAGGGTATGAAAAACCTCAGTGTCGGAGAGCGTCAAACTTTCTCTTTCCTACAGTTATTTCTCTTTTCCCTCTTGAAGGGAAATATTAAGACATAACACTGCCTTTCCTCCTCTCACACTGATTGCCAAATGCTACTTGTTTTTAGCAATATCTTCTTTACTGCTTCTCATCATCACAAAGCACTTTCTTGGGCTTTTCTGTACAAATGCATCAAAACTGAAGGGCCTGTGGAGTTCCACTGAAGACACAGAGAGCTCCTCCTTGGTGGATGGCTGCTTCTGGTGGCCAGATGAGTACAAGGGGAAAGCAGAGTTCTTCCTTGGCTCCTGCTGTAAAGGTCTATCAGGCATTGGGAGGTGGTGGTGGAGAGCTTTAGTCAAAGGTGATGCAGGGTTTTGGGCAGAGCCTTGGTCAGACTCTGCAACCAGGTCCTTGCAAAATCCTGAACAACAGAATTTTGGTTGCATTTGGGCTGCCGGCATCAGGTCGTGCATTATCACGCCTTACTCTAGTTCTTTTCCTCTGCCCTCTTTCTGCCTCAGAACTTAAAACTACCTGGACATCTGCTTGTAACAGCATGGAATAAAGAGTAAAAGCAGAGGGGTTATTCTGAACACTTTAACCCAGATCTCCCTTTTGAAAGCCTCTTATAGCAGAGTTTTAAATTGGTTTAGGGACAGAGCCTGAATGTGATAAGATGTTAGTTAACATGATGGGATAATCAAGTCACTTTGATTTCTCCCCAGGCAAACCTCTCTGCAGTCTATTAAAATGAAATATGATGCCACTGCCATTTCCCTCAGCTGTAGTCAAGGAGATATTTGTTTTAATTCAGCACAAGATTGCCCCACAGGCTCCGATTTCTACTATCTGTATTGATGTTTGTAATTTATTACCCTTTTACAATACACACTAAAAGGATGTTGTATTTGCCAGACTGGCTTTTGAGAACTTCATCTCCGAATCAGTCTGTATAGAATACACTGAAATTGTTCTCTTTGTTGTTAATGTTCTGTGTCATACAATATTAACACAGGCTCCATTCGTTTTACAGGCAGCCTTGGGCTTAGTAAGGGACACAAATAGAATATAACATATTCACAGAATAAAGTCATATTATCCTGGATTTGATGAAAGCAGAGAGGCCTCTTGTCTCAGCTTATATAAATGTTCAACATGTTTCTGATGAGCTGGCACTCCACCTTCAACTATAAATGACCTGAGAAGGTACAAGGGACCACAGTGTAGATGATAGTATGCGTTACTGTCATGTTCCATCTAGCAGGGATGCATTTCATTAGAAGGTGTATAATTTATGAGGCATGTTGGGACAAAAGATGCTGCAAAAGTGCGGAAACCTATTTTAAACTCTCAGTTTAAGCAGGCCCTTGAGAACTGGAACAGTCTGAAGGCTACAGGCACAGATGCAATATGTAGGTGATCTCAGTGCAAGCCACAGGTCAGAGTAGTGATGCAGGCAGCTACTTCAGCTTTTTCATCTAATACATTTTCTAGTTGGCAAATCTGAGTTTCAAAGAACTAGACTTTTTCAAAGGGAGAATGACAAATTGATGAGATGTTACAATTTTTCAATTAGATGAATTGAAACAAAATTTTCATTTTGGCATTGAAATGTCATAACATTATGATTTGATTGAAAATGTCCTTTCTGCTTTGACAGATTCCACTTTCGTTTCTTCCTTTCCTGATTTTTTTTTCTTGACTGCTTAATACATCAATATCTTGTCCTGCTTTGAACCAAGAACATTCTAGACATTCCCAGAAAAAGAAACTTTTTCTAGAAAGACTGGTGGTTCACTCCCACTGTCATGTGTGTGATTGTTCGGCCCCCAACGCATCTTTGGAATGAAAGTATTATCGCAACTAAATCTTGTGCAGCATTTTATATTTCTTAAGGCTGAAGAGTAAGGTGAAAGAAAGGTAAAAGCAAAATTATTGGATGGAAAAAGAGCTGCTAAACTAATGCAGATCAGATTCCTATGAGACATGGATGAGGATTTATGAGTTGGAACTCCTTGTACTTCAGTTTGTTTGAGATGCTTTAGTGAAGCATTTGAAGCAGAAAACTCCTTCATCTTTCCTATCCATCTCCTCTTACTCTTGCCTCTCTTAAAGGCTTGGCTTATTAGAAAAATACAATAAAAGACTAATTGCAAAGAATGGGGGATTTTAATTGCTTCATTTACATGTAGAGAATTAGTCTAAAATCAATATTAGGCTGTCAGAAAAGAGAATTAGCTGCATATTTTTTCTGGGTTTTCATGTCAAGGAAATGTAAGTTTAAACAATGCAGCTTGGAATACTCTTTGGGATTACTTTGCACTTCCTTCCCTAGCAACTCATCCTTGTTTATTTCAAGACTTTTTTTTTTCCTTTGAAAATTCAGGTAAAAAGGGGAACTTTTAATGTTTTCTTTGTGACAAAAAGATGGCCAGTTTTATCTGCAGGTCTAGTTGTCAGATGGTGTCAGGAAGGGGTCATGCTTGTGCACTGAGAGCCTAAAGTCAAGGCTGAGATGGAAACACTAAAAAATACGTTGACTTCTGGAGGAGCAAGGTTGTCTTGCCTAGACATGGCCGTTGCTGGTGCCTGGAGAGGCAGACAGACAGTCCTTAAGACTGGCCTCAATAAACTGTTAATCTTTCATCACCCCATGGGCAGTACCTGGTGTAAATTTGCAAGCAGAACACTGCTGGAGTGACCCACAATTTGCAGAAGTACTGTGTTTGTTTTTTTTTCTTTATTACTAAAGGTGTTGCAATAGAGCTTTCTCTCATCAACACGGGGTTTCCTCTCCCTCCAGGGTTAAACCAAGTGGCAGAGTGAAGTGCTGTCCCAGCAGCAGGACACTTGCCATGTCCTGGTGTGGTGGGCTGGCCATGCCTTTGGCAGCAAGTGTCAGAAAGGGTCTACACCACCCCATTGTGCTGAGCCTGGAGGGCAGCCGGGTCCCCTCCCTGCCTTGGGGCAGGATGAACTGTATTTTGGGTCCTGTGTCTCTTTGTGCCGTATGTGTAATGCGATATGTGCTAATGGTACTGCCTCAGTAGCAAGAGATTCCTGTAATTTTCACAGATGTCTCGGGAGATATTTTACTGCTCTTGGAAGGGGCTGCTGGAGTCCCTGTACTTAGTGCCAATGATTGAGCCTCTGGGAGGGGACATGTGTTTGCTGCCCACATTGCCATCTTACCAGTCCCTCTGCGTGCTCTATTCCTTCTCATCCACTGCTAGCCAAGAATCCCAATTCTGCATTAAAACTATTTTCCTATTTAAAATACAAGATTAAAAGGAAGTCATAAAGAGCCTAGAAATCCCACTTGGTCAGATTCAGTGATAATGGGAGTTATTTTATGTAAAACATTAAACTGAATGGAAAAATGGAAGGGAAAAATCCCTTTATGACCTTAAGTGAGTAAAAGAAATTACTTTGGATGATCAGTGATTCAGTTTTCTTCCTGAGGCTTGATCCAGCCACTGGATTTAGAGTCTCCTTGTTTAAGGAGACATTTAGAGCACAAGGAGTGTATCAAACTGCTATGGACTTCTGGATGAAGAGGTGTGAGGAGCTCATTTTACTTTATGTATGGAAAAAAACCTTACCGCAAGTGGTCTTAGTAAGGACCCACTGTCTGTCCTGCTGGTGTCTCTGCTCCATGCTGGAACTGACTTCAGTTGCCCTTGGTGGTGTGAGAGCCTCCCATGGGACTCAAAGACTGTGTCTTTGGCAAAGTGCTCCAGATGGGAAGGGCCCTCCTGCATCTCCCTACAGTGTGAGCTTCACCTGCCCTTCTGAGAGATGGGAATTCACATTTCAGTGGGTCACCCTTCCAACACCTCCCAGAACTGAAGCAGCTGTCTTGCATGTGTCCATCTGTATTCAGTTCATGCTCCTGGATTTGAAATATAAAGCAGCGGGAGGGACAGGAATGAAACATGAGTTTTTGGAGAATATAAAGGTCGTTTAAAGAGTTGCCATTCAATTGCAGTGATACTGATCTAGTCTAAACCGCGAGATGTTGTGGTTCTGCAGAGCTGTTGCTATTCAGAGCTTGCATAGCCCTCATTTGTAAAATGTGAATGTGGACCAACCAAGATGCTGAACCCCCAGATTTCTGCAGCACTTTGGCCCGAAGTGCAGAACCTGCTTTTCAAGGTCCCTCTTGCAGCCACCCGTAAAATTCTGTCAATTTGACATGCACAGTGTTGATTCAGATGCATCATGCATTTCAAGAATATTTTCCAGTTGTGATATGCTCTGGGCTAGCTTTAAATTATCCAAGCTTAAAGTCATAAAGAAAAGAAAAAGTTCTTGAACACAAAGATATTTATTTAGTTGTGCGTCAAGAAGAATAGTTTTTCATCCTGCATTTTCTCCTATACATACAGAATAAAGGTCAGCAAAATAGAACAGTATCTCTTTTCATGGGTGCTGAGGCTGATTCATCACTGACATGAACATTGTTTTCTCCCCTGACAAGGGAGGAGATAGCTCAGCCTTTGATCTTCAGAGTAACTGGGGATGGAAAAGCCCTCAGAAATCCATAATCTCTCTTATATTTAGCCTTATCTGCATTGAGAGAAGGGTCCTGCAGGTTTTTTCATATCAAGCTGCCTGTTAAGCTTGGTTGAAGGTTGTGATTTCTATCCCCCTTCTTCTAGAGGTCATTATACTCTGGTGGATCTGTGCCTATCTGTACACAGGTGTTGGTGTTCCATGCCAGGGTGAAACTTGGCATATGTAATGTCTTCAAAAACGATAACCACAAATCTAAAAATGTCAGCTGGTTCCCCTTGTGATCTGACCTGGCCTACAGCTCCTGTGGTGATGGAAGCTGTGGGTTACCCACTAACACCATGTTGGTTTAGCTGGGCAGAAATGAGTAAGACATCTAGAAAAAGAAGTGTGGCTTATCTCAGAGGGGGGAATATAGAGATAAGGTGCTTCTGTATCACCTCTGATGAGGCATCAAAGCATCCTAGAACAAATGGTGGGGAAGAGTATACACCATGTTCCTCATGTCTGCTTTTGCACAATTACAAATAACTGTCATTGACTTTGATTAGATACAGATTCACAGAATATCCATCCTGAGTCTCACAAAATGCTTATGTAAAAGATCAAATTTAAAGGACGTAATACAAAATGCCAAAGGCCACAATAACAGTATTAATTTTATGACTAGAGAGGATAGAAATGAGACATCACGTTCAAACTTTGCATAGAGAAACAATATTTTCATATAAATGCAAACCAAAGCTCAGAACATTTTAACTGAATATTATTTAGTGGCTCTTGTTCTCTCCCAAACAGGATGTTCCAAACACAGGCAGATCCTTTATCTAGAAGAATGTATGCATCAGAGGATCCACTTGCCCCCCTCTTCTGTTCATAAAATATCTAATTCCTCAGTCATCATTCGTACGTGTACTATTACACTGATTTCCTTGTCTGTAGTTGATGAAAATGGTTCCATTCAAGCTGTATTTGAGAGGAGAAACAAGGACAGGCATATGCAGTGGAACAGAACTGAGCTCATATAGCGAGGCATAAAGCACACTAATGCCCAGAATTTTGTACCAATACAGCTAAACTATGTATATGTGGACCAACATGATACTAACAGTTCACTTAATTAAGCCATTACCAGCTTCCTGTTGTTATAATACTTATTAATCCTAATAGTAAAATAGCTGAATATACCCAGCCACTGCAAACATCTTTATGAATTGTGAATTAATTAAGTCTCAAGCCACCCTCCATAGTTAGAGGGAAATTATCACTTCATCTATCTGTATCACCTGTGTTTTGAGTCCTGGTCTTCCACAGAGCCATTGGACAGGAAAACATTTCTTACTTGTTGGCAATAGGTTTATGAATAGAACGGGAAAGCGTAAGTAAAGCTGCCATGCTTTGTAGTGGGAAAGCCTCTTAATAGGTACTGCCAGCAGCTGTTTGGTAAGCAGAAAAAGAATAAGGAAAAGTAACCAACAGTATCATCTCAACTAACAGTCTGGGCTGAGAAGGAGCTGATGCTGGAAAATCATTCTGTTCTGTGGAGCTCTTGGTGTCACACAAATGTGAAAGCTTGGAAACAGTTTGGGGACAGCTGCGGACATTTCGGTGCCCACTCTCTGTGAGAGCACCCAAACCTGGGGAGGGCATGGAGGCCCAGACCCACACCACAGACCTCCCAATGGAACTCTGGTCAAGTCACAGATATTTTGATTTTGATGAAGCACTTTTCAATGGAAGAAGGGCTTTTTAAGGTTGGAGGTTTTTTTAGAGAATGCTATACTTTGCTTATGTATCATTCTTTAGCTCCACCAAACAAGACTGAGGAAATGAGGTGTGCATGTACTTTGGAGGTGCCCAAGTCAGACATAAAACCCCCTTTCTCAGGCAGGCAGGGCTGACTTCAACTGTGGTGGGAGTGGGATTGGGAGGGCGGGTGCACAGGCATGGAGCATGCACTGCAGGGACTTGCCACATATAACCTCCCTCCTTGCCAAGTTAATCCAGCCTGTCTGTCTCCAACCTGGAGAACACCTCTGGGGACCTGCCCGTGCCCTGTCCTCAGCAGCTGTTGGAAGGACTGAAAAGGGGTGGAGGATCTTCCTTTCAAAGCCCCAGTGCGACTTGCGGGAGGCAAGAGGAAAGCGTTTAAGGCATTGGGAAGGAACAATGTGCCCTGGCAGAATGGGTAGGTGTTCTCCAGGGAGGATTTTCCATGGGTGACAACCAATCACCTGTGCAGGCTGCAATTCTGAAACCCTTCCTATCAGCCCTCAGACGGGAGAGATCACAGCCAGTTCATTTGATGTTTGAATCAAATGAGGCTGCATTTAATAAAGCAGATTCAGGGTGTGTCACAGGCCCCCTTCTGCTGCTGCTGCCTGTGGGTTTGTTGTCAAGGTTGTTTAACAACCTTGACAAATGTTCTTAATAAGTGACAGCCTGCCTTGGCAGGGTTTCCACGCACATCAAACGTGCTGGTTGAGGTTAATCCAGCCATCCCACTCCTGCTCAGGAGGGATGGGAGAAACATCTCAGACACAGCCTCATTTTTTGCAGGATCAGGGCAACCCTGCAGTGGGGATATCCACATGGAGTCATGTCATGGTCCTGTGGACACAAATGCAGGGTCTGATGGGTTGGTAACATTTATTTAGTTGCTTTTTTGCTTTGGTTTGGTTTGGTTTGTTTTTTTTTGTCCTTGCAGCTGTGACATGTCAGGGCAGACGTGCCAGTGTCATTTTCCGTCCTTAGTGAGTGTGTGACGTTTTTTAATATTTTTTATGATGTCCCTTTATAGTCCACATTATCTTCCCTTCTATTACTTAAAAATCTATTACCTTTCTATGCATCAGTTCAGTCTCCTTTTCTGCAATGAACTGCTTTGTGGTAGGACATGGAGGTTCAAAAATGCTGTGATTGTGAATTTGTCTTCCCCAGGAGGTGAATTGATGCAATGACTTTTTATTTAATCCAACTTTTAAATTTTGAGGCTACAGAGGAAATTTTTATTGAGGCAAATTATGCCATTAATGCCTTGGTGGGACCACTTACATGTTCTCTAAAACAGCTTGTCCTACTCTGAGGGGATGTTTTGTTGGGTACCCCCCAGGTCATATCTGATGTGGCAACTCCTATGTATAGTAAGAAAACTTGCATGCAGAAAATATAATCTGTGTCTGAAGCTGTCTCTATCCAATATAGATATTAAATGGGACAGGCTGATGGCAAATAAAAATGGGAAAATACAGTCTGAAGAAGTCCTCGATGGTTTTGACAGTTTGTACCCTTTTAGACATGAAAAGGATTTTCTCATCTGTCAGGATCAATACTGAGCTGAGCTCTGCACAGGCAGTTGCACCATCTTTCATTAGCACAACGCCCAGAGGCAGTGATTTGAAACTATCATGTCACTACATTTTTGGATTTTTTTTTTTCCTTCCTCCCCTGCCCTTAATCAGTAATCAATATCCTCTTGGTCTCAGCAGAGCTCAAATACTGGTTGCAGATAATGGTAAAGATCATCAAAAGCTCAAAGAGCTCACTTTTGCCTCTGTTTGGCCGAGACAGTCAGTGCCTGGCATGAGACACTGCTGTCCCAGCTGAACACTGACACTGCTGGAGGATGAGAGGCAGGATCCCTGCTCTCCTGTCTGAGTGCAGGGCCCTCAGATTGCAGATCTGCCGTCTTAGGCTTGATAGTATAATTCATCTACTGCTTAAGTCCCCAAGACTTTTACTGAAAAGGGCTATTGTAATATGTGTTTGCCTGTGCAAATACACATTTTCAATCACTTAAAAGGGGAAATATTTAGTGGCTGAAGTTGGTTTCATCACTTCATTGGATTTACAGCCCTCATGACTAGCAGGTATCTCCCTTGTGAGTGGCCATGTATCACATGTGTGCATCCATATATATTTCCTTGACTTCCACGGAGCTTGTCCACTCATATGCCAATGATGGTTCCTGTTTCACTCTCAAAACAAGGATTTAGCAGCCGTGGCAGAGCAGCAGTGAGGATTCCTGTTACTGAGAATTAAATTACTTTCCAGAATAAGCTGTGGTGAAACGGTCCCAAGCACCCTCTGAGGCGGTGGCATGCATAATTAAAAAGCAAACTACTCGTGTCAAGTAAATGAACAGAGCATGTCTTGTCAGGTTCCTCCTTTGCCTTCTTATTTTTTGTGATTGTATGTCAGTCCTTTCTTTGGAGTTCAGAAAACTCAGTCATTTGTGGTGTCTCTCACATCATTAGTATGGCAAACACAGCAAAAGACAGCTTGCTTGTGGTAATAAAAAGCAAAGCACAGCAACTACCAGACTGGGTCAACCCTGTATTCCCATCTCATCCCATAGCTTGCTCATTCAGAGTAAACAAAAATATATTCTCTGGCAGATAGGATTGAGATAACCTACCTACCCTCCCGTTCGTGTGCAGTTGGGTAATTTAACTCTCCATTGTGCTCCCTGGCCCAGTTTCCCCAGCTATTTGCTCTGAATGCATAGCAGTGCTTGCTGTATATAACGTGATTCCCCTGAGATTGTTGGGGCAGTGACTGCTCCTCAGGAGGCAGAACTGAGGAAGAGAGCAAGACAGGTGTAGTACATGTAGCATATTGCCTGTTGCATGGTCTTGAACACTTACCCAGACTCCTCTCACGCAGCTCTCAAGAACATGCTCTCTCTCTCTCCTGTCCTTCTCCGTGCCACATATGCGTTTTCAGCCCTGGAAAAGGGTGAAAAATGTTAGGAAAATGCAAATAGAGGAATCTTAGGGGCTGGATGGGGAAGAATCATGCTTCTTGGCAGTCCAGTATGTCCCCTAAAATTGCTCAGAATCTCACAGAAATGTCTCATATCCTGAAAATCAATAAAAGCTAATTAACTAGAGGTTAGAAAGGGTCTTTGCTGATAAGCCAAACAGACACTTGGCTCCTTCCATTCACCTGCCAGGCTCATTAACAAAATCTGAACCAGTTCCAGGGACCTGCTTGCTGCTTCCCCTCGGGGCTTGCCCTTCCTCCCAGCTCTCATAGCCCACCTCTGTCAAACGAAGCACTTCGAGCAAATCACTTAGCTAGGCAGCTTTCAAACCCTCTCTCAAAGGAGAGCTGGGATGGGAAGATTTAACTGAAGATGGGTTAGAAAAAATCGAGGGAAAGCAAGGACGCAGAGGGGCTGTTCCAAGGGGAAATAGTTATTAAGCAGCTGAAGAACAGAGCAAAGAAAGCGGTGTATAAAGAATTAGCTGCATGAAAGTCCATCCAATTTTTGTAGACTTACCTTGATTTTTTCCAGTACCATTATTAACTGCCTGAACCTGTATTTCTGGACAGAACAGAGTTATGTGTCTGTAAAGCATATGTGTTTGAAAAAGCGAGGCCTTACTGTGCTCTTGGACCCACTGCGTCTACATAGTGACTGCTGTCAGGATGAAGAGTGATGAGCTCTGCTTCTTCCAGGACTGTGGTCCTGCATTAGTGTAAAGCACAGGAGATGCTCCAGCAGGTCTTTTCAAGCCAATGCAGCTGCCTTCTGTGGTAGGGCAGGCTATCTGACCCTAGAGGCCAGAGGGAAGGAATGGGGATGTGATGCACTATGGTATTAGTAAACCTTTTGAGAACTCTCCACAAGGAACTCCTTTCTGGGCAGAAGGGGGCTGGATTAAATTAATGTACGGTGGGAGGATATATGGTTAAAAAAATTCACTCTCTGCATGTTGCAGTTCACTGCAATTCACTCTCTGTGTGTTGCAGTTAAATGGGGAACAGACTGAGCAGTCTTGAGCAGTTTGTCTTGAGTCTGATTTCAAACCAATTAATGGTGTGTGTGGTAGGAGATTGTACTCCTAGAAAAAAAATGTGGATTGTGCCAAATTGGGATTCACTTTGAAGGATATAGCCTGAATTCAAGCGTTGCCTTGATACATTGGAGAAGTACTCAAAATCAATAGAGTAAAATTCAATAAGGACGAGTTTCTTATGACTTACGCTCTAGAAAGAAAACTTAAGTGCACAGATAGGGAATGAAAAATATGGAAGGCAGCAATGCTGCAGGAAAGGAACAGGAACTTACAGCAGACCACAAATTGAACATGAGTCAAGATTGCTTGGGAAGCTTATAAAAAAGCACTTTTTGGTCTGGCTCTGAATGGGTGCCACTGAGGAGGAAGGGTTATTATTCTGCTCCTCAGGTGGAGAACTGGAGCCAGTTCTGGGCACCGTTCTTAAGAAAATGACAGGAAAGCTTGAAAAATAAAAAAATAGGTGCAGCAAGGAGGAAAAAAGACATCCAGAGGAAAAAAATATGGTTAAGAGTTTTAAAAATATGAAATATTGGGAGGATGGAGTGCATTTACTTTGTTTTTTTCTTAGAAGAGAGAACATCAAGTGTGGCACAGAGGCATGAAGACCGTGTTAGGGAAGGATCTTTAAAGATTGGGTTTGGTATATTCGCTCCTACCTCAGAGCAGATAGAGAGATTTGAGGTCTCTAGAGATACTTCCTGGCCCTGAAATCAGTGATATATATGACGGCCGTATTTCCACATTAAAATGATGCTTGACTGCTTGAGTGTCTTCTAAGCAAAGACATTTGGAATCGTATTCTGTCCTCATCTGTACACCTGCAGCCAGTGAATTAATTTCTATATATGCATAGCAGGCTGTAGCACAGGCACGTCACTGACCTGGGATGGCAGGCTGTAGGCACTCAGTGTATTTTAATTCTGTTCAGTTCCTCTTCTTCCACTTTCTGAGACCTGTTTGATTACCAATGGCATTACAAGTCATTGAGCACTGTTAATAACCCCAGTTAATCACAGCAGCACATTTCCCCTTGAAGGAGTTCAAAAGGTGAGAGCGAGCACAGCCAAGTTTAATGCCTCCACTGCAGGGATGATGTGCTCCCAGCCCTCATTGCAGGGCCATCAGGACCAGGCAAAAAAGAGCTGCAAATGTTCAGCGCCTCTCCAAACTGACGCTCCTGTAGTCTTGTTTCTTGCTCAGATGAGGCTGAAGATTTTTATATGGTTTGGACCAGGATAATTATGATCCAGTTCTGCGTACAGAAATTTGTTTACTGCATTTTTTTTGTTGCATCAGAGCTCACCCCTCATCCCACATCCTGTTATTATTAATGAGCCTTTTGTATATAACATAGCACGACCACTTAGAAGCCTTTAATAGTGCTAATAGTTAGATTATTTATAGATCTTTCTGCATCTTCTACTTTACATCTACATTACAACACAGATTTCCAGTAGTATTTGGATGTGGAAAGATGCTTACAGAAGCTTTGTGGGATTTACAGACGTGCTTAAATGACTTAGGTGCCTAATTCCCTTTTCACACTCAGTTGGAGTTAAGGTGCCAGAGCTGTTTCATAGCCTGAGCAAGTAAAGGAGCTACACATTGAAACTGCTAAATATCTACCTTGGGAGTGGGCATCCACGCACGTGCTGTGCTCTGGTACAGTCTGTCTGTGACAGTAATTAAAGTAGGAAAGACCGATGCTTTTAGGTTTAAAAACCCAGGGCCAAGTTTCCACTTGTGGCTATCCACTACATGTATAGATATGAAGCCGTTAAACCTGGGACTTATTACTGAACTTAGGACAAAATTCAAAGAAGCACTCAAAATCAATTAATTTTAACACAGAAGGCCTCTGACCCTCAAACCCAAAAGCACATCTGGCACAGAAAAGGGCGTGAATTGGTTTGAGGCCAAATTTAGAAAGATTTGAGCTGCTCTGCAAAGTAGCTGTGAAGCAAAGGAAACAAAAATGTTATGTAAGAAAAGAGATTATTAATATTCATGCAGGTGCTAAGGAGTGACATTTTGATTCCCTAACACCAGTATTAGCATTTTGCTTTTTGTCAGCAAACCTGAATTGATTTTTGGCTCAGTTTTGCCCTTTGAGGTAAATCCATGGTAATAAAGTTGTACTGTCACAGCTTACTGAGTGTGCATGCATGCGTTGGAAAAAGGTGGCTGTTTCGATGTAAAATGAGAGTGTGTATAAAAAGTAATGTAGCAAGAAACCTTTTAGTAATAACCATTTCTGTTAGCCCCTGGTTTGTGTTTTCATGGTAGCTGGATAGCCTGGGGCCAGGAACATGCAGGGTAAAGAAAAGTTCATCTTCTCAAATCTGGATGAAACTCAGACAGGTAGAGAGACCCTGGAAAGCAGCTGGAAGGACCAGCAGGATACGTAGGCAGGCAACGCCAGGCTCCATCCCAGCTCCGTCCCACAGGAAAAGCCAGCTGCAGGGGCTGTGCCTGGAGTGGGGCTGGCACAGCACGGAGGTCCCTGGAGTAATTACTTGGGAGCCACAGTTGTGAGAGGTTATTTGCCCTGCCGTTGAGGTTATTTGTTTCGGTTTAAATTGCTGCACAGTGAAAATATCGTTATTGGCAGAAGATCTCGAAAGAATGAGTATCTTGCAGTGCGGTTGAGCGTTCACTGCCTGCTGATCAGTTGTGGGACCTTTACGCTCTGATTAGGAGCCGAGTGTAACACTTTTTGTTTTCAGAGACTCCCAATTTAAATTAATCAAGCACCAGAGCACACTCGGGCTGGCAGGACGCTCAGGAAATCAGCTGGGAGCCGGGCTGGTATCTCCAGCTCTCATCTTGTTTCACTCTTACTGCCATTGCTTGGTGACTCTTGATTTGAAAAATATTGGCTTAGCAGAAATGGGCTTGTCACCTGTCCAAATAGCCGATCTCCGATACTCTGAATGTCTAAAGGATTTTCACTAGGCGTAACTGAAGGGTTCATCAATAATATAAAAAAACCCATTTAAAATATAGAAGAAAGTTTTGTCAGGGGATCTTCAAGGTCAGGGGAGATCAGAAAAGTTTTAGCTATCCATGGGTGGTGTATTTGTCTTCTTTGAAGACACAGAAAATTGCAATGAATATTATACCTGTATTGACAGAACAGCAGGGAAATCCTGCTGCCAGCCACAGCCAGTCACAACCTGTCCCCTCGCTGGCAGAAGTAAAAACCTTTCAAGAACAACCTGTGGTGTCTTCACCTAACACTGAAGAGGCTGCAACTTTGCATAGGCACCGTCAGACCAAGGTGAATGTTCAGACTCTCGGAAGGTCCTTGATGGTCCTTCCAAGAAGGAGACAGCGCATGTCAGTATGTTTTCCAGGATCACAAGATCAATAAAATATTCAGAATTTGGGAATCATTGCCGTAAATATTCCCTTACTTACAGGAGTAATGACTGACATTGTAAATCCCGTGGAGAGTCCAGTCCCTGGTTTCTTGCCTCCAAGTGACAAGGAGCCACACACACTGCAATGAAATCCTCACAGACGCACCAAGCTGCAGATCCACTTTAGTTCTCTCAACAAGTATATTAATTTGGACAAAATCAAACCTAGAAAGCACAAAACGTGCTGTCTGTGCAGACAGCCTCTTTTAAAAACGTGCCTTTCTCCTGGAGCTGTCAGGTCCCCTGCTTCGTCACAGAGCCACCCTGGTGTGACAGGACATGGAGGCTGTTTCTCTGCCAACCACACTTCTTCCTCTGTTGCATTTTCCATCATATCAGGCCCTGCCCAGCCTATTTTTTAGAATTTTACTTTTTGTTTTTTCTTTTTTTTGTGGCAAATGACTGTATCAGTTTTAATAAAGAGAGGACAGATGGCAAGCAACGACCTGAATGCATTTGCTGGACCCAGAGCTGAGTTAAGGGTTGCTTTCTCTTGTTTTCTTAGCCGTGCCAATATTGTCTGTGCTGAGGCCAAGGTCTAGTCTCAGTGTGGTTGTCCTGGGAAGACTGTTGTTTGGATAAGGTGGGGATTCATGAGCAAGAGTTACTGAAATTCTTTGGTGACCTGCTCTTAAACAGGAAAGATAAACAGAAGAGAGAGGTTACCTCTGCTGCCTACAGAGATCCAAGCACATTTTGCATATCTGGTGTTGTATGTTTAGGCTGAAGACACCATAAACCCAATAGCAGAGGGAGTGATTATATGATGGCAGTTTACTACTAAGAGAAAAAAAAAATCTTTGCTACTCCATGTGTGTAGGTGCTGTGACATATGCAAGTCCACACAACCAAACCAGAGGGATTATCTTTTGGGGGAAGGGAGAGTTGAGGTTGGTTTGTGGTTCAGTTTGTGACTGTCTTTTCCATGTGAGCATGGGAGTGCCTACAGTGCTCTCCCAGCTCTGGGATTGCCATCAGTGCATGCTGCAGAGGAGAGCAGCCAGATCATAGCAACTGAGCTCTGCTTTCCTGCTCTTTCCTTTTCTCCTTATATCAGTGACAGCTCCTTGCACTTGGGACCATTATGTGCAGACCCAATTTGGTCCAAGTAACACACTCAGGGTCTGAATTTCTGCTCCTAACAATCGATCACTGCATGCTGCCTCTAATTCTTTCCTTCCTTGGAAACAGCTTTTTCATAGAAATTAACCTGTTTGGCCAAAGGTGCTCACTGTTGCTGTTTGGATTATTTTCAACAGAATGATTTGACAGCAACAGCAATAAACTGTCTTGTGTTTGGGCAGGAGCCACATCGCTGCACCACTTCCTAGTTGCTGTGATGGTTGCATGCATGAGGTTTGGAAGAGTGGGGGTTAGACCCAGGGACTCCTGGCTGCAGAAGTGAAGCAGCAGTACTGGACAGTCCTTTTTCACACCCTAATTTCCTCCAGGTAGGAGAGAGTTTTGGTCATTGCTGAGGTTTCATCCAGGATAGCAGAAATCCCACACAAGCAGCAGCTGCACGTGTGTAGGCAGCACAATATATACGAGTCAGCCTGGTGTACCTAAAATACAGCATGTGTTGAACTCATTGAGCCTTTTTCTGCAGCACCTGTACGGTACTGGTGCACTGGGACATGCTGAATATATTGTCTGCTCTGCGTGTTCCTGTTTCCTGTGGGGGAGTGACAGGAAGGGATAAGCCTTAGCACAGTGCAGCAAGCGCTCCCACATCCCACAGGGCTGTCAGGATGGCGTCGCTGCAGGGGGTTGCCCTGTTTGCCTGCAGGTGGGTCAGGACTGTGGAAAATCCCCAGGAGGATCCCTTCTGACTCTCAGGGTGGCTCGAAAAGAGCAGAGCCTGAATATCTGTTTCTGCAGATGCTCTTTTCTAGAATCCTGCCATTAGCACTAAGAAGAGGTGATGAGAGCTGTTTACGTACCATAGACTCCAGGTGCGAGGGCAAAGGAGGGATGGGAGACCTCTGTGCCATCCCATGGTGTGCACAAGGTGACCTGTTAGCCCAGAATGGACCAGTTCACAGCTCCTAGTTCCAGTGTTGTCCCATGGGATTAGGCTGCCAGCCAAGCAGTCTGTGACTGTCACTGCTCAGTGCTGTGATGCAGGATTGCAGCAGAGAGATGGCAATAGATGTGTTGAAATCAGTTGCATGAAACTTATTTCACGTGTGTAGCACTTCAAGATTGCTTGCTGACTGCTGGGCTCAGGCTCTCCCTGTTGCATTGAGATGTTGACAGAGACCTTGGTGCTGTTACTTTCTTGCTCCATAATGCCATCAGAGTCTCCCAGGGGAGAACAGTGTGTCCCTTACACTTAAAAACTCTACTTCTGTTTCAAATTTCCATATGTTAGAAGTTGCCCAAGAGAACCTTCTCACAGTCCATTGAAGCAGAGAGTGAGGTAGGGCCTAAATGTTTATAGATCATAGTGCTTGTGACCTGTGCCTTAAGGACCCATCAGAGCAGCTGAATTTCTGAGTGATCTCATTTGTCATGAACTGTGTCTCAGGAAAAGGAGCTTACTGTGATGAAATAAAACATCAGGGAATAAAGAAGGAGGAATTAGAAATGGGAAAGGGTATTGTAAGCTATGAATTAAAAGAAAGGGAAGAAGTCTGCATGATGTGTCATTGTGAGACTGAAGGAGATGAGTTGTTTGACAATTTCGGAGTAAACTGGTATTCTGAAAAGCATGGAAGAGAACACATCCTGTTCAAACAACTCTAAGAAGTACCCTGCAGGGTCATCCCTGAAAGGGCTGTTGTCAAACATGATGAAGATGAAATCACTGTTCTTCCCTGCTGTCCCCAGCACGTTTCTCCCAAAACTGCAGCCATTGCAGTTTTTCTGCATGGCCTGTGAATGCCAACACATCTCCCCAGTGCTCTGACCCTGAGTGCACACCTTCAGCTTTCAAATGGCTTCTGCAGCTGCGGGATTGCCTGCCACACTTCAGGAATCCCCAGCTTCTCCCTGGTCATCAGATTTTCATCAGCTGTCTGGTTTCAGCAATTTCTGAGTATCTGGCCACAAATTTTCCTAATTCCATAGTATTCCGGTCACTGCACAGATTTGTCCTTTGTCCCAGCAGTGCATTAGGATGGGGAGCAGCTAATACGGGGGGGTATTTGCTTCATGAATGATTCATGCTGAGATGACCCTAATCCTATTCAGTTCAAAATGAAGAGCAAGAAATGGCACAATTAGAACTGTAACAGGAGGCCCTTGAAGCACTGTGGCCACCCCACCTTGTCTATCATCACTTTCTCTGGTGTGTGTCTTCACATGATGTCACAGCACCCCGTCTCAGGGCCTTTTGAGTATCTACAGGTTGGTGGGATTGGGTAGATGAAGCTGTGACCTACATCCTGCTCTATTTTGGCTTTTGATCACTTGGAGATGTGTGTGTCAGAGTGCAGCAGCAAGAATGACAGTGCGCTTCATTCTGTTGCCTACAGGGATGGCAGCCCCCTGCTTGAAGCACATGGTGTTCAGGAGTTTGCCACATTGATGAAGGGAAAGCATATCAGGCTTTGACAAGTTACACTGGAGGCTGAACATTGTCAGCTGTAGAGTACATGCTAGCACATATACTGCATGCATAAAAAGCTGTTTACGTTTGTGAAGGGAGAAGCTGCTGCTGACGATAGGGAATTCATTTCCATAGACCTTTTGGGGCTTTTTGATGTGCCTGTGCTTGGCATCGCTGCTGAATAACTTTGTTTCCCAAACATTATGCTGGAGTGAGAAAAAAGATGGGCCACAGCAATGCTGTGCCTTTGTGCCAGGGATCTCAGGCTCAGAAGGTGATGAGAAGTGGAGCTTTCCTGCAGTAGATCTCACTCTCTCTGGCACCAGAGCCTTCCCATTCTGCCATGAATGTGGTAGAGAAAAGTTTTTTGCTGAAAGCATCAGGCTGGAATTCAGAAAATCCAGATCCTGACTCTGGCACAGCCTTTCCAAGGATCTTATACAACTGACCTTGTGTCCTTTACCTCCTCACCGTGGTGGGGACTTTCTCCATCCCTTGTACGATCCTTGTGTGAGTGCAGCAAATGGAAATACTTGGTTCCTTTGCTGGTAGGCACCATTTGTTTACCTGGAGAAGAAGACCTCCACCCTTATTTGTGGCATTATGGGGTTGATCCTGCTTCTGTGAGCTATGTGAGTCTGGCACGACACAGACAGGTGTCATGATGGTCACAGTTGCGTTTGGCAATTTCTTATCTCCATCTCCATTTCTTATCACATTTTCTTTTGCCATTTTCTCCCAGACGCCTTGAAATCTCAACACCAGTGAATTGTCCATAGGCTGAGACCGGACAGGCCCTCCCCTGAGCTGAGCAGTGAAGTTCAGTCCTGGAGCTGCTCTTCCAAGCTGAGGTCCATTAGGAATCCTCCCTCCTGTAAACATTTCACTGAAGCCTCTCCTGGCTCAGACCCTTCTTGACTCTCCTTGGGGTCTGTGGCAGCTCCCACACCCTGCTCTGAACACACAATGCCTGCCACACTTGTGTAATCCCACAATTTGCCTAAGCATCAGGACACCCTTGCTGGATCCAGAGCAAGGAGGAGCTTTCACTATGTTTGCCCTGTTCTTGATCCTGCTGCTGGTCACTGCCACACTGCTGCTCTGGCTCAGTGCAGTGCAGCTTAAATCAGTTTTAATAAGCATGTTTGAAGCAGAGGCAATGGGTTGGAGAGGTTGGTATCCTCAGGAATGCCGCCCTGTCACACAGCATGCCTGTCGTGAGCGTATGTCTGGCGTCAGGATGAAACCCGTGGCTCTGGCTGTGAGGCTGCGGCACGGAGAAGGTTTCCAGCTGCCCATAAAAAGCAGCTGATGGATCAATGCTGCCAGCAGGCATTGTCCCCTGCATCATGACCAGTAATTGGTACATGGGGCTGTGCTGTCCTCTTACAATAATCGCTTCTTTTATCGCCCTCTTCAAAGGTGGCTTTGCATACAAGACCAAGAGCAAAACCATAGCTCATTACTTGATTACATAATTACAGTCTGCTACAGTGTAATTTGGTTATGGATGTTATTAAATGGATCAAGGTCAGCAGTAGGGCTCAGGACACAAGTGGGGGGGGAAGGTTGAGAACTTTTGAGCTCAGAATACCATCTTGTTGGCATCTTTTGCAGCTCAGGTCAGTTTTTTGTGGCCCTACTGCTTGTCCCTCTGGCCTCCCAGGCAAGATGTATGTGATGCTTTTCACATGGCTTTTCACCTGGTTGTGAGGTAGCCAGCAGCACCCCTTGGTCAGCTGGTTGGAGGGGTGCAGGCAGTTGGTTCAGCTGAAAAGCCCACTTGCCTTCCTTGCAGAGTCTTTCCACAGGAGTCCATTGAGGCCCCTGAACCTGATGTCTGTGGCATTAGGGGCTTTGGGCTGCATTTTGGCTGGAAAGCAGAAGGTGACAGCTGCCTTGTCTTCTGAAACAGCTTTATAGTATAAGTTGTGGGGGAAAGAAAGAGCTTTGTTGAGAATTGGGGCTGTGTTGTAGTTGTAGCAAGGACAGAATCAAATAATTCAGGGAGCCTCTTCCACGCTGCATAATCCCTGTCCTGCTGCGTTGAAGCATGGGCTGTGCTGCACCATGGCAGCTTCTAACTGGATATGGACATTACTGAGTGCACACACTTTTTTCCCCCATTTGCAGAATTGGGGAAAGAAGCAACAAAAGGCATTAAATGTACACCAAGACTTGTAAAAAAAAATGTACGTACCTCAGAATGGTAACTGAAAGTAAGTCGTGCAACAAAGTTGAGCCCTTCAGAACAACCAAGTCTTTCTACTGGCTTCCAGACCTTGATATGAATAAATGATTTAATGGCTATTAATGTGAACGCTGCTGATTTTGAATCTCAGTTCCTACCATATTAAACCCTGCAGCCAGCTCTGCCCTTAAGGAACATTCTTTCTGCAAGGGCTTTGTATCCATGCAAATGTTATCTGCACCCTCTGAAGAGGCTAGAGCTAAAAAAGGGCTTTTGAAAATGTGTAGCACCAGGATTATCACGCCTTGCTTTTTTCTCAAATATACTCTAACAAAAAAACCCAAAAGAACAAAACCCAAGACTTTTCAATATCAAAGTTAAATTTAGAAAGCAAACTTTTTAAAGCATCCTTGTCAGTTGAAAGTTAATTTTTTTAATGACCATCTTAAAACCCAAAATCTTACAACTCCCATTATTTTTCTTTTTTTTGCCTCATTTGCCTCGTATTTTTTTACTGCCCTCTTCTAAGCAAATTGATCCCTATGGTGCTCTTATTCTCTGTTCCTCTAAGTGCAGTTGCATATATTTCTCTGTGTATTAGCAGTTTGCTAATATGCTTTGGTTAGATCAGCTGAGATGCAGTAGTGTAAAACCAGTAAATAAAATCCAGTGAATTGGCAAGCATTCTATCAGTTGCCTGATTGAAGTTCTGCTTCATGTGTTTTCACCTTCCAGCTTCTTTTGTGTTGTGCACTACGGTGACAGTTGTTCATGGCTACAGTGTAGCCCCCTGTGTGACAGATTTGGACAGGCTGGGACACTGTGCCTGTTGCTGACCCCAACACCATAGATTATAGGGGCAGAAGTGACTGTTTGAGTCCGTCAGTATGAACAGTTCATCAGATAACAGAGTTTTGCTAAGTCATTCTGCTTGCAAGTCCCTGCCTTTGATTAAGTCAGACGCTTCGACACAGGTTATCTTTGGGTTTTTCTCTCCTAGTACCAGAAGTTATGTTTCCACAGGACTTCTAATCTTCTCCTTTGTTTCCCATGTTACGAAAGTGATCATTTCAATTTTAATAGAAACATTAATGAATCAGTGTTTATTCCTCGAACAGAATGTGTAGTCCAGCTTTAGTGATTCTTAGAGGAACCAGTTCTGCTCATGTTGCTGCACTAATGATTCAGAACTTAGCATTGATAAAAACAGATGAAAACTATTAAATAGTACAGATTGTAAGAAAAGACTGTTATGCTCATGAGCAAATGATTTCTCCTTTGTGGGGCTTTTTTGTTTCAGTGTGAATTTTGTTTCCCTTCCCCTGTTCCATAGCAGCACAGAAGAAAGCAGGAATGACGTTTCTTCTTCAGTGATATAGTCAGGACAGCTCTAAGGTTTCCTTTCCCCCTCAGCATGTTTGCTGGAACATATAGATAAGATTTCTTTAAAATTTATCATGCTAAGAAAGATATTTTCAGACCTCTGAAATCCAGCTGTGACACACAGCAAAGTCCAGGCTTTCTGCAAGCAAGGTACTAAGATTCAAATAGATGGGGTTAGCAACTGACCTTTTTTGTTGTTATATTTGTTGTGGCAAATGTGTCTGTTTATGAATGTTGGTGGCAAGCTTTCTGGAGGGCTTTGTGTTACTATATCCAGGCATTTCAGATCATAAAGCAACAATCTGAAGTGTTAACTCCACATGGCAGGAGAAGAGGACCTTGTGTACAGCCACCACCCAGATTCCAGTATGCTGCTCACATTCCTGTTTTCCAAAGGACATACAGGGCCCTTGACTCCTTTTAAGGATACTGACATTTCAGATCATCACATGCCTACTCTATTATACACCACTGCAGTGAGCCAACTATCCTAGATATCTCTGGGATTAGTGCTTTAGTTCACTTTTGGAACAATCTCTCCAGTAACCTTCACATACAGCTCCTTGGTTTGCACCACAGAGCAGTCTTAGGCTGTGCAAACTAGATTCCTTTTGGGTGAAGCTAAACTGAAGGGTGCTCTTTGTGATGCCCCTAAAGTACTAGATATTCACACCATGGGTCCAGGTGGCAGCTAGACCAGACTGAACCCCTCCTGAGATGTGTACAACACCAGCATCCAGCCCTTGCTACCAACAGCTTCACTCTACACACTTGGTCCCACAGTGTAAGCACAGTCTCTGTAAAAAATCATCAAACCTCTACAGATCTGATTGTAAACCCTGGATCTCACTGAGACTGCATGCTGCAATAAGTAGCTACAAAGAGAAAACAGTAATTTTAAACTCTGGATTGCTCTGTTGATTTTGAGTCATATAATTTAAAGATAGTTGCACAGTCTTCTGTACACTAGTAACACAATAAAATGGTCTCCTGCTTTACTGTGCATTGTGCCAAACAGAGTTAGTGTGTTATATTACTCTCTCTAGAGTGACTGTATTATCTTAGATTGGAAGTTGCAGTCATTAGTTGGCTTCTGAACAGGATCAGATGCCAAAGCTAATCTGTGTTCTCTAGCAAAGTGTGCAACAGAGTGAAAAATTTCACTATAGCCATTACTCGAAAATCCCCAATGATATACTTCCATCTGTCTGATTCCTGGGAAGCAAAGCATCAGCTACAATGGGTCACTTGGCTGCATACACTGGAACAGTCAAATCTAAGCAGTGGCATAGTTTGGGTTCATTCAAAATGTTTGTGCATTGTCCACGGGTTATTTCACATCAAAAGGAAACAGAAAAAGAACAAGTCGAGTTGTCAGCACATACGTATTGTGGAAATCCATTCAAGGTATTAATAAGCCCAGTCTTCTCTGTGAAATTGTTTTGGTCTGTAAGATTTGTCAGTGCTTTCAAGCTAGGCAGAGGTACTGTGGTCAATATGTGGATGGAAGTTCTTTCACTGCAGAATTGGTTGATTTTTTGAATTCCCAGAAAATCAGTGGACAAAGGGCTGTCTACCCCTCATGCCATACACTTTCTTTCTCCTCCCTTTCTTTCCCAATAATGTTCTGAGTAGCTGGAGGCTCATTCATTCCTCAGGCTGAATTCACCTCTATTATATACAACCAAAGACAGGTTCTTTGTACACAATGAGCAATTTAAAGAGCATTTGATGGGATGCTAGCCCAAAGTGTCTGGCTTAAGGACACAGTGTCTGGAGGAGTCAGGACCAGCAGAGGAACCTGCTTTTGGGAATTAAAATCTAATGCCTCAATAACATGACAGGTGTTCACTAACAAGTTCTCTTCAACTGACAGTAACTGGTGCCCAGGAGCAACAGAAAAGTTCCTGCAGATCCTCTACACAGTTTTTCGTTATAGCACCTACCTACTTTCACTGGGGGTTGGGACGATGAGCAGAGGGGTTTGAAATGTCACCCTGAGTGTCAGCCTGGCGGATATTAAGGAAGTACCATTGACCTTTTTTTCTGGCTTTGCCTGCAGAAATGTTGGGGGGACCCCAGCCTTGAGGCACTAATCTCAGTGGGTTCCCTTTTGCTCTTCCAGTAAGCAACACACCTGGCCTCCACCCAAGAATATGCCCTGAACCTTTCCTTTTCCCTGTGTAGGCACTGCAGCAGCAGGTACAAGGGCAATGGAAAAGCCACATAAAGTGTCACACTTCATAACATTTTGTCCTGGTTGTAAGAACCCGCCTGTCCAACCCCAGCTCACCCCAGCCTCAGCTGATTTTTTAGACCACAGGACTTGCTGTTAATTGGCCAGTTATAGCCAACCTGTCAGTAAGCTGTCAAAATACTAATAATCTAGCACCACTCATTTTCAAAATGGAAATTTTAGCAGCAAAGAAATTGAATTTTCAACCCTGGTCATGACAGCTCTGAAATTGGTTTAATTCAGGAGAGATCTTTCCAGCAGTAGAAAAGATAGAGAGAGTGTCAGAGATGGTGTGCTTCCACTGAGTCTCATGGTTTAAATTTAAGAGTTAAAGCAGAGAGGCTATCACAGCACATCAGCAGCTCAGGGCTGTAATAGGCCTGGTGAGCTCCTTGGCAAGTCCTCTTATCTTCTGCCCACATGACAATGAACAACACAGAAAATTGGGCTGAAGACATTTTCTCTGCTCAGACCCACGCAGGGCTGCACTGTCAGGTAAGGACAAGACAGTTTTGTCTGAGTGCTAAAAACTGTAAAACTCCTGTAAGACTCTGCCTTACAAGGACTGGGCCTCACTCACAGTCTCCTTCTCCCTGACATTGTTATAACTGCATTATTTAATTTGTGTCAGAAAGAGGGTGTTTGTCTAAGAAACTCAACTGGAACTTGGGGGAAATAAGTTTCTCTACTTGCTCTGACACCTCCTGTTTATAGGGCAACCAGCAAACCAGCTGGTCTTTCAGTGCTCAGGACCTGAGCACAAAAATGTAGAAAATAAGTGGTCTTTCCTGTCCTCCTGTCATTATGAGGGCATTTTTATTAAATGCCCAAGGCATTCATACTGTAGTTTGAACCTTTGAGGATGATTTTCATATAAATAATAACATGATAAATCTAATACTGACTGCTAATTTTCCACTAAATGGTTTCTTTTGACTATCAGAAGAAAATAACGTCATGTTTATAAATGCATAACCATTACTTTAGTTTATACATTGTTATTATTATCAACGATAATAAAAACAGCAAGATCACAAAAATAACCAAAGGCCACCAATCAATTTATTCTGCCCTGTGCTCAGGCTCAAATTGATGCCAAGAAACATAAGAGAGATCAGAGGTTCAAAGCATCCCATCTGGCTGTGTTTCTAGGGTTCTTAGATTATTATTTTTCTTCATAGTTATTTCAGGCTTTAGCAGATGAGGCAGTACGATGCTAATTTAGGAAATCTGTTTTTCTTGTACGCAACTAACATATCTTCATCTTGTCCCGTCTTGTCTCATGATCATTATCTCTGAATGCAAAGATGTATTTCTGGATACTATTTTGGAGTAGGCAGAGTTGATAACATTGTTAGTAATTTCAGACACTTTGTCAGGAAAACGGAATGTAGAGAAGACAATAGATGAGTTGGGATTCCCAGGTTAGACATTATCCTGGTGTTTCACCAGATCCCCAGGCTGCCAGGAGTGCAGAGACAATGGTGTCAGAAAATCCCCCTTCATAGGAAGCAGTTGCTTTCCTGGAAGAGCAATGCTGAACTGGATGGGCCAAGTGCCACATGAATGAGCTGTGCTCCGACTGCTACTCCAGTTCATAGCAGTCCAAGTTTTAAGAGGTTTAAAAATCCAGCTTGAAATAAGATCCAAAGTTAAAAATCAATCAAACAAATTCCAAATATACCTTATATTTTTTTAAAAAGGGATAGAAATTTACTCCATCCAACCATGAACTTGAATTTGGAGTCTGTCATTAAGAAAAAGGACAAAATATGTCACATGCTCTGTGTGCCACATTGGTGAGCAGCTCGATGTGCAGGTTTCTTCAGATCACACTTCAGGAGAGCTGTGCAGTCATTGGTACCCAGACCTTAATGGTGGAGCATGTACTGTCATCCATCCTACCCAGGTTCTCCAGGGAGGTATGGAAGTGAGCAGCCCAGTGGAAGAGTCATCCCAAGCTATGTTCTTGTCAGCACTCATTAAGCTGTAAGCTATGTTCCTATCAGGATTGGATGAGCAGCTCGCCAAAGGCCAGTGCAGTGAATTTGGGCACTTTATGAAGTACTTGGTAGAAATGTGCCTGCATGACGTACAGGCCAAGAGCTGAAAGCAAAAAAACACAGTACAGCACTGTGGTGGGATGGAAGGTCTGAATCAGGATCCCCAAACTCATTTGCTTTGTAGCCAAAAGGAGACCGTGGCTTGTGTGGATCTTTATGAGCTCATTTTCATGTGGGTAATGGGTTATCTGGGGCAAAATGGAGCTCAGTGTGTCCTGCAGAACCTGCCACCTACGTGCCTGGGCAGATGTCCTTGCCACTGCAAGGTTACCTTGGCCATGTCCATGCTGCAATCACACCTTTGTCTCCAGCATTCCTCTGTGGTGACGTGAATAATTTAATCAGTCCTTGAACAAGAAAAGGTGCTTTCGGACAGCCTTTGTCCGCATATAAAGATCTTCAGTCTAATTGCAGAGGCTTCTCCGGCACTTGGGGTTTTTTTCCCTGTCTAGAAATATTGTGTAAGCTCACAAGACTTAGCAGACCTGCACTCCACCTCTTGCATTAGTGTTTTAAAGTGAATCCAACTGAACAAATATGTACCTTGAGCACAGAGAGTTCCCACAAAAGTGAGGGCAGATGGCCCTCTAGTTATATTTTCAGAGGCAGTAAGTAAGATAGCTTGATAATGCCGCTTCTCAGCTCCTGGAGCTAGAGACCAGACCTGCATGGATGGTGATTTATTTGAAAATGTGCTCCCTCCAGCCCACAGATGGTCCAGGTGGAGTCAGAGTACTTGCAGTTACCATATTACCTCATCAAGTGAATCTCTGCTCTGCAGCTCCCATGTAGCAGCTTGTTATTTTAAAACGTATCTGCTCGCTCCTACTTCTAAAAGGCCACCATGAAGACTTGTCACCAATCTCTTATGGAGCTAGAAGGGGGAGGAAGAGTGAAGTGTGAAGAGTAGAATATCACCTGCCATCTGGACAAAGATGTGATGAGATGTAAAGTTTGGATGCACATTTGCGGTTCTTGATCACATGCCAAGAGAGAGCTCAGCTACAATTATTTTAAAGCATTCCCAGACAAATGCAACCCTAGGTCATGGGAGAAGCTACGCTGAGGCAGGCAGGCAGTGAATTCCATCAGCCTCTGTGCAAGGCATCATTGCCGGTGGGAGTGCTGCTGTGGTCTGCACGGAGCTTATCCTGGGAACAGAGTCTCCATGGAAAAGACCTGTCCTGGGAATAAGAGTATACTGGGATCAAGTGCTGTGGTATGAGATTTGTGGTCACAGATTCTCAGATATTCAAAGACATATTTAGCCTCTGAACTTTCATGGCTTTAAATGGGAGTCACACATTTGCATTTTACCTGGAAGCCTGAATGTATTCAAGAATCCCATGCCTTTGTACTTCCATATTGATTTCAATGCTGAGTTTCTCAGTGCTGTTGGCATCAGAGGGGTGTTGATAAAACCCTGCTCTGCCTGAGGTCAGTGGGGAATGTAGAATGGGCTTTATTGGGTAAAGAGCATCATAAAGCAGATGCTCTTCTATAATGCTGTCCTTTTCCCTGGGATGGAACAGCACTGACACAGACAGAGTGAACAGGATCCAACTGTTCCATGCTCTGCCTCTGCAAGCACAATGAAATGCTACTGCTGATAGCTGTGCTGATATTTATGATTCCTACTTAATATGTTTTAAATGAGTAGATGAGCTCTAAGTATTAACACTAACATCAGTAAGTATCCTGAACCAGATTCTCTGGGAGAGAAGCCTTGCCATGCCATAGACTTTGGTGCATTTTAGTGCTTTTATCCCATCTGAAGATCTGGCTCAGTAATTGTGCAGAACATAAAAGAGAAACCCATAAGTGCTGTAAACAAAGGAAAACTGTTACTCTGGGAGTGTGTTAGTTAGATATTTCAACACTCATAATTAACATCCCTTTCCTAAACTGTGGCACAAACTACTTGCAGAATGAGTTTTTTCTTTTATTGCTGCTAGTTTCAGTGACTAAATTTATTAAGTCATTAGGTTTGCTTGTGGATTTGTGTATTTGCTGTTCTCCTTTGGGTTATAATAAAAGGAGATCTTGAGGAAAAAAAAAAAGAAGAGATCTTTATTTATCTGGCAATTTTGAGAATGTTTTTAGGGAAATGGTAAGCAATACAAACAAGCAGCCCAGTCTGGGGGGACACTGAGTGAGCAGCTGGATTTGAATTGAACAACAGCTAGTGACAGTGTTCTGCTGGCTGCCTGGCTGTCCCTGAGCATTGCACATGGGAACCTGCCAGCATTTCTGCCATGGTCTGGAAATGTCAGGGGTGTTTGGGGAGCAAATTGCTGGCTGTCATGATCAGAACCCAGAAGCATCATGCTGTTGCTTCCAGGGGACCCTTTCCTTGCAGTTCCCAGCTGAGGCTGTTCAGTGGCAGGGATGCTCCCAGAAGGGTACTGCAGGGGCTGGCAGTGCTTTCTTAAGCACCACCAGGGCTGCCCACTGCCCTGACAACACTATGAACTGCACCAGGGCTGTGACACTGTTGGGTCAGCATTTTGTGAAGGAGCTGAGACCTCCAAGGGTAGCAGTGCATCACTGAATGCCCTGAAGTCTCATGTCCACAGGTTTGACAGCAGTGCTTCTGCACTGATGTCTATGGAACTTCTCCAGCTGTACGGAAGTGCAAAGGGGAGTCCATCAAACCTACTGTGTTCAAGGTCCAGAGGCTGGGTTAGATCTACCTGACCAGGGCAGATGAAAGCTGAGGCGGATTAGGAAAAAAAAATTGTCCTCTCACAAACCACCCCCAGCCTGTGCAGTGGTCAGAGACAGATGGGGTCAGACATTCCCAGTATCTCCGTGAAAGACCCAAGTGATGCAGAGATTGGCTTGTGCCTGCAAGTCCCATCCATATTTCCATCTACAGATGGCAGAAGACACTACTGGGATAAAGGCTAAATGAAACATGTTTTTCTACACCAAAAATAAGTTTTGGTACCTTATACCCTCCCTGAGCAGGTCTGACCCAGTGGATCTCAGCCTCCTGCCTTCCAATGGCAGTTGCATCGATTTAGCTCCTTTTGATTCCAAGTGTCATTGAATGTGGTCTTCCTTTTTTTCTATGTGATAGGTACTATGGGGTTTTTTTATAGACTGTGCAGTTTCCAATAAAACTGGAGTTAGCAGAAACCAGACCTATGTTTGTTTTTTCAAAGCAAATCTAATTACTCTTCTTAATAGAATTGTCTTTTGTTCAAGGGATTGGATTGAGATGCAAAAAACAAGTTGCAAGCAGATGCTAATCATTTTGCATGTAAATTACTAACATTTCTTTTACAAATATTTCATGCAGGTTTTTAGTTTAACAATTAAAAAAAAATCTGCTTTTCAAAACCACTTTCAGTAATGTCTGTAGACATTTAACAAAATACCTCCGGCTCTAAATCTCCAAGTAGTAAACAAATAAATGTATTTATTTACTTTGTATGCAAAAATAATTCATTCAAAGACGCATATTTCACATGGAAGTTAAACAAGAGAGATTTCCTTTTTTTTTTTTTTTTTTTTTTTGCTACAAATCACCAGCATACTCTTTAATGAGGAGAACTGGTGGGATTTCTGAGTGAGCTGAGTTCATGATGGTCCTGACAGGGGACCTCTATGGACTTTGTGCAGAAAATAGAGTCACTGTTTATTTCTTTCTTTAAAGACTGAAAAAAGACCGGTGATTAAAAGATGAAGCCATCTGTCCTCTCACTGTCTTGTACCTGGTCATGCTATTTCAATCAAGAGGAGAGTGGAGTACATTATAAACCTGTTTCAGAAAGTCCCTGCAGCAAGTGAGGAAGTGAAGTGGGTGCTCATGACCCGGGTGTTTAGCCTCTCTTTATCTGTGGGATGAAGAGAAAGTATTGGACTTCAGGTCTGCCCATCTAGCAATAGTGAACAATAGTGAGCTTGTCTTATAAATTAAACCAAAGAAATAAAAAGAAAATCGTGCATGCCCCAGAGGTCTGGTCAATAGATCAGTGATTTTTCAAAAAATAGCTTTGGTTTATCTCAGATCTCAGTCTGTGCCGCAGTGGCTGCTATGAACTGCTTTGTTAGTGTGAAGCCTGTTGTGCACACCTGCACTTCCCTCTTTCCTCCCAGCTCTTCTCAGCCCAAGACAACTGAAACAGCAGTTCCCACCTGATTAGGCATAATTACCACAATTAATTTTGACAGTGAAGCTTGTAGAGAGTTTCTGCCATTAATATCCCAGTAGCCTTTTGTTATTGGTAGCCCCAAAGCCGTCAGCAAAAGGCACGTGATGAAACTAGATCATACACTGTAGCTGAAGGCTACCAAGAAGATATCAATGAAGAAAAATGTAAGGCTTTGCATGTATAGAGATTTAGAGGACATGCTAAGTATCCTCAGGCAGTGCTTGGAAGAGTAGCCTGTGTCCTGCTCCACTGTCCTATCTCCGTTCTGGTTATCTGGTTCTTCCTTCTCCATCCTCTTGCTCATTGTGTCAGGTCCATACATGGTAGTGGCCATGCCAAAGATCTGTGGTGCTCAACCCTGTGGAATTCCCTGTGGAATGTCAGTTTGGTGGCAGGATGAATTGCATCCTGCTGTGTTTGTCCCCACGTGGTACAGTTGTTGCTGGTGAGGTGATATACGAAAGAAAACGGATAATAATGAATAAACCTAGTATTATTTAACTAGAACTTAGCTGCCAGATCTGTGGGGTTTTTAATCTGCCGAATGGACAGAACTGGGGTGTTTCTTAGTGGTGTTGCCATGGTTTATGTCTTGAAGTACTGTTTCAACTGAAGTGTGTGGGATGAGGAATCAACCAGCCAACTCACAAAACCCATGGGATGCTTTTGTTTGCTTGTGGGGGAGCTTAAAGATTTAAAGGAAATCAATGTTTTTTTCTTCATTTTTTTCTTAAATCTTCATTGGGTTGATGTCTTTACATACATTTGCTTTAAAATAATAGAAGAATTTTGATGCTTTATTGGTACAAGTGGATATACAATACAGCGTTTGCTTTTATGAACTACTGCTGCATCTCATAAAATACTATACTGCAGTAATTTTAAAATATATATTTAGCTGAAAACTTCATTTTCAGTAGCTTTTAATTAAAATATCTTTTTTCTTTCTGAAACAATGTTTTCAAAATTCATTAGCTTTTATATTTCTTCCTCATTGAACATGGTCTTAGTTCCACACTGAAATTAAAACAGAAGTGGAAAATCCAGATATCTCATGCACGGTACATTCCATATCTTGGTCAAGTTGGGAGCTATCCTTCACAGCCTACCAGCTTTTCAGTCCCCCTAAAGGAAATGTTCTTGATAAGTTTTTATTGATGAGTAACAAAGGCATGGGAAAGGGGATTTGGTTTGAGAGCTGCTGCCTGGCTGGTCCTGATGCCAAGGCGTGCCCCCGAGCAAGCCAGCTCAGGCAGCCGCTGCAAACTGCCTGGCTCCCGGGTGAGCTGTGTTCTTCCCAGGCAAGACAAAGCCTGGAGATAAAGAGCAGATTTAAGGAGCGCTTAAACGCTGATCTTTGGGGAAGCTACTTCAAACACCATTTTATAGTGCTCTAAGTCATCTAGATCTCTCTTAACTTGTTTCATTCTCTTTTAAAAATATTTATTTCTTCAGCAAGGAAGACTCCCTCAGATAGGGCAATGTGACCTGTTGCACTGACAGTGTTTTTATCTGTGTGGTGCCAATGATTGATGCCAAATTCACGTGTACAGCACAGCTCTGCACTTTCTGCTGTGCTTTATTTTCTGTGGCTTCAAGCCTGCAAGGATCCCCAGGTCTGTTGCACACTGGATTTATTGTCAGACCAGCAACACTTTATATAACCCCAAAATCGCTTGGGAACACATACCTGAGTGTTGCTGAATGTTCAGAATGTTCATTCTTAGGCAAGGTCTGCAGTAAATACGTGGCATTATTCCAGAGACTTTACTCAGATGTTGGTCTTGAGTTTTCCATTGGCAAGAATGGAAGCTCCCAAAGACTTGGGAGTGGCAAAGGCTTGAGAGGGAGCATCGCTTGCCTGTAGCAGCACCTGCCTTCACTCACAGAGCTCTTAAATACCTTGTCTGGGACCTATTAGAAGGATTTTTTTTGTTAAAGCAGTTTTGCTTCAGAAGATGCATTTTCATTGTGGCTTGAACTTTTTTTTGCAAGGATGTCATAATTTTTAGGAATCTAGTGGGAGAATTTGGCCAGGACAAGCTTTCTGCTCCAGATCAAATTCTGGAAAGAAAAACCAACCCACTAACAACCCCTCTGACTCAGTGCTGGGAGCCCACTGCCACAGAATGCCCTGGCCAGCCAGTTCTTTTTAAAAGAAATGTAATGTTTCTCTGCTGTAAAAATCTTGAAAAGTTACCGGGACATGACAAGTTCTGGTCCATCAATCAGTGTAGTTTCCTCCTGGAGACTTGATGCAAAGCCAGTGCAAGTAGCAAAGGCACAGCTACTCCTATAGCCGGCATTGGCTCAGGGGTTGTCTTGGACAAACCCAGGTGTCCTCTGTTCTGGGGCTGGTGTGGAACCACTTCTCAGTATCTGAAGAAATACCTGTGCCAGAAATCTTTAAAATTACTTCTTTCTCTTTATTGAAGGATTTCCAAGGCTTTGTGCCAGCATTTCCTCACATCACTTTTAAAATTAAATAGTTTGCTTGGTTTTGTACACCCATTTCTTTGAATCCACTTAAATGGTTCAGTAAACTGCCCTTTGCCTATAAAAATTTGAAGAAACCTCAATATTTTAGACAATGAACATTGCACATTTCTTCCCCATCATGGGGAAGGTAAGAGCAAAGCCAGGGGAAGGCAGGAGGAACACCAAGGTTGTCTCTGCTTCTCAGCTCTATTTTTTCTAATTTTGCTTAGTATTCCAGTCTAAATCCTGGTAAATTCCTGACTTTTCCCGCATGCTTTTCATGACTGTTCACTGTAGGCTGTTTTACAAATTGCAGCTCTGCCAGGGAAGGAGAGCCTTGCCTTTCAGCCAGGAGTTTTCTAGATGGGTGTGATTGCTGGGATCTGTTGTTTTCTGTTGTTAACGAACTGCAATGCGTGACCATTGTGTATCACTCAGTGATGCCTAATTTAGAAGATCAGTGATTAATTCCTTCCATTGGTTTTTCTTCTCTCTTTCTCTCTCTCTCACTGCAGGATGTTTTCACACCAGAGTGCAAATTTAAAGAATCTGTCTTTGAAAACTACTACGTTATTTATTCTTCCACGCTGTACCGGCAGCAAGAATCCGGACGAGCGTGGTTCCTGGGACTCAATAAAGAAGGTCAAATTATGAAGGGAAACCGGGTGAAAAAAACCAAACCCTCATCACATTTTGTACCCAAACCCATTGAAGGTACGGAATCTGCCCACTCTCTCTATCAGTGGGGTATGGGAAGGGGGAGTTTGCAACTTCATATTCATGGTTTTCCTGTGTGGGGGCATTGGGCTGCAAGACCAGAAAGCAGGGAGAATATGTTTAACACTTCAGATAGGTGCTGGGCTTCACTGTTAGCATTTAATCTGCTTTTCTTCCCATATAATAACTTTGCACATCGTCCTAAAGGGGTTTCTTAGCTTTGGGATGCTAAAGGGTGAATTTAAAAGCCTGGCAACATGAGAGATTACTGGGAAAGAAAATCAGCCATTGAAAAGCCAGCAGTTTAAATGGAAGCTGATCCAGCAGTGATCATAATGTTGGGTTCTCTGTAAAGGATTTTGCCAGTATATTTCAGTGGTTTCCAGTCCCATACAGAGTCAGTAGAGACCAGATTTATCCCACCTGATTTTAGACTTTGGCACTCTGTTTATAGTAACCAAAGAAAAATGCATCCTACCAGAACAGCTGTGGATGTACTTTGTATGTCTACCCTGAGATGACTTAAATCTGTTTTTTCTCATATGTAAAGACATCCTAGTTAGTCACCAGGGGGTAGAGATATCATACTTGTCCAAAGTTAGATGGGATGCTGTCACACCATATTTCTTCATCACAAGGCTTCAATGAAAGTCATGGAATTGAAGTTTTGCCCTCCTGTTGATGCCTGTACACTGCTGAAGTGTCCCTCAGGCTCCTGCCAGGGCATTTTGCTTTTTGTGGGCTGGCCCCTGATAAATGGGGAGACATACTGTAGTGACCCTTGTACTTAACAGATCCTAACTTGACTCTGGAAACAACTCCTTTTTTCTGCTGCTTGGGAAAAGCACTGCTTTTTGATCCCTAAACTAGGTATGCCTTTCTGACCCCATCTCAGACCTGCCAATTGCCACCTCAGGGGCACAGCAGTCTGGAGCTGGCCTTGGCTGCATGGCTCTGTGCTCCCTCTCACTACCCCCCTGTTGGCTGCAGGAGAAGGGATGAACTGATGCTGTCCCAGCAGGTACCACTCACAAGTGGTGGAAGCCACAGCCAACTCTACACAGTATTAGCTGTTTTAAAAACTTCCCAGCTCAGGCTTGAAGAGCCAGCAAGTGTGAGTGAAAGGCCAGTTCAGGAAGGCAGATTGAAAACGTTGGACCACTGAAGCAAAGCACAATGAGAGAAATTCATTGCAGCAGTCCCAGAGTATCTGTAGCCTTTGCATGGGAAATGGAGATGTTGAAAGGGCAGAGAACAGCCTGGAGCTGCTTGTCCTGTGCTTATTTTCAACAGCTTTTCTGAAGCATTAATGGGATTAGTGCCTTTAGCCCTCATTGAGTTGTGCTAAGGAACAGGGCCTGCTTCAGGCATGGGGTCAGTCATCAGCTTCTCTTGTACCTTGGCTGAGAGAAGAGTCTTTTGCAAGCGCCAGCTTTCACAACTGCGTTTCCAGCTCCTTCTGGTATTTCTTTGCTGCCTGGCTGGGTGTTGGCACTGAGCAGTGAGTTTCTTTAGAATCCAGGCTTCTTTTTTAAATACTGCTTGCATGGCGCCTGCCGAACAGCTCAATAGTTGCCTTCTGCATGCATTAAACTAGGCCATTCCTGCGGCTCTCCTCATGGAAAGCCTTGTCTTAATAGAGGTGCCTGACCCTCAGCAGAGATCTCATTGCAGCAAGTGCTGCTCTGGCTTTCATTTTGAAAAACCCAGCCCAGCCTGAGAGCTTCCCTTTCCCGCAGTTGCATCCTCCCACACTTGCTTCAATCACAGCTGTCACATAACCTCCCGAGCGAGTGAGCGCTTTAGAAGTTGGCAGCCAAATTAAGGGCTCCTCCACTCCTTCCCTCCTCCACATGGTTTGCAGTCAGCCTCTGTGAGCGCTGCTGCATCAAAGAGCTGGCAGTCTCCCAAGCCAAGGCACGTGTCAGCTTCCCAAAGCATTCAGCTGTCTGGGACTGTGACTCCAGACGGAGGACTCTGTTCCCAAGCCGAAGATTCATTGTAGGTAGCAGAGGCTTGCAGGGAGGGTTGGAGTAAAACGCGCTCATCTCCACGTGACTTCTCTTTGCTGCATCCATCAAAGTCCCCGCGAGCAGAGCTTGCAAGCAGAGATGTAACAGAAAAGGGGCAATTCCTACCCTGTTTTAACAGCTTCTCTCTTTGTCATGACTCTAAGAAAATATTCAAAGCACTCCTTTGCTCTGTTTGCATGTTCCTTCTGCAGAATGCTGTGGCTTGCCCCAGCGTGTGGGCTTTGCTGCTTATTCAGGCAGCAGCTTCCATCCACAGGAATTTTGCAGCTTCCATCCACAGAAACGCCCCCAGGTTTCCTCTTGCTCAGTCCGGTACCGCCACCAGCATTAGCCCTGCCACATGATGGCTGACACAGGAATATATGCAAGGAGGAATCTGCTCCCCTGGGAAGGAGAGGTGTCACATACATTGCTAGGAATCACTTCGCCCACCCCTTCAGTGGCAGTTATCGTTGAGATGAAACTTCCCAGTTTTTTGTGGTGAACAGAAAAATTATGCAGCAGTTTGGTGAAGAGAGTGTCTGCAGGGAAGGGAAACACAAAAAAGTCCTGATTGCTCCCTGAGCTCTTTTGATTCCTGTTGCTTTGTCCTGCTTTGTGAATTCAGAAGTCTTCCTGAAATTGCAAATGGACAGAAAACTAATACATAAATAGGAAATACCCTCACAGGTAATTTCTAAGTACTACATGTATGTACATGTGCATATACAAACAATGGTATCTGTATATGGATGTATGTTATCTGTGGCTTCCAGCAGCTACAGCTTTCTGCTGTGCTAAATCCACAGAATGTTTTCACTCAGGTAGATTTCCAGGATGCTGGAGGTATTCTGTACAAAAGTCAGTAGATACCAACTGGAAAAGTTTTGGGTTTTGGTTGGTAGGATTTGTTTGTTTTTTTTTTTAAATAGGATTAAGCTTAATCAATATGAAAGCACAAAAAACTTACGCAGTAATAACAGGGGAGACGTTAAGTTCCTCTCCCATCTGTGCACAGGCAAAGCCAAGGAAAACAGCCTGGTAGGCAGCAGTTGATGTACTGTGTGGTGCCAGTTTTGCTTAAAAATACACATACCCAACACATTTCTTTTGATATTTTTATTTCTGATCACTGATCTTTCAAGCTAAATGAGCCCTAAAGTGCAGACATATAGATTGAACTAGACTGCACAAGGCATGAGCTTGACTATAATTGTCAGTTGGACAACAAGCAGTCTTTTAGAGCAATTTCACTCTCCTTAAGTGTCTGTAATGATTAGTACTGGACAAACTCTACCGTCAACAGTGCCTCTTGTTCTTCTAAATATCCTAAGGCATCTCAAACAATGGGAGATGTTTCCAGTCACTTAAGTGATAATATTGTCAGATTCTTGTTGTGGATGTGCTGTGTTACTTATATTTCCTTCTTGAAGACAAAATTTCCAGAATGCTCTCCCAAAAGAGCTACATTTCCTCTCTCACCTGGCTGAAGCTAGAAAGCATCTGTGGTGACAAATCTGGCCACAGAAAGCAGAAAACTCTTACTCACTCTAAGTCATCCCCTAACTCCAGATTTATGGTGCTTCAGCCCTCAAGATGTGAACACATCTTATATATGAAGGTGAGCTATTAATGGCTGGTCTGGATCTGTTTATTATCACAGTTTTGTTAACACAGAGTCCTCAGATGTTGCAAAGGAGTTCAGGGCAGTGTTGAGGAGGAAGATGTGATAGGCCTAGTGAAAATGCTTCAAAGGTATCACCTTAATCTGCAAAGCATAGAATCATAGAAATGCTCGGAAGGGACCTTAAACATGATTTGGTTCGATCTCCCTGCCATCAGCAGGGATGCCACTCACTTGATCAGGTTGCTCAGGCCGCCATCCGGCCTGGCATTGAACGCTTCCAGAGGTGGGACATCCACTTTATCCATCTTTGCTAACACAGCTCCTCTCTTGGGTCTGTCTTTCATGTGGGAAGGTTTTGGTGTATCTTCTGTCCCACACTAACTCATTTGTTCATCTATCAGACTCCAAGTGATCTCATTAGATGGCAAATGTGATGTATTTTAACCATGATTTTGCTTGGCTTTTTGTCATCTTGTGCTGCCTTTATTACCTGAACAAAGTGTGATTCCACCTGGCAGCATCTTTCGCATTTTACCGTTGGATAGACGTGAGTTCAAATGCCTCTGAAATGCATCAGCTGGGACTGGGTTTAGAACACAGTAATTAGAGGCAGAAAACGAGGGTGCCTAATCACTCACTCCATCCTACCCCTGACTGCTGCTGCTCAGACAATTAATTCTCTCCACTGAAGCATTAGCTAATGCAGCCGCTCCTGCAGATACCGACATGGAGCTGTGGCATCTGTCAAGGGGAAGAGCCCGTCTCCAGGCTGCCTGCCAGAGGATGTGGGCCCAGCCCTGCCCAGACCCCAGTCAGGCTCCATCAGCCTGTGGTGATCCTGCAGGGCTGGCGACCTGCCCACCTGCTGAACGGCAGCCTAGAAAAATTTTAGTTCCTCCTAACTTGCGAGAGTTTGGGGCAGGGAAAGCTGGGAGTGAAGATGGATGGCTGGCTGGGATATTTCTAAGGTGCTTAATAAGCTTTTTGACATATTCTAGAAAAAGGAAATGGAGTCTGATGCATGCTCTGATCTCCTCAACTTGCAGTGATGCCAAGTGAGAAATACTAGGGTCAGGACACAAAATATTGATTCCTAAACTCAGGCAGTCCCTGGATGATTTCAGTATCATCATGTGGGTGATGTGCCAGTGCCATGCCTGGGAAACAGAAATGAGACTGGGATCCTGTGCCAGCGTGTAAACAGGAGATTGAGCTGCTCGTTGGTGACAGGCAGCTCCCTCCCTTCAGAAAGAATGGTCCCTGGCATGCCCTTCCTCCTTACTTTTACCCTGAGTCTCCTTCCCAATTTGTGAGTCCTTTTTTTGTGAAAATTTTTTCCCTGTGCCTGGGAATAGCAGGCACTGCTGGTTAGCAGGGGAGCAGGGAATTGAAAGCCTCAAGAACCAGACATGGGCACAGCTCCACTGCTGTTCACCTCCTTCCATTAATGCCTGCAGCTCTTCAGCAGATCAGGCTAGCGGCACTTTCCAATTAAAGCATGAATATGGATGTGTTGATTGGAATCTAGGGCATAGGAGCTGATTATCTGATTGAAGCTCCAAAGCATTAGCTTGGTTTCCAGACATTAAGGGCTGTATTTGGCTTGGTGTGTGGGTGTGGGTGGGTGGGAGAAGCAAGGCAAAGCAGGGAGGAACTCTTGTTCTAGCAGAATTGCTCATCCTTCCAAAGCTCCTTGTGCTCTGTGCACCAGCAGACCTCCCAGGCATCTGGGCATGCTGCTAGTTTACCTCAGTGCAGGTGAGAGGACAGTGTGCCTTCACACACACATAGACACCAAATAGACCTGTCAGCGAGTGCTGCCAGTCCTGAACCACAAAGATGAACTTCAAAGCTGGGAAGATCTGGACAACAGTCCATTTGCAAACATCCTCCTCTCCGGTCCATGACTAACATCTCTGTGCGTGAGTCACGCTCAAGCTTCCTCAGTACAAAGAGTAACAAGCTGCAGTCCAAGAGCCTGTGTTGCACAACACATTGGACTGTCCTTAAAACCCCCCATGTGTCCATGCTCACACGCATCCGTGTATCCATGTGCACACACACCCGTGTGTCACGGCAGATTTGCAGCCACTGCTGAGCAGCGGCCATAGCCCAGCACACGTGCCCAAGCCTCTCGTGTAGGAGAATGTCCAGGCACTCTCTTGTGCAGGATGCCACGTAAGTACTGCATACACTGATACTGTAGGTGTATCTAAATACTGAAAATATGCTTGTCCTATGCTGCTACAGATTTTCTGGCATGGGCTGTTGGCACAGCCTGTCTGGTACAGAGACTTTGACAGCTCTGTCTGAAAAGCTGAGTGTAAGCAGCCTCCAACCGTGGCCCACATCAGTACTTGTATCATGCAGTAGACCAGAAGATAAACTTACAATTCCTACCTATTTGCTTGCTACATACAGGGTTTCGTTAATTTCTAGCTGCAAATGTTGTTTACTTCTGTAACCTGGTTTATATTCATTACTCTGTGGGCCTTGTTAGCAGCTCAGTGTTTTTGCCCAAAGGCCATGGTGAGGCCAGGATTTTGAGGAAAGGCAACATGCCATGGTGCTACTGCTGCAGGCTTTGCTGGTGCTCAGCCCTTGTGGCCCAGCCCGATGGGGTACTGGGGATGGGTGTGGGTCAGATGAGCTTGGTACATGTAGCAAGCTGGGCAAAGAACTTATGGAGATCCCTTCACCTCCAACTTGGAACCAGGGAGGCCAGGATGAAGGCAACAGTGCGCTTGAGGCAGAACTGTGTGTATGGAATGTCAGGGGCACTGAGGCAACACAACACTGGCACAAACACCTAATTCTGCTGGGCAAACATCACGTCAGAGAATAAGGTCAGTTACAGAAGTGATGTGCATCCTCAGTGCTTATCAAAGGCTCTGCAACTCAGGATATAAAATCACAAGGGCACAGGAGTTCCTCAGTTGTTAAACCTTTCATACTTTCTTTAAGATTTTATTAGGTACGTTGCCACCTTCACTGTGTTGTTGAGTGACACTCTCCAAGGTGTGAGAGGCAGCTCAGCAGCTGAAAGGGAGTGAGAGTGCCTTTTTCTGTCTGTTGCTGCCATGCTACACACTGTCTTTTCAGGATGCAGACAGCATCAGTAGTCTGAGCGTGATGGGCCATCCTGGCATTGCTCATCTTGGCCCAGACTCATGGGACAAGTCCTTCATTTTCTCTTTTTTTTCTAAATTTCATCAAAAAATATCTGCAGTAGCAATAACAGTTGGCAGAGCAGTACCTGCCTTGAGCCATACTGGGAGGCTGAGTGTGTGTGTGTGTGTGTTTAAACTGCTTTGAAAGCCTTGCAACAAAAATACTCAGTGGGAAAAATAATAATTCTTCACTGCTTATATATTCAATTCAATATCTTTTCTATTAATACACATTTGACTGCACTTCATCTCTGTCCTGTATTGTTGCACACTGCTATAACTGTTTATCTAGCCAGGAGTAAAAATGCAGAGCAATAATGTCATTTGCAGTCTGCCTCTAATTGCTGGGATTTATTTGCAAATCAAGGGAGATTATAAATACAAGTGCTTACATTGCCTTTTCATACATAGGGGTTTTTTTTTTTCATTTCTTCAGAAAATTTTTGAAGTTTTGTTCTTGTTGATTACCCGGAACCAAACCCTGATGGACTCTATCCTGTGCTGGAGCTCTGTGCCATTGTTTATGATGTGACAGCTTTACAAAATGAAGCAATGCACAATCATTTCTTTCCATTCTAATTTTTGCAAAGATCCAGACATGACATTGGCAGTCTGGACTTACTTACCTTATGTCCTCAGCTCCAGTTTGCCTGCCCTTGAGATGCCTCACTATTTCAATCACATCTACACCCTGCCCCATTTGCACTGAGCTCATCAGAGATGCTCCCCATTGGTGTGAGGCACTGAGCTGCTCAGCCCCTGCCCCTGCTCTGGCACACCTCACATGTCACAAGGACAGCCATGAGGACTAAGTCCACATGGTGAGTTGGACAAATGCTTTGTGCTGCACATGGGGACGTGGGGTTGAGCCATGCCTTGGGCAGACGTTGCCTTCTCCAGCTGTCTAGATTCCAGCAAGTACATTTTTATAGGACACGCATTGCTTAGCCAGGGTCTGGAGAGAAGGTTCCCTCCATCCACCCTGTTCTCAGGTGCTGCCAGATGACCACGCAAAACAAGGATGGCTCCTGGCTTGCTGTCACTGAACTCATCCCCATGTGTCCTCTCATGGCCTTGGCCTTGTCTGGCTGTCTTGATTTACAGAGTGAAAAATAAGAAGTGCTGAGAGCAGATCTCAGCTCTTGGCTGATGGAGCCAAATAGGCTTGAGTCACCAATTCCAGATCCAGAGCTCAACACCCAGAAGGCTTGGATGGCTCAGATGCAGGTGTAGTTTTGATTCAAGTCTCTCAAGGGCTTTTTTTGGAGGTTGAGGGCTGGGGACCAGGTAATTCTTGGTCCTGTTGTTAGATAATGATCGACATCTCAAGATAATACATGGTTCTGTGAATTGGAATGGTTATTTTATATATAGGAATATAAAATGAAAAAATCATAAAGGACAGATAACCTAGAAAGATTTATCTGTGATCAATCTCCTGTTTCTCTCTGTGCCTTTGGAAGAGTCCTGAGACAGAAGCAGGACATGACCAGCAGCAAGGGCAGGTAACAGATCCTGCTGGGTAACAAGATCTACTGCTGGGTCACTGAGGTTTCTGTGTGTTTGTCTTGGGCTGAAATTTCAGCCTCACATAGAAAGAAATAATTCATTATGGTCACGAATGGCTGTACCTTCAGTGCTGTTAATGGGTGTCTTTTCTGTTCGCAGTGTGCATGTACAGAGAGCCATCGCTGCATGAAATTGGAGAAAAACAAGGACGCTCAAGAAAAAGTTCAGGGACACCAACCATGAATGGAGGCAAAGTTGTTAACCAAGACTCAACATAGCTGACAAATACCCTCCCTTCTTCCAACTCCTCCCCTCCCACCCACCTACCCACCCCACCTGGCGAAACCACACTGAGACGATGACAACTGAGCAAGGCAGGACCTACCGGTAGTGGCTAGGAGTGCGAACTCCAGAATCTTTCTTTGTGTAGGACGAGAAAATCGAATCCCAGATCCTGCCTGTTGCAACGTTTTAAAAAACAAAAACAACAACAACAACAAAAAAAAAAAAAGTGAAGAAAAAAATGTTTTAAATCAGGACTCCATTAACATTTTCAAAAGCAAACTGTTTGCTCTGTGATCAAAGGGGGAAAAAAATCTCATCTCTGCATAATAATAATAACTAATAAATATAATAATTATAATAATAATAATAAAGATGTTACCTTTAAAAATAAAACAAAGCTTTTGGAAAATTGAACTTAGCATATGATGTGAGAGAAAGACATGGGAAATGCAGCCTGGGACTGTGCTTTGTGTCTTATACTTTCACCTCACGTTCACACCACTGTTTTTAACATCCCTGCTTCCCTGGGGATGGATGGGATTTTTCACAAAGCAGGAAACGTAGGGACAGATTATGACTCTGTTTGCTCTGCTATCAGTAAAATATGGCCTGTCCGAATTAGGAGTCTGACAGTTATGGGCAATGAAGTAGCTACTCTGTATTCAGCTTTTTCTGTCTACATTCAAACACTGCGTAGTTATTTGTTGCTAATGTCACTCCATGAGTATGTTTGACCCAAGTCTGGCATTTCATGCCTTTTTATCATAATTATTTATATTTATAGGCTTGTTTTACTGTATTAGTTGCCAGGGGCATTTCAGAAATGGGTTTTCAGGTCGCACAGGATATTTATTAAGGGAGAGTTAGGAGATAAAGGGAAGGACGGATAGCTGCTTGCTTTAAAATAGGAAATAGAGCAAGAAACGCTACTGAAATCCTTGCTGTCAGATAGAAATGGTGAGGCATGTGCTGTATGAGTGCGTAACACAGGATTTCAGCGAGGGAAGGAGGGGTGTGGGGACGGAGCAGCTCGGGTGTGCAGAGGAGGGAGCAGTTGTAGGGGGACATGGGTGGTTGTGCCAGCCCAGCTGTGCCAGGGAGAGGACACGCTGCCATGTCCTTCCAGCAGCTGGGGTCTCCCTGTGCGTTACGGCTTCACACACACCGTGTTTGACACATGTTCAAAGCTGAGGCTACAAACCCCTCTAAATCCACAGCCTTACCACTGCTAAGACGGTGATGGGATGAGCCCCCCTGAGGTGCTGCAGCAGCCTGGGTGTGCGTGTGGGCATGGGCACGTGTCTTGCCAGTTCCAGGGATGCAGATGCTGGAGAAGCACTTCAGAGGTAACGAATTCACAGATTGGGAAAGGCAAGGAAGAAGGCAATGGGGTGAGGGGTGCCCAGCACTGAACCCACCTGCAGTAACAAGGGCATTAGTGGGGATTTGCAAGGCTCTTCCTGTGTGGACCTCTCTCTCCTTGTAGTTTGGAGGTCAGCAGTGAACCATACACCCTTGCTTCTGGATGGAACTGAAGCAGGGCAATATGGGCAGAAGCCTCTTTCTCTGACCACACACATTAACTTCAGTCTCTGACCTCTTTCAGCACCCAGGGCCTTCAGGCAGGAGGGTCAAATGGCAGCAGCAATACAGCTGCTCTTACAAAAACAGGCACTGCCCTGGCCAAGGCACCTGGGAAACGTTTGCTGTTCAGAGCAGGGGCTGCTGGGAGAGTTGAAAAACAAAATGAAAAAGTAAACACCCAAGGGCCAGGAGGGGGTGTTGGGTCCAAATGGCTCTTTATGCAGGGGGAGCCAGTTTAAAGCCTTGCAGTTACAAGCTGGGTGGGAGCGTTTGTCACTCATAAGTGACACACCAAATACCACCTTAATTTTTGAGGCTCCTCTGCTGTCACTGCCAATGCCTCAGCTGGCCGGTGCCACACACACAAAGCTGCTGTGACTGTGGGAGAGGGGAGTGCCAGGGCTGGTCGTGTTGTTCCTGACCTGGGTGCCCCCGGCCCCACAGCACTCGCCAGTGCTGGGGTGTGTCAGGGCTTGGTGAGCAGCTCTGTACAGGCACAGAGCAAGTGGGGAAAGCAAAGACACAGCCAAGTTTCAAGGTTATGGAAGACTCCCAGGATCAGCATGAAGGAATGAATTTCAAGCATGTCCTTTTGTGTTTTGAAAAGCTGAAACCTTGAAATAAAGAGCCTCTTGCCATGGCTCTGGCATTTAATGCTGCACCTGTGGGTAGCCCCCCTGTGCTATAGGTCATCTGGGGCTGCCAGTCATGCCAGAGTGACTTACTGTTGCCTTCCAGTCCCACAACACTGGGGCAAGGTCACAAACACACACCCAGCCCCACCTAATTCATTGCCTACATTTCAGCTTCCTCACAAACTAGAGAGCAGCACAAGTTAAGTGGTGGGGGAAAAGCTTACTCACTGGAGACATTTACATTCAAGACCAACACGTTGAGATAGCAGGTCCCTGAACTAACCAAGCACCAAACACCAGGCCATGGTTTAGTCCCTGAGCCACAGCCTTTCCAGCTGTCCTTGTGGACGGAAAGTCCAGCACCTACCACAGAACAGAACATCCACAGCACGCCATGATACCACAAACCTCTTCTGTACCCAGCCACTGGCAACTTGCCAAGCGCACTGATGTCATCAAGAGCAGCTCCAGCAAAAGATCCTAAAAACTGCTGTAACCTTGTGTGCAGGATACCCTTTGCCTAAACCCCAGGAGGCCATGGACAACAGCAGATCCAGTCCTACCATGTGCAGATTTTTCCATTGTGAGACTCACCACCCTCCACACTGGGTTTTTTGTCTTGTTAAGATTCTTTGTCCAAATCATTACAGGAGTTCTTAAAAATACTGTATTCAGGCCTAAATGTCAAAATAATCTGCTCCTTCGGTCCATGGTGTTTGAGGTAGTCACTCCCATGGGACACTCACTGAGCTTGCCCACAATGAGAGCCAATTGCTCCTGCTCTCACCCAGTGTCTGCACTGCCTTGGAGCAGGTCTGCTGCCACGTGTTGAAGGTAAGTGCTGGCTTTCTATGATGCCTGCTTAGCCCAGGCAAACCATGAGCCACATATGATAGCATAAACCATGATAAAAACTCTCCCACATAGCTGTGCTTTTCTTGACCTCAAGGAAGCTGCAAAAATCGTCTGGTGGTGTAATGCAGGGACTCCTGACATCATGATAGCCCAAAAACCAGTGAGGCTGCACAGCCCAGCTCCCTGGTGTCCAGAAGCACCAGCTGCTGTCCAGGAGCTGCTTGTCTCCAGGTCCCTCCATGTATTTGAGATTGTCTGGGGAGATCCGCAGCTTTCAGGTACCACGTAGGGCTTCGGGTATTTTTTTTTTATTTTTTTTTTTTTTTGCACTAGTACCTTGCAAGCTTACTCTTCAGGCCATATCTCGAGGTGATGTGGATTTTGTTGATTACCCATCTGCCTCTTCCCAATCTGCAGGGAAAAGGGGAATCCACAGAGACTTCTTTCCCTTTTGAAGTTCCTACAGTCTCTTCATTGCTTATTTCTGTTCTTGCTCACTGTTAAAGTCTTGATGAGTGACGTTTCTTTTGTTTCTTTCTTTAGCCACACATGCCACAAACCATTTAGGGAGCTTTGTGGCTCAGTTTAACAATATAGTGACTACAACCCTTGTCTGGCTATGTGTGATTCTAGCACACAAATTCCCTTGCTAGCTATGTTGACATGGCATTGGACAAACATCTAGCACAGAAAACAGCCAAGAAAAGTAAATGGTAAAAAAGAAAGATCTTTTCATCTGACCTGGCCCGTGGTTACTGTTATCTCTGGTCAGTCTGCAGCAAGCCTTTGCCCTCTGAGTAACAGATGCTGCTATAGAAGAACTTAGATGTTAGAAGACCAGCAGTAGAAAATACTTCACAGAAATATGGATACATTTAAAGCATTCATTTTGCTTCATCCTGTTTTCAGTTGTGATGTTGACATGGTTCTGGCAGTACATGCTGTGCAACACAGCTCCTCTCTCCTATGCATTAAGAGCAAAACCTGGTGACATGGCCCCAGCTTGGACCATAAGGATTTTCCTAGGGAAAAAAAAAGAAGAAAAAGCTACCAGTAGAACAAGTGTGCCATACTGCACCAGCAAGTTCTGCCATGAATGTCAGCACTGGCATATGACAATGTGTTATAAAGCAAAGCTGACACTCAACAATACAATTTATGAAAGCTGTCTGTCAACAACATTTTTGTGTTTGCATTCTGATAGGTTCTGGCTGATAAAGGCCCACACAATCCCTCAAGCTGTCACGGGCCTCACTTTACACCTTTATATCTTAAACTGCACTGACTGTGTACCAGAAGAGTTTTGGCCTCAGAAAGGCATCATTGCCACACTCTGAGCAATGCTGAAGAAGTGATGGTGTAAGCACCCAAGGCTGAGCAGAGCCAGCAGGAAAGAAAGTGTGCCATCCTTCCTGGTTCCACGCCAGCAAAACTGCAGCACAGATGCATGCTAGGCATGAAAAAACATCTTTTTGAGGACTACACTTCCCAAAAAAAGAAGGCATAGAGTTGTCATTAGTTACAGCACACAAACACAACCTTTGGTAATGGCATGCACTAAAATACATTACTTTTAACATGTGTGAGATGTTGGCCCCAAAACATGTCCAGCACTAGAACTCTATTAACTGGGCCATAACTTAGCCCTGGTCCTAGATGGCAAAGATCAGTTTGTATGTCACTGCATCAAGGGAATTAAAAACAAGAAAATACACAAGTGAGAGCCTTCACGGACCCCTTTCTGTCCCAAAGCTGTAACAAAGTTGTCAGTTGCTGCTGTGGAATGACCCACTGCACAGACCTAAGAGTAAAATCAAAAGAAACACCACTGCATCCCAGTGAAGCAGAGATGTTTCCACAGCATTCACATCTTCCCTCTCCCCAACCAATGCTCCAGCCTTCAGGGTGATGGAAGGCTGTTTCCATGGAACAGAAGGCATCAAGGCTTACATCTTCCTCACCAGCATGGAGTAAAGCTTTACTGCTATGTTTCAGCTGCTGAGCAACTATCATGGCATCAATCAATTTCCCAGTGTTCTTGTTAGACACCTTGATTAAGGATAAAAAACCCAACCAAACACACAATAAATCCAACCACAATCCTACAACGAAACAAAAAACCATCCCCAACAAGACAGTAAAATAATCCCTTGGCCAGGCTGATACATTTTTAAAACCATGTTTAAGCATCTCAAAACCTCATTCGTGGCCACAGAGTTAAAGCCAAGTAACTACCCTTTCAGGACAGAGGATTTCTTTTCATGATACTTGCATAATGAACTGCTGCATACACAGAAAGTTGGACATCTTCCCAGCCTGCCTCCCTCTTGGACTTCAGGCACCTTCTCTATGGTGAAGGTCTAGGTTAGCATGGCTTCAGGGCTCATGTCACCAGTGCATGCACTAGGAACCGTGGTGATGGGCACAAGGAGCTCACACAGACCCCAGAGCATCCCAACTGAGGCAACTGGAGGATCAGTGCAGAAAGATTTGACCGCTCATGGCCTTCTGGAAAGAACAGGATCTCTGGTCAAACAGTTGTTTGAAAAGAAAGAAGACAGTTTTTTTCATTCAAAACACTTTGGTGCAGGCATGGGAATTTCGTCTTTGGAAAATGCCATTAATGTTTACTGAGCAATACAAATGGATCTGGGCTGTCTCAAAAAAAAGATTAAAAAAAGACATTACCAATTATTTAAAATAAAAGTGTCTGGGTATGGAATCGGAGGAGTAGCAGAGGATAACCCTCCCAAGAGTCTATTAAGAATGGGCTGTATATTGTTCCATTTTCCATGCTCATTACAATCACTGCCCCAATAATAGCTGCATGCTGTGCCTTTCTCTATTCTAGTACAATTTTCCCCATGGGAACTAAATAACTCAGTTTAAATACTGAGCAGAGATGGTAGAAGAAAGCAGTATGTTTCTGCTGTGCTACCCTTATGTTCAATCTGCATCTTAGGTAGCTGGTTACTACCCTTCTTTTTCATAGTTTGATACAAAAAGGAAGGGGCAGCACTGGGGAGGAGGAACATGTTGATCAGTCAAACTAAATGACATTGTGAAGGACAGATTATGTCAGACTTAATGACTTTCAGAAATTACGGATTCAGTGAATTTTAATTCCTTGAGCTCTAAGAAAAATTGCAGGGAGAAAAGAAACCAGTGGCTCCATCTTAGTACCAGTCCCTAAGCAAGGACATTTGGTGACATTTAAGTCTCTATATCCAGCTCCTGGCTTGTCTCTTATACACAGCAATGCTTTCCTTTCTCAGAGGTCTGAGTTTCGCTGGGAGATCATCCTCACTGGGTCCTTGGGGCATCCTGCTCCAAACAGGTCAGAGCAGTTCCTACTGAGGCAACAGTGGGACCCCAAACTAAGTGCCCTGCTCAGGCTTTCAGCTGATGGTCCAATCCAGAGGAGCTCCTCACAGAGCCCTCGCCAGGATACCACACGCCTTTTCTAGACATGCCAGGAAAGACTGGAAAAGAAGGCTCAATGTCCTGGGAAATGCTGCTTTCAAGGACCCTGATTTGTGCAGACCCTGTAGCAAGAACCCCAAAATCTGAGATGTCAGCTCTCTTGCTATGCTGTTCCCAGCCTGTGCTCATGGTGCTGGAATTCTCCACCTTCCAAGGAGCAGCTCTGAGCAGAGGTGTTATGAGGATGACAAAGCTTATGAAATGGTCTGATCAATGATAACGAGACCCTGCAAAGGCAAAGAGCTTCTGATTCAACTGTGCCTTGGAGGGGTCACTTACACGTTGTGACTCTGACACTGCCACCTATTAATTTTATTTCCCAACTTACTGCACAAGCGACCAAGAGAAACAGGTTCATTCAAATCACCATTAAACAAAGAGTCAAGCCAGTGCATAGAGAAAGAACTTTGCTTGACATCAACTTAATTTGAAGATCAAAAGGAGGTGTGTTTAACTTTTCATTATCTTCATTTTTAATTTTTACTATTTTTTGTGCTTTCTGCTATTAGACAACACAGCAAACAGAACTAATGGGGAAAACCCTGATTTCTGCTGTGGAAGCAGAAAACATTATCTCACAATGAGATGTATGCTCTGGTGACTCCCAGCTCAGTTCCTCTGGGCTTCATGTGGAGAGTTTTCACATTAGTATGTAATCAAGTCTCACAAGGTCACATTTAGGGCACTATGAGGCCTGTCCTTCACAGCAAATTCATGTGATTCTCCGAGCCAGGTCAATGGGCTGCCATGTAGGACCTAAATCTGAAGTCAAACTTTGCGGTCACTGTGTGGAACCAGAGCTTCCCAGGAAAAGTTCCCTATGGGGATTCAGAGACCTAAGTTTGCCACGAAAAAGGTCCAAGTTCAAATCACCATCTTTGGATTCCACTTATGTATTTTTCCCTGTAAAAACAAAACAAATTCTATGCTCACCTCTGTTTTCTTGAATCTCCAAATACAAGCACTTGACTATTTTAGAATTTCATTCTTTCCATGGGATTGAGTAGGTCTTTTATAAAGTGGTAGCATTTAAAACAAACAAACAAAAAACCTGAGTGTTGGCAATATCTGATGGCTAAGTAGCGCAATAAGCTAGCTCTAGACATGCCCAAAAGCTGGAGCCCGCATCCATGCAGAAATTTAACTTCGACTGTTGCAGTTTGAGCCCATCTATTATTAATTTAGTAAAACCATTTTTCTGTTCAGAAATATGTTCCTTCAGAGAAGCTACTGCAAACACATCCGCAGGTGGTGGCTTCAGAGAGAGACAGAATGGATGCTCTCCCGAGAGTCAGAGTTGGGGGTACTTTAAACAGAAAGACATGTTCATCAATAAAATGAAAACCTTCCAAAGGTAGCATGATGTGGTTCCAGGTGAAGGCTTTATCTTTTCTTTGTAAAGTAGTTACCTACTCTTACACATTTGCAGGAATAATTTTTTTGTCATGTTAGTTTGTACTAAAACAACTGGCAAAAAAAAACCCCAAACAAAAAAGCCCCATCAGTTCCATACTGCTGCCCACCTGGATTTTGCTTTGTTTTGGAAATTTTAAGGCACTGAGAATCAAACTCGCCCTCAGGACAACTCCAGTGAAATCAATGTGTAACCCTGGGATTTACTCTAGCCCAAACCTCATTTTCTCTTTGACTGCAGGAACCAAGGTCATTTTCCCATCTGGATTTTGCAGAGGCTTCTGCACATACTGATGAGTTATACCTTTTATCAAACCTTGACCATCATTTTCAGGGCTAGAAAATGGTTGCACAGTGTTAAAGGATCACAGGAAACAGGATGAAACCTCTTGGTGTTAAAATCCAGACCTTATATTTACTACGCGCCACCTTTCCTGTGTCCCCCAAACCATATACAGTATCTTTCCACAGTTCAGTGCAGGAATTTGTCCTCCTTTATCTCCAAAATCTCACACTTAATGCCAGATGACACCACTCATCCTCTATCTAAACTTCAGGTAAGTTTCTCTTTTCCACATCTGTAGGATTTATCTAACAGTGCAACCAACATTTTTCCACTGTTTGAAGGACTGAGAAAAACAAACTGTCAGCTTTTCCTTTTGGAGGGATAATGTGTCTATCTGTCTGTCTGTCTGACTATTTATGCCTGTAGCTCTGTTCCTCTCTTACCTACTCAGTAATACCACCTGTACCAGTACATGTGGTGTCTGATTGGACCTGACCCTGTAGGAACTCTGATGACAACAACAGAGCATTGTGCAGTCAAGCTACTTTAGATCTTGACTTGGTCAGCACCTTAAAAACTGCTTTTGAATAGCTGAGGACAAAGACCTAGTGCAAGCAAGCAATTAGGGCAACTGTTTCAAGCTCCAAAAAAGCAGATGGGTCAAAAAGTGCATAAACAATTGGCTGCAGACACCCTCTCCATCACCAGGTGATCTGCGTCAGACATGCTGGCCCAGGCTCCACTGGGACACCCATGCTTATCACGGTGAAGAAGACATCCATTCAAATGGGGCAAGTCCATATATTGGAGAGAAAGGGTCTGCAAAAGCAACTCCTGCCTGGACAGAGACTGCACAAGACTATCTGGTCATCCTCCTTTCACCTAGGCTTAGTATGAGCACATCACCTCCTCAGTCAATAAACTGTGGTACTAAAGCACACAGATGCCAGCTACAAAGTAATAACACTGAGAAATTTGTGGTTTGTGATATTTTAATATCCTGAGCAGAGGATTATTTGCTGTTTAGTGTGATTTAAAATGTTCTCCTTCTGCGCAATTGATAGCTTTACTGCTCCTGGACAGAATAACAAACAGCTGGGCTACTAAAATAAAAGAGATCCTTTGGATCATCTCAGAGCACCATCTTGGCAGCCTTGGAGCCATAGTGACTTGTGGAAAGGGTGAGTGTTTGTGGGGCAGATTTGCCAGCTGGTGCAGGCACTTGCAGCTGCTTAGAGTCCATTTATAGAAGATCTCATCACAGATTATTAAAGGCAGAAAGGACAGTTGTAAATCAGAGTCTTAACCTCTTGTGTAACAGAGGCTGGTGGCTTCAGATCAGAAGCCACAGATTAGCCTGACCAGAGGTACCCATCTGGGCAATGGAAATTCTGCTCTTAGTTCACTGTAATTTCACATGCCAATGTTGTATTTCCATGATGCAGCAGAGAGTTCATCCAGGGGCTGGAGACCAGGTAATCAGATTCTATACAGGTTTACTTCTTGATTATTTATTCAATAAGGATCACATTAAAAAGCCCACTGGAGGCAGTGAGAGACTCCTGTTGACTTTGCAGCAGCCTGAATCAGACCTGAAGCATTCAGACTTTTAATACGCACATTTGGAATTTGGTAGTGATGCTTCCAAAGGTCTGTATCAAATTATGAGCTCCCTTCAGGGTAATGTGTTCATCACACATCTTCACTTACGTGAGGGTAACCTCTTATAACTTGTTCCAAACATCCATCCTGCCTGCATTAACACTTCCTGTGAAGACCTATGAACCAGGATCAGCTACTAACCTTTTTCCATGCAAAAATGGTTTCTTGGCCCAAGTGAAGGAAAGCATGGTGGGCAAGGATGGCAGAGAAACAGAGCCACAGCTTAAGAGTTAGGACCAGTTGAGGCAGAACTGTAAAAAGGACTACAAATAGATAGGTATAAAGTCTCAGCTAATGTTGCCTGATGCCTCTCTTTTATTTCTGCTTGAAGACAGGACACTACAGGCACTCCTTCCTCCCTTGCTTCTGCACCATTCCCCTCTGGTAACACCTGAATGCTGTCTTTTGTCAGAACTGCTGGGGTCCCTGAAGAGCACAAAAGAGCACAGAAATGGCCCATACTGGTGAATTCTGGGGTAAAATCTTTCTAGGTGCTGGTCCATACAAGCCAAATAAAAATGTGATCCCTGGAACTGGCAACCCTTGGTATGTGTCAAAGCACCAAAGAGAATGATCTGCTAATGTCTGGATATGCTAGACGTGGAACCAGAATAGCTTATATTGCATATTGACCACTTTATAATGTCTATAGCAGAATAAAAATCTAGGTAATATTTTTTAGTGTAACACTATTCTTCCAAAGAGGAAAAATACAGTTTCTGATTTGTATTCCACTGACTTGAAATCATTCATTTTAAATGACTGTTTGTTCTGCTAATTTAGAATCCGGGCAGGCATGGAAACAATTTATTTTGGTTTGTGAAAGGAGCTGAGCTTGGGTTTGCTAAGCGCATATGTACTTTGTTGCTTTGGGATGAAATGCATCCCAAAGAAAAAGAGTTAGAAAAAGAGTTCTAGAAAAAGAGTTCTTCAGTGGCAGGAGCTCCATAGTGGGCTCCATGATGACACCCTCAGGGAGGAACCTGTCCTTCTCCTTCCCTGGGCTTTGGAGCAGACTCAGTGATAGCTGGAATGGTATAACTTGGCTAGATGCAACAGCCCGAGAGTAGAGATTGCATTGTCCTCTCCCCTCCACACAACACAGCATGTGGGCCCCACCAGCTGCTGAGATGCCACACTGTGCACTTGCCTCTCCTCAAACTGAAGTATCACTTGGTATATGGTCAGAGGCTTTGCTTGTGAGGGAGTCAGAGGCTTTTTGAAGTATTTCTCCCATTTCCCACCTTCCTCATTAAGCCTGACAGAGGAAGGTAGATTGAACGTCAGACCTGATGGAGGCACCTTGCCTCCTGTCCTCTACAACAGTTATTTTCTAAAAGTCACTTAATGAACTAAACACTCCACTGGCCACCCTTGCATGATGCAACCTAGACAATGGATCAGTGTTCACACAGGAGCCCAGTCTGACATGGACCTTCTGGCCAAACTCCTCTAATGGGAATTGCTGATCTCCAAAATCCAATGTGAGTCCTCCTCCCTGATGCCGTGGTAAAATTCTTGTGCTTCTTACAGCCTCAGTAGAACTTGGAGTCTCACTGCTGGGAGCTTGGAAACTTATTCAGAAAACCTACTCATGCGGATACAGATAAAACAGGATTTTGACATCTCTAACAATGCCACTATCCCAGCAAATAAATTATCAGCATTCACTTATAATTACTTTTGTTATACTTGTGTCTGCCTCACAGCAAATTTCCCAAGACAGAGTTCCAACGTCTGCTAACTTTATTTTTCCTAATGTCTAAGCAAAAACCATTTTTTTTGAAAAATGCTTCTTATTATTTGAAGCAGAAAAGTAATTGGTATTGAACAAAAGCTGGATAATATTGTCCTTCGTGATATGCGGAGCAATGACTTGGACTACAGTGAAGTTACATGAAGCGAGACTTTGTTTAAATAGCTTTCATTCTGATTTGCCACTAAACCTCAGTAACTGCACATTAAATACACGTATTTCAGTACCCCAGCGCAGACATTTTGTTCGGTGACTCAAAATGTTTCATCTTATTGCTCTGAGGATTCTTGCTAATTGGTGGCTTTGCACACGTGCTAAATTGTTACATTTTTAGTATTTACCCACTTATCTGGTTTGACACAGCATGCCTACGTGAGGGAAAGGGAATTGGGCCTGGGAGTATGGGCACTGCACTTTCAGGGTTGTCAACACTTAAACTGGCACTCTCTAGTCAGACAGCACAGCAATAGGCCCCTTGCAATTAAACTGATTAACAGGAAAATACATTAGAAGCTGTATGAATTGAAACCATAGACATCTAACGGCAAAATTATTTGCAAAAGAGATGGCACCGTCAGAAAGAGTCATAAGACAAACCCAACTGATTTACTGCAGACAGTTCTACTCCTTTGAAACCAAAAAGCAATATTCATGCTTTGTCTTTGCATCAGCCATCCGTGGGTTTGAAGTCAGGTTTGGTACAAAACCAGAGCAGAGCTTTTCTCTGTGTCTTATATTGAATGAAACTGGTGTGGCAATTGGCATCTGCCAAAACAGGGCTGGGGTTGTTGCAGCCCATGCTCATGCTGCTTCTCATCTGGACCTGGCTCAGACCTAGTCCAAAGCACCGAATTAAAAGAAAATGATTTCCTGGTTGAGCCCCAGAGCGGACTCACCCCTGGGGCAACCAAGAGCCAGCAGGGGCACAAAGGACAGGGTGGGAGCATATGAGGATAACAGCTGGCAGCAGGGCTGCTGCTGTGGGGAACAGATAGCCCTTCCATCATCTTACCCATAGTGTCAAGCCATGTCCTCAGAGCCTGCTGCCATCACTGCAGAAGAACTGTAAGATCTCTTCTCAGAGGCTCCTGACTGTGGGAGATGTCTAGCCACTGTCAAATTATTGAGAGACTCACAGTCCTAGACTGGCTTTTGCTCTGAATCAGAGACTTTCTTTTCTCCATTGATTGGTATGAAATTAATGAAAATTAACAACAGCCCATGAACACAAGTACTTTAAAGCTATACAGCTACTATGAACACACAGAGACAGGGTATCTCACCACAGATGGCTGCTCTGGGTATTTCTAGCACTGTTGCTTACTAACCGTATTAGAGACAGCTGGACTGTCCAACATTCCCCAGCCATGTGTCCATAAGCAGTCTGCAGAGAGAAATGCATGGCAGCAGCCTGCTGACAGCCTGGCTGGTCCTCAAGTGCCTGAACTTCATAGCAGCACTGTACTAAGCTGACAGCTGTGCCCAGCTCTGTTCTGGGTGCACCAGGGATCTTGTTCAAGCTTAACTGCATCTGTCCTGCCAGCTTGGTGTCAGAGCAGGGAGTAGATTGGGTTCGGACACTGGCCTTGAGAATCCAATGCAGGCAGCACAGACTCAGCTGTCTCCCCAGAGAAGAAAATTGGCTCTTAAAGCTCCTCACAAAAAAAAAAAAAAAAAAGGCAGCTCTTAATTCAAAAGTAAGAGGCTTGTTGCCGAAATTTCACGCTTTGCAGTATTTCAGGGAGGTCTAGTCTTTGTTTCAGGCTGAAACTCCAGCCCAGTTGGAACAAGTCTAGGTTTCAGAGCAGCTCTGATTTCATTCTCTAACTCACACTGCCGAAAGCACTGGCTTATGAAAGGTGAACAGCTCTAAGAAATGGGCTAGAGCCAGACCTTGTCACTGTTTCCTGGGTATTTTAGCACTGGTAGCAGGCAGCGAGCTAGTGGTAAAAATAATCCACAGTAACAGCAGAGTCCAAAGGACCTGTTAGAGGCAAAAGCTCCATCACATCTCCTGGCTGAGATACACCATAACATTGCAGTAAGACTGCCCATGAGATGTTTTGTAGGGAAGGAATGGAACTACCACTCCTCTTCTGAGCTCTTTACCTTTGCAGTGAGACAGTGAGTTACAAAGAACTGGATATCCTCCATGCAATATAACATTGCTGTTTCTCTCTGTGGTAAATAACAGGATGTCAAAGGAAAGAGCAGTTCTTTTGTTGTCTCAGGAACCTGAGCTGTACAAGGGGAAAAAAAAGAAAACTCATTGCTAACAAATCTGTTGTTCTGAATGTCTCCAGCCTGCAAGGGTTTGCATGCCAGAATGAATGCCACCTGGCTCTGGGAATCTGCTTCCACCAGCAGCATCAGGTCTTCCTGCCCTCACTCCACACCCCACCTACCCTTAGGGGAATGATTTGGTCTGGTGCTCACTTCGTTTGCTCCAGACCAAGGCCAGCTGGGCTCTATTCCCAGATCTCCCTCTGCTTCCCCACACTGTGCAGCTCAGATCCTTTCTATAAGCCTCAGTCTCCCCATCTGTAACAAAAGAGTGAGCCACTGGTTTATTTCTGAATGCTCCAGGAAAGCAATGCGACACTAGAGAGAGAGAAGGATTGGGACTAGCCAAACTGCTGCTCTCTGTGCAATGGCCTGAGCTCAGCAGTCTATGAGAATGGGGCTCCAGCAACCTCCGGCTCTGGTTTCGGAGGCAAATACCTGCATTGCTGAAGAGGCACAAATCTAAACCTCCTTCCTCCTGTACTCCTACCTGTTCTCTATGGTGCCTCTGACAATTACAGTTTTGCCATTTGAAAACAAAAGTGCTTAGCTAGCAAGAAGGACCTCATAAAGATAGCGATGGAAGCTGTCACATCTGTACTGTCTGAACACCATCTGTCTCCCAAATTTACTCTGAAAGAAAGGAAATCCCATCCAGTTCTCTTGCAATATATCAGTAAATTGCTTAGCAGTGGTACTTGGAGAAGGAATGAACACATTTCAATTAGACAATGGCATCATAAAACACCAACTCAGTGCATAAAAACCTGGAGGTTAACATTTGTAGAGATGAAGCAGTCTGTTAAGTAAAGTTTACCATGGCATGTTAGGGTTTTTGTAATCCATGTAGCACCCTAAACAGCCTCCTTAGCTTACTTTTCAGATTTTTATTTTTGCCTTAAGCATATGTGATTACCTGAGAGTTACCTAAGATCCAGACACTGGTTTGGAACTGCAGATAGCTGCAGAAACAGGTGTATCATGTCTGGTAGAGAATGGAAGGACAGCAGTGATGGAGAGGGAAAGCAGAATCACAAAATGATTTGCATTGGAAGAAAACCTTCAAAGGTTAAAGAGGCAAATCTTGTCTTTGCCAAACGGACTGGTGACAAATGCTGGAAATGGAATCTGACTCTTGCCAAAGGGATAGTTACCATTCAGAAAGTCATTAATTGCAGGTTAGGTGGAACTGAATGCTGGGATAACAGCTACCTGGAAAATATGTATCACCACTAATTTCCAAGACTTTGCAACCACTACGGTTATGAAATTTTAACTTACTCCTTTCCACCCTGTAAATCTCAAAATAGCTGCAAGATATTTGGTCATGGAAGGACTGTATTCACTGCAAGCCTAGGCAAAGAGGACAACCCACTCTTTCTTGGCTGATTTTTCAAACAGCATTTACATCCAAAACAGAGCAAACCTCGGTAGGCTTCAACTTCTTCCAAACTCAGATAAATGTTTGTGATTAAGATAAAGCAGAATAAATACTTAAGAAGACTGCTCCTGCTGAGTGCTCCTGCAGGTCCCTGTACGCACAGGCAGGTCTCACTGGGCTTTTTACAGAAGTGGTTTCTCTGTCAGCTTCAAGAAATGAAGCTGCTCCTAGCTCCTGTCACTGTGACTGTCCACTGACTTTATGAACAAGACTTGAGCCAGAATTTATTCAAAGTACCTCATGAATATTCAATGTAAAAGTGACCAGCACATTCTCAGTGCAGTGAATTGTGCCTCACAAACAGCCAAAAGCATTGGTCCCATCTTATACACGGGGAAATGAGTCTCAGGCAACCACAGCCTGTGAGGTTGTACCTTCCATCACATTCCAGTAATGGCTGGACCAAACTCACCTAGTGCAAACACCCAAAAGAGCTGCTGAAACCTTCTGGCTGCTGAAATGTCCCTGTACTACAAGAATCTTGTTCCTGTGCTGCCAGTTCTTCTTCCTTGTCACTTTTCCCCTCTCCTTCAGCATCATTGCCCCCACATGAGCTGAGAGATTATCTCAATTATTCCAGCTGTTGTGCTACACCACACTGAACATAATCAAAGCTAACAAAGCACGGTTCACTGCCTTCATTGTCATCTGGCACCAAAAGCTGAAGATCCTAAATGAAGAGGGCTCAGGCTGATGTCATACCTGACACAGTTTGGCAGGGGAGAGGGGGAAGAAAAAAAAAAAAGAAATAAAGCTGCAGATTTTACACAGCTGGGGTTTTTATTACCATTAGAAAACTTCAGACAAGTATGGATAGGGTGGGATGACACTGTGATTCTGGGGGTCTGTCAGTCTTGATACCTTTTTGAAATGCAGACTTCTCAGATAAATATCCTCAGGTTTACCTTCGATTATGAATGCAGATTTACCTGCAACTGTATTGGATAGTCTGACAAATCCATTCACTTATGCTGATACAAGCAAGATGCAGTCCTCCAATTTAACACCATGTGGCATCTTCAATGCATCATCAATGCAGAAATGAAATGGAAAGAAAAAGGAAGAAAAAACTGGAGTAGAGTCCACATTATACATACTTCCAGCTCATTTCGCTAGGCAGAGAACTTCAGACTCACCAGCACCAGGGAAAATGATAAATAAGGGCCATGACCTTACGAAAAAGTAAGTCTGTCTGCTCACCCAGCTCCACCCAAATTTGAGCAATTGGTGCATAAATGTGCTCAAGCGAGAAAGAGGAATGGAAATAATTTGCCCAGGGTTTGTAGAGTGGGGACAGACACTGGATCCAATCCCAGGGTCCAAATGGTGAGAACAAGCACAGCTTAGGGAGGACCTAACTGGACATACCCCTGAGAGCCTCTGCCAGTGGGTTACAGGTGTGTGGTCCCAGTCCACTTCTACCTTTTTGGCTGCTAAGTCTCATTGCAAACAACTGAGAACACAGCACATGCCCATGAAATGGCATTTCCCTCCCATAGCAAGTTTTGCAGGTTCTATTGGGCTCCACATCACAGCAGCTGAGAGCAGCTCTCTAAGTGAGACATGCTAAAAGGCAGACACCTTGGGGATCCAAAGGCCATCTCCAAGGACTAAGACAGCAACAATTTCCAAAAAACAAAGGATCAAAATTCTTCACATCTTGGCCCCACTCTTACAGACTTCTAAGACATTTAGTGATTTTTAAAAATTAATTATGACATTCCCATATCATCTCCCAAACGCCAGAAAGGCCAGAAACTTTGCATGTTTCCATGTGATGTCACTTCAGCAGGCTGAGAAGCATTTTGTGGCTTCTCAGCTTGTTGACCATAGCAAAATCTTCTCTATATCATCCTCTAGTATTACAAGCAGGGATATACATTCCAGGGCATTCAGAGCTTCATAACAAGCATGTAATAATCTCCAAAAACTACGTTTACATTGCTTAAAATGAAAGGATGTGGCACTTAGAGACTGGATGTGGCACTTAGTGCCATGGTCCAGTTGACAGGGTGGCGTTGGGTCATGGGTTGGGCTTGATGATCTCAGAGGTCTTTTCCAACCTGGTTGATGCTGTGAAGGGACTCCCTGTGTGTTATAGAGCTCTGGCGCACAGTCAGAGGGACCAACCTCCACCTCGTACAGAACAGCACGGAACACACACAGAGCATGGAAGCTTCATATACACACCTCTGTAACCCACAATGGAAGGTGATAATCACATGTTTGATGATCACACATTGATATTAAGCAAGCACACAGAGCTTGCTTAACAACCAGCACCTGGAGTGTTCATACAGCACAGAAGAAACCAGGTAAACTCTGAAATTAGGACAGTGCTCCAAGAATGCATCAATCCAGGGTTGCCCTTCAGTTCCCAGTTGCTGGCAGACAGCAAATTGATAACAGTGTGGTTTGAATTTCTCTCCTGACAATTCAGGCAGGAGAGGGCCAGGAGCTCTGTAAATGCATAATCTGTGCCTGGCGCTCGCTCGCTATGTACTAAACAATGATAAAACCTTTGGAGCAAGCTGTTTCTCCTCCAGTTGGTTAACATGTGTATCCAGCTGAACTCCTGGGGTGATAAGTACAGCAAACCTCCTCCTCTGAGGCAGATAAATAAAACATACTGTAAAGGAAAGTACAGGGTATTGGCACATCTCTCCTAAAGGCTGTAAGCAGCTGAATGCTGCATCCCAGTGAATGTAAGCAATGAGAGGTTTTTTGTTTTGGTTGGGTTTTTTTTTTTTTTTTCCAGAGAGGCTCTGCTCTCTCTCTCTGCCTTTCTCCCTAGTAACTGATCCATTTCTTTGTTCTGCCTTTCTCCTGGCTTGTGCACAGAGCCCTGCCCCGTCACAGGACACAGCAGCATCTTTTTTAATTCTCAAAGTGCCCCCTACAGTCTGCGCGAGTGCATGTGTGTGAGCACATGCGGTGACAGGCAGAGATGGAGATATCCTATAAATGTGTGTATATATATATATATATACATATGAGTACTGAGACATGATGAAAACAGCCCGTAGTTCTCACATGAGAGGACAGAAATAAGTCTGGAAATGCTTCTGTTCTGGGGAGCAGGTCGTCTGCCTGCCAGAGAAATCAGGCACTGAGCACATAACTCTGCAGGAGCACAAACCTTGCAGGGAATGAAATAGGGTCATTCTGACTGCACCTTATATACTTTGTGAGTGGTCCTCAATCCCTAGCAGAGAAGAAGTGCCACAAAACCAGAAAGGATCCAGTACCTATTTTCCTCCCTGATCAAACACACTGGTGGATTTGGCAGTACCACAAAAATGGTGGTAAGTAGAAGCAAGTGCTAGACTGGAGCAGGGCGGTGGCTTCAACAGTTGCAGTGATTTAGCAATCACCACCACCACCTCCACCCTACTCCCTCTCCCCTGACAAAAGGGCCCCTGCACAGAGGAGAAGCTTTTTTTTTAGACAATAAGGGAGGCAAACAGGGCAAAGGAAATGAATTCAACAGCTGAGAGGCTTAGGATTTAATCAGAGCAGGCTTTCTACTTCTTGTCTGCTGTATTTCTTCACTTATTTTAAAGGGAAAATATAGAAGTCTTCAAGAACCCAAAAAGCTAACCAACTATTTCCTGCTCCCACTGTGTGATTGAAATGGAAAAAAAAAAAAGTTGTTTGTTTGCTTTTCATTAATTTTCCTGCAGAGATAATTTAACAGAAGTAACAGAGGACTTCACTTGTCATATGCTATCTTAAGGCTTTCCCTAGAAATTTGCCTCCCTTATTTGTGTAGGTGAGGTTTTTTTGTTGTTTTGTTATGGTTTTTTTTTAAAGCTTTGTGCAATTCCATTGTCTTTTCCTTGGGGTTTCATCCAGCCCATAGCAGGCTGTGTTGAACTGCCACCATCAGGGGATCACACTGACCAGGTTTCCACCAGTGTGTGTGCCAACCCCAAACAAGCCCCCCGAGTTTGTTGAAGAGCCTGATCCTGGCTGAAAAAAACCAACCTCAGGCTTTAGCAGATGTTTGCAGGAGACCTGGAGATGCTTGAGTGCTTTGCTCTAGAGCTACTCATCCTTTCTGCTCCTTGCTCCCACCAACCGCAGAGAACCAAATGATCCCCTCTGTTTGGACATGGACACACTTGAAAATGGTTGTTTGAAGTGATTTCATTTGGACTGACAAGAAAACAGGAGCACAGAATGGTTTTTAAATACACCCTATGGCTAAAAGCCTGGAAGCAGCTGGCCCCTGGCCAGGCTATGAGAATGAACAATCATATTTTTGGGGCAGAGGCGGAGGCGAGCCCAGCTTCTTCCTGCTATTATTTGACTTTTTTGAATGTACTTAAATGGAGAGGTTGTTAACTAATTGGATGTCTTTCAGTTTGACTCTTAGCTTTGGCTCATGGTATAGTAGATACACAAACAGCACATTCGCAATATCCCCTTCAGTCATAAGTTATTCCTCTCACCCATCAATGTTTCCCTCTTTCTATCCCTTTTTTTTTTAATGTTTCTTTGCTTTAAGTTTAAACCTTTTGTGGGAAAACCCTTTCTAGTATTAAGAAACACATTTATTCTGCTTGTTAACTGATTTTTTGGCTTCTGAAGAAGCAAATAAAATGTTAAAAAGTCAAATTCAAAGATGAAATATTGAGGTTACCCTGACTTCTTGTTTATTTTACTACTCTGCCATCAACATTTTGAGATTTTAATTTTTGTTCCAAAACAGCAAGCAAGAAAATAATTTACAAATGGCATGAAAAGCTCCTTTAGGGTGGGTCTGGGAGGATTTGGAGTTGGGTGACAATTTAAATCACTACTTCTGGGACAGGCTATCAGCACTTTTGAACAATACAAGAATAACTAAACAGCCTTTGACTGTCTTTCTTTTTTTTTCTTTCTTTTTTAATCTGCAGGGGGTCACTTATCTGGCAGATCTTAGACAGGCACACTGGTCTTTTTCTGCTAGAGAGATATATTTGGTGGGGGTGGAGAGAAAGAGATTGAAAATGCAAAAGGAAAATTTGACCAGACTACTTCCACTCTTTGAAAACCCAAAATACTTGTGTGCCAAGCAAGCTGGTTAGATGGGAGTGTAAATCCCATCTGTGTGTAGAGTCACTCAGCAATATCCTCATTTGTACCCTTACTTCTTCCCTCCGTTACATTCTGTTAACTTGGAGCCTTGCAGTGGGTTGATGAGAGCCCCAGAGGAAAGGGGTAGCCCTTGGTCAGGGAACTGATCCATAGACCTACAGCCACACCTGTCTGAAAGAACCTGCTGCCATCAGGTTTCAGAAGCTAAGCCAACCTGTCCTGGGAGGTGCCAGACATGAAGACAAGCACATGTAGCTGAAGGTGCCCTCAATGTTTAATTACAAGTGAGTGGGGAGAGTTTGTCCAGCCTGCTTGTTGCTGGAGGGCTAAAAGGCAGAGAGACAGAAAAACAATCCTGTGGCAAGCTTGGCTGCCCTCTTCCTGAGGAAGATGCAGTTTCGGCAATCCTACTGCAATCCTGTACCCTTCTGCTGAAGCCAGTGCTATGCTTTAACCAAGCCTGTTTGAGTGGTAGAGGACAGGCAGATAAGCCTAAAAGTAGTTGGGTACGAGAGACCACAAAAGCCCTTCAAACAGACTGCAGAAATGTCAGAAATGGGACTCTGGGACAGACAACAATCAAAACCCAGAGCTGAATCTATTTTTCCCTTAGAGATCACAGTCAGCCAGTGATGGCAAACCAGTCCATAGGCAACTAGACTACATTAATACCAACTCTCAGGCACGTACTTCTAATGCATTACAAAGGAGCGGGTTCAGTGGGTGAGAAGGCAGGTTGAAGTCCAAGAATAAGGTGTGGGACCATAGCAACAGCTTGATCCAAGGGAAAGCAGTGGTCCAGAGAGTCCAGTGACCTGGATCCAAACCCTTGTGTGGCCATGGAGCTGGTGTGTGGTCTTGCATAGACACTCCTCCTCCAGGCTGCCATTCCACATTATTAGCTCTTAACTGACAGGGATGCAGTTTGCTACCTGTTCGTGCCTTGCATGAGAGAATCCTCTTAGGAGATCCCATCAAAAAGCTGCTGAAATGGAAATAGAACAACAGGAGAAACAGGGGCACAAGGTAGTGGTTAAAGGGGCCCTTTTTGCATCAGAGACAGTGGGGTCCATGTACTGCCTGCTCGGCACTGCTGGGCTATCAAAGCTGGCTTTCTTCAGCAGATGTTAGTCTGTCTCACTCATGGAAATAGCTCTCTGTGTGCATATGTCCAAGCAGCTGGCAGGATTGTGACCTTCTCCCCTACCTCTTAAGGCACCTAGTGAACATGCCCTGCAGAGCTGTGCAGATAAACCACATGAGAATGTATGTGAGGAGGAGTGTGCAAGACATGGGGAGAGAAGAAAGGAGAACATGAGAAACCAGGCATCTAACAAAAAAGGAGGGGAAATGATCAGGCAAAGCAGTGAGATGAGAGAGATGTTATTAGAGGCAAGAAGTGAAAAGAGGCAAATTAAACACTGGTTCAAACCAGAGTAAAAATAGCATGGGAGGAAAAGGAAAAAGAAAAGACTGCAAAGGAATATAACTGATGTCTTTCGGTAGGTGCTATCACTCTCACACATCTGTTCTGCCAGCTTTGCAATGGAACACCCCCTGAAATTAACTTCAGGGCAGCCCTGGCTGTAGCCCACCCAGTTGAGCCCTTGCTCTCTCTAGCTGGGCCAGCTGAGATAACAAACCCAGGGATTGCTGCCGGGTACCTCCAGTTAGTTCTTTGCATCAATATTGACCAGTCACTGCAAAAAGACTCAGTTCTGTGGCTGCTTTTTGAGGTACCTGCATCTCCCTTCACCCATAGAAGTAAATGGGGTTTGGGCTATGGAGCTAAATTCAGCTAAAAGCAAAAGTTACACCTAGATACAGAATTAACTGGTGAAGAATTCTTCATGTAGCAGTGCCATGCAGGAGCATCTCTAGTAAGATATCTCAGAAAGTTAAGACAGACTCAAAATCCATAGATTTATACTTGATCTCCATTCTGGTCACAAAATTAAAACTAGGGATGAGACCAAGATCAAAACTTAATCTTGGGACATGGCCACCATCCTCTGCCCCATGTGTAGCTGGATCCACAGAAGTTACATTAGTCTGTGGTGACCACAAAGAAAACTGAATGAAAAGCAAAGCAGGAATATATGTGTAAGAAAGAAATATATAAGGGTAAAAAGCAATGATGGTAATGCATGACTGAAAAAATCACAGCTGATTAGATGCATCTTGGGGTTGTCTCATCCCAAAGCACCACACTGAAATCAGCCAGGCTGCCAATAACAGACAAGACTGATGGCTGTCAGTGCTGCCCAAACTGTCTTGGCATTCTCCAATGACAGTGTGTCCTGAGCGAAGAGCTGTCCTTGCCCAGACCTATCAGCATCTGCTACTGGGGGCAAAATGGATGGGATGAGAGCAGACTCGGGGCAGGCAACTCAAGGCAGAAGCCGGGGAATTGGCTGGGAAGAGGACCCAAGGAGGCTCTTTCCTCTGACTCCAGAGAGAGCTGAAGAACAGAAGAGGGTCGCTGCTCACCAGCACATACTAGCATAAATCCAAAGTGAATTCAGTGCCAAAGAGGCAAAGTATTTTCACTCCTGAGCTGTTGGTGCCACCACTGCAGCACTGGGAGCCTTCTCTCTCAGCACCAGCTGAGGCTGACTGCCTCTGTCCAAACTCTTGTGTTTTCCTTTAATAACACCTTCCTTACCCATTCTCTCTCCTGCCCTCCCTGCTGTCATTTCTCACCACAATCCCTTTTCCCACAGAAACACTTATAAAATAAAACCTGAGGGTATGCTTTAGCTTTGTCCTTGTCCTGGGTGCCCAAATTCACAAGCAGGTGAACCCCAGGAACGAAGCTGCTACCAGTGTTACGCCTGACTGACGCTCAGACATCTATTAGCCTAAGGCACTGAAAGGGTAAAAGTGAATCACAGCTCCATGTCTCTGTGCCAGCCCTGCTCAGTCCTCATTCCCCACAGGATTGGCCCCAAGGGCAGCAATGTTTCTAAGGATCTAAGAGAGCTGTTCTGCTCTGTTTTCTGCCTCAGCTTTCCTGTCTGACCTTTGCCAGGTGAATGCAGTTCAGCTCCCTCCCTGCAAAAGAAGGATTACAGAACCAACCTGCTCCAAGAGGGCATTGCAAAGAATAAATACATTAACAGTTGTATTAGGCACAAGAGTAGTGAGAGATTTGATGAATATGAAAGATCACTGCACATTTGATTTCTAATTTTACATCCTTGATCAGACAATGTAACCTGACTTTATCAAAGTGATACTCAGGCTGACAGCCTCTCTCAGCCCCCTCTGAATACTGTCCTCAACACCCAGATGGAAAGACCAGCTCTGGCTATTCTTTGGTTCTGCTGTCACTTCTTTTACAGTGCTTTCCCCCACTTCCAGGTGTGCACACACCCAGAGATCTGGAGATCTGAGCAGAATGAAATACGAAGAGAATACAAAACCCTAGAATACATATTTACACACAGTCATAAAAATACAACTCTTGCTTCGATTGTGTATTATCCTGACAACCTCCAAGTGTAAGTAAATGCTACTACAGCTAATCTTAAGTGAACCCAAATGTTGGTGCACCACTTATTTGCTTTAACATGAATATAGGTTTTTGGAGAAAAGAGAATCTGTGCTTGTGTGTCTGTGTGGCAGACAAGTCAGTTGGATGTTTATATGGGAGATGGAAACATCTAAACATTTTTGTGCTGTCGTTTTATAAGTAGGATTCATGCTGTGAAGTTCTTAAAGAATAATAATTTTACACCAAACCCCTTGTTGTGCCCTCCCTCCACCTCAGGCTGTGTTGCTGCTCTGCTTTGCGAGCTCTGTGACGCCGTATTTGCCGATTCAGCCAACAGTTACGGAAGGTCGAGCTGACCTTGTGGTGCACACGCTGTCTGGGTAGGGAGCCTTCTGGGGACCATCCATGTCTGCCTAATACAGCCTCCCCGTGTGGTAAGTCTGCTACTTGCTGGAGTTAATATTCACACCCACTCAGTGCAGGGGTTGCAAATACCCAAGGAACAATTAACCTGGCACAAATGCTTGTTTCATCATTTTTAATCCAAGGCGTTGACAGGAAAAAAATTATATTTTTTCCTGCTTGGCTTAGAATAAGAAGCAGCTAAGTCTACAGATTTACTGATGAAATGCTTCCTGAAAGGAATTCTCAAACAATGAGCCCTTCAAAGAGCCTCTCTTTACCCTCTGGCTTTCATGCAGCAAGGAATTTAGATTTCGTATGACTTATACCTGCTTTTGAGAGGGAAATGCCCTTTTAAGATATGCCAGTGCCTCCTGACTGATGCAGCTGCCTTGCACTTAGAAAGAAACAGTTAAAAGAAATACATTAAATCTTATGCCAGAGCCAGACCCGTTGTCTCAATTCCTTTGAGTCAATCAGCACATTGATGCTGCTGTAAATCAAAGGCAATTCTGCAGAACACCATTTTGTACGGCAGGTACTGCCCTGCAAAGTTAAGTGTATATGCATATTAACTATCAGAATTTATTCAAAGGTCATAACCTCTCAATGTTTTGCTTCTAGTCGAAATATTCAGAGACATTATTTTAACTGATATATATAAGTGAAGTGCCAAAGATGTGTATGTACAGAGCATATACTATAGATGTGTAGATACATCACACATATATATTTATTTCACAACACAAAAAGATAGAATAATTGTTATATCTCATGTAAGGCTGGATGCTGTTTTTTGTAGATCATAATGACAGCCTCTGTTGGAAAACTACAGGATATTAGTCTTGAATATTCTGAATAAGTTCTCAGCTTTTTGAGGAGCTGCAAGAAAGAAACTTACATTCAAGTTCAAACTGTTTCTCAAGAAATATGCACATTCTGAATAATGTGATTTTTGAAGCCAGTGTAACTAAAGGCTGTGAAGCAGAGGAAATGAATGTGCAAAAGAAAAGACTTGAGAATATTTACATTGTTAATTACCAGATAGGAACAAAATATTAGTGTATTTTATTATCACTGTATGCTTCAATATCATAACAAAAATTAAATAAGTCTTACAATTGTAGAATGTTTTTTCTACCAACCAGTATCTTGCTATGAATTTGTCACTGTGGTTCTTGCCCTTTAACTAGTAAAAGGGACACACAGGAGCAGAAGAATGGCTTTACTGGAAAGCCAGAGCACGGCTGTGACACGTTTTCTGATTTAGCCAAATTAAAAAATTCCAAATTTTTAAAAAAACTAGGACCAATCCAGCTGCACCTCCCACTTCTCTGCAGTGTGGGCACAAGAATGCATTGCTTGAAACTCTGGTATGTACACTCTGAGCATCAGGAACCACAGAAATCCTTGCAAGACCCAGCAGTGAGCATGAGATGCCTCGCCCAAAATAAAAGCAGGATCAACTACTACCTTCTTGATGCAACAGCACAATCCTCACTCTACATGAACTGGCAACTTTATCATCTACCAGATCCTTTATGTATTGATGAACAGAAATAAGCCCAGGTATAGAAACCCTGTGATCAAGAGATGGCTTTCAGAGCACCTTTCACTGGATAAAGCAGTGAAGTTCAGCTACATAAGCCAAAGGCTTATGGCACAAAGAATAAAGCAAGGGCATTTGCCAACTTTACCTTCAATCACTGCCTCAGGTGCTGCACTGATTCCAAGGAAGCACCTTGAACGATGAGAACAGTGGGAGCTGAGCTAGCAATAAATCTTTGTTATAGGGGCTGTCTAAAGCAACTGGCAAGTTTGTAAGCACAGAGTCTCGCATGTATTTGGTCTGTACAACTGCACTGGGTGTGGACATAACCAGTGAATTCCACACCAGAGGTTTATATAGACACGGATACATTACATAAACACACAGACCCAAAAGATGTACTTTTCAATGTAACCCATGGCCATCCCATATGACCTAAATAATTCAAAGGCAGGAAAGCTACACAACATATTATCTTTGCTGATAACAAAGCAATAATCCCCCTTCTGTGAGGAAATGACAGGTTTGAAATTGCCTTGTGTTCCCTGGCTTTAAACTTGGCAGCATGTCGGTTCTTGTAAATGTTTCACTCCAGAAGAGTCTGGCGATCCATTATTAGCAGCTAATTCACTGTCAAACATGTAGGCAACAACATTTGGACAGAAGCAGTGAAGCATCAGCTGTTAGCCTGCTTCAACTCTTTACATGTTAAAGACTGGGAGATTTTTTGACATAGGAATATATTTCATGTGTTGTGGGTCACTCTTCTGGTGAGAATAGCAATGCAAAGTCTGGGCTTTGCAGAATCTCTTTTCTCTGTCTGAGGCCAAGTCCTGCTGTCCCCTGCCCCATGGCAAGAGGGAAAGGAAGATGTTTATGGTAAAAATAAACATGATGAAAAGAGGAATGTGAGTGCTTAAAATTCATTTCAGCCTGAAAAATCACTATTGAATTGGTTAAAAGTACACGAGTCTGCTACCTTGGCAATCTTCCCTGAAAGTCAGCTTGAAGGAGGTATTTTGGTTGATGTTAGTTTCTGGTAAACACATAGTTCAATTCTTCCACAATGCCGTCTCCTTTTTTTAAAAAACCAAGTAGTTGTCATTAATGAACAATTTAAAATAACTTTATAAATATCACTGTGCTCTTAAACAGGAAATTACTAAATTCACTGTACAGCTTATCTGACACAAAAAAGATTCAGTCAGCTCTTCTATTTATAACAGCATCTCCCTCAACTAATTAGCAGCATTAGCATTCACAGGCTGTTCACCAGGAGATTCCAAAGACCCTCAGTTCCTGATCTGGGCCTGGATATTTTGCATCATATTCCCAGTAGCTCATGGGTACTTTCTACTACCTGTGTACTCAATAAGCCCAGATTCTCTTATCTCTTGTCTGTGTACTTTTGTATCAGCCAAAGTATTATTCTGACAGGAAGTCACAGCTCTGTATGTACAAATGACACAAGTTCTGACCAAACTCACCAGCATCACCAAGCCCTCAGTCCTATTGGTGCTGTATTATCTCAATTTCCTTTGCAAAGTCATCATAGAAGGCAAGAGCTGTTCAGCAGGCATAATATTAGATCATTGCCTATGCCTGAGTGACAGACAGAAAAATCTTTCCAGAGTAGAGGGAGAAAATCAAATTATTCTGAATATTTGCCAAGAGCAGGAGAGATGCTTTTAAAAGAGGTTTTGATACCAGACTGAAGCAAAGGAATAAAATGAAGAGGAATAAGCCCTAAAATACCTCCCCTTGCTGGGCTGTCTTCCCTCTAGGAAATAACAGACTGAGAAACTCAGCTCAGATTGCAAGTAGAAAAAAGTTGTGGAGGGAGCAAGGTTGGCTTGGAGAGAGATCAGAAACCTTGTGGAATTGGCTGTGATGCAGTAAAGGGTGGGGAGAGGGATGGGGGTGGAAGTCCCATCCTAGATTTGACATGCAGGGAACTGCAAAGCTGTGCATGGAATAGAAGTCAGGCAGCTCTTCAAAATTAGGTTGGGAAATCCAGCAAAGATACAAGCTGTGCTGATAGCTGCTTATGAAGACAGGACCTCTGAGGAAAGGTCTGTAAGCATTTGCATTGCCAGGAGGTGTGCAGAAAGCATTGCACTGTGCTCAGACTATTTACATGGTGATCTTCCTGGCTTCAGGAAGTGTTCAGACTGTCCCTCTGAGAGCCCATTTCATATTTATAAGGCTTTATGAACTTGCAAAATCTTTCAGAACTTTAGATCTGTGTGTAATTTCCCATGCTTTTCTTCAAGAGCTTTTCCTCTCCATAACAATGTGCTATTTAACTTTCAAAATCTTACTGCAGGACTGTAAAATTCATGTGAGGTTTCAGAGCATTGAGTCTAAATGTTTGAAACTGGTCCACTGGAACTGAAGTAAAAAATGTTATGGGAAACAAGACAGGACAGGAGGGCTACAATCATTCTGCATACGAAGAAAAGAAAGTAGGAATTGTTTAATAAAGCAAGGAGACCACCATGTTCTTTACTCAAAGGAGGAAGGTACAGTGAAGCCGAAGGTCAAAAAGGGGGAAGAAACCAATTTTTGGCCTCCTCTGAACTGGTCTTCATACTGTAGACTGGCTGTTGTTAAACCCATTCATGCATGTTCTCAGGACACGTTCCTTCATGGCCAATACCTAATCTGCAGTCAAATGAAAGCACACAGGCACCCAGACTTTCCCCAGTATGTTGGTAGGTTCCCAGCAGATTTGTCACACATCATGAAATGCAGCCCTTAAACCCATTTCCCAGCCATCCCGGGTTTCAAAGGTTTGTGGATGTCACAGGTAGAACAAAGCATTCACATTTCCTGTGTGATACAGACCAGAGAATACCAGCTGACACATTTTAGATCAGTAAAATAATTCTGATTAGTATTAGTTTATCATAAGGAAAGTCACCCAGTTGTAAGTAAAAAAAAATAATAAGCTATGGAGAATGTACTCTGTCTCTTGTCTATCTGTTCCAGTACTAATGACCTCCTTGCTGAACAGTTCAACTCTGACTTAAGATTCAATTTCTCCAGATTTGGAAATTGTAGAAATGCCTGGGTGAGACTTGCCAACCTTTGTGATAGAAAGAAGCTGACATTAGCTGATTATAACAGCATTTCTAGCTCGAACATATCTGCATCTCTGAAAATACTATGAATTTTGACAGGTTTTCAATACATTTGTCCACCCACAGAGCTGATGTCATCTCACTTGCTGGAGGAAACTATAAAGGAGAGATTTCCTTTGGCTCAAAAGAGATGTCTGAGTAGTGGCAAAGTCTGTCCTTCTACAGTCATTCAGCCTGAGAATCCACAGGATGTTATAGTCACTCCGTGGCCAGAAACAATTAGGGAGCTCAGCTGGGTGTTTCTTCAGCCTGCATCACTCAGACAGCCCAGCTCTTGCTGGCAGGAAGAGCCAGAACTGCCTCTTTTTGAGATACACTTATTAAAAAGCATCCTCTCTTGCCTGACAAGGTTATCGCAGGGTGTGAGCAGGATGACATGCCTGACGTAGTGGTATGGAGGGATTGGGAGTGTTAATAAAGTACAGATCAGTCAAATAAGCCAGTCTCCAGCCACTCTACCTCTGCCCGTAATGTACAGCTAGCCAGCTCAGTCACAGTCCTGTTCCCAACACTTCTATCATCACACCTTTTCCTGTGCAGCAACTGCCCCATGGAGGGGCACCCTGACCAAAGCAGATGTGGTGCCAGATGTGTCTGTCTGTTGCTTATTGCACAAGTGTTCAGAGACTCCTACTCTTGAAGACAGACTCCTGCCTTCACCCCCATACCGGATCCCACCAAGCTCCCCTGCAATTACACTTTGGCACTCATAGTAAAAATGGTGATATTGAGGCATCCCACTTTTTGTGCCATTTATAAAGCAAGGGAGAAAGCCTGTCACTGGCCCCCACCTTGGGCATGCACCAGACCTTGCCCCGTGCTCCCAGGGGCCCGGCTGGAAGGCACATTTCCCGGGTACCCACACAGCTTGCTCTTCCAGCCCTGTCTGGGAGGGGAGAGAGGAAAGTGGGGAGATCTGATTTTGGCTCTTTCTACTTCCAGCTTAGAAATATAAGAGCTGTAAAACTTATCAGTCTTTTAAATCAGTTGGTGAAATTTTCCTCTGTAGGAATCACAGCCAGTGGAGTAGGCATTAGAAAAAGATGGATGTGGCAGGTCTGATTAATCCAGGTGCTTTTCTTGAATAATGATAATTGGGGTTTAGCGTGGCTATACGTATAAAATCAAATTTAATCAGTAAATGGACTGCCTCCAAACTTACTGCCAACCGACCCTCACATTTATCTAGGACTACTGCTATAATTTCATTGAAATTGGAGTTTTCACCCTGAAAATTTATTCTTTCACCTTTGATGACATTTTGATCCTTTCCTTTGCTAAATACGAATTTGGCCTTTCACTCTGAGAAGTGGAGCTGCATGTTCATGTGCTGGGTCCTGTCAAGGGGCATGAAAGATCAGTGAACTTTACCTCACCCGTGTCCACAGCACTCTGCTAATTCACAGCTTAGAAAAAGAAAAGGCAGAGCAATGCACTGACTGTCAGCTGGGGCTGCCAGCAGGAAAATTTACCTCAGTATGCAAACAAGAGGAATAGACTAAACCAGCTCAAGGAACAACCCTGTGAAGTGCTAACTGTAGTTTACTGAGTTACAGTAAATGCAGTATGGTTCGTTAGTACTGCAGCACATAGGCACAAGTGTAATTACAGTAATTACTTCTATCAACTATCCCAATCAGAAATGTCTGAGCACCATCCCTTTGGATAGTCAGAGGACTTGAAGAGGACACTTGAAATGTATCCTGCTCTTTTGATGACGTGGAAGATCATCAGGGATTGTGAGTGGCTGTGAGGCAACTTCAAGACACTCAGTATTACCTTGTTATTTGTTTACCAGATGTATGAGGTCGTGTGGGTTAAAAAGCAGATTTCTGCCTTGCCACATCAATGTAACACAGACTGTGCTCCAAAAGAGGGATAAATCCAGCAAACCAGAGCTCAAACCTCCCTGGCCAAGAGTTGATAGCTGTGGTTTGGCTCCAGTTCCTGGATCTGCTAAAAGACCCATGGCATCCCAACATTCCAGGCTTGGCTCTGCTTACAGACCACAGACAGAGTTTCTCACCTCCGGCCAAGCCCTGGTTATTGCCTGGATTGCCTGTCTGGGATCAAGGGGGTTTGATCTAAGACCCACAGAAAAAGGGACTACGAAACAGCTTCCCTCAGCTGAGGAGTTTTAAATCAGAGAGCTGATCCACACATTGCTACGAGTGTGCTCCTTGTTTTCACATTAGGTAAATCAAGGGAGAAGGACTGTGAAGAAACAAAACAATCATACAGGAAGTCTTGAAAAATATCTACACCCTTACATTCATAAATCTGAATAAAATTGTGGGAAAAATAGGTCAATGTACATATATATATTCTTTGTTATACAACAGTCATGTAATGTTCATTGGAAAATTACCTGCTTCTGCTGTCCACAGTGAGGTACATTAAGGTTTTCACACTGCATATTTTACTGAATCTATTTCACAGCAACATTTCTGCAGATTTTGATGGCTTTTTGAGGATTTTTGAGGTTTGTCTGAGAGCAGGCTGCCGTGGCATGACCCTGAGTACTGGGATCTGTTAGTGGAAGCCAGTCCTATCATTTTCTATCTAGGCATTTCCTCTGGGCTTGCAACTCTGTTTTTGGGGGTGTTTTGGTACCTAATTTTTGCTTTATTTCTTTATGAAGAGGTTTGCAAGTGTTCTTTTTATAACGAGGTGGTCAAAAGCCAACTCTGGGGTAATAGCTCAGGAATCTCCTTTTGTTTGTATTGGGAAGAAATTTGCTGCTGGTGTTTCCTGGATTATTAAACTCTTAATTTGCAAGTAGTTCTTATTCATAAATATTAAATTGCCATCCAAATAACAAATGTCCAAGTGTCGGTTTGATTCTTAGTTTAAATAAGTCCCTGATTCTTATACCCATAAATCTTATCCAGTATCTTAAGAAAACGCACAAACCCCCTTTCCTTCACAAAAACTGTCCTCAACAGTTTTACCTGGGTCTCTTTTACTATATCCTGATGTTGTCTGGTTTCGTCTGTGGGAGCTATTGAATTATGCTTCGTTCAAGCTGATTTCTGAGTCAGCTGTTTCCTACTCCAGGTAACCTGGCTGGTTTCATCAGAAGTGAGGTTTTAGACTCTCCAAATTGTTGGCTGCCAAGGGAAATGTTTATACATGGACATAAACATGTTTAAACATGTACAAACTGCTGCTTTCAGCTTGAATGAAACACTTTCTGGGGCCTGTGGTTAAGTGACAGGGAGAGAGTTGGATATGGTGGGGAAAAAATAATAAGAATGGCTGGGGCAGTTTGCGTAGTCTTTTCGACCAGAAAACAGGACCATTGCCTGTACAGCCCTGGCAAGTGGGAACCAGGCTCCTGGCTTGTAAATTAGGAGCTACATTACCGGGGAATTAATGGTGTTTGGTTGTTGTACCTGCCTACAGATGTGGTGTTACTGAGGGTAACAAGCACGGAATTTCTGTGTAGACCTGCTGTTTAAGCTCAGCCTTCTTTAATCCTACAACCAGTCTTGGAGCGGCATCCCAGGCTGCATCTTTCCTCTGTGGGCTTTGCTGCCTATGAGGGCTTGGCACAAATACTTTACAAGCTGAAAGCTGGGCTCCAAAAGGATGAAGCAAATTGGGAAAGCAGCCAGTGCTGCAGGTGGATAAGGTACAGACAATGGGTGTCATCAGTTCTGGTGGTGCAGGGCACACATCCTTATTGGACAGCATCCAAGTCAGATGTCTCTTTTTTTTTAACTTCCCTTTCTTGTTGTCTTTTAAGTAGGCTCTTCTTGACTGGTTCTGGAGTGAGCACAGCCATAAGGGAAATAAAGAAATTCATGCCCTGCCAGTTAGCGAGCATTTGCCAGTGATCATTTTCTGAGATTCACTGATCTTCAACCATTCCCCAGCAGAGATGAGGAATGTGATGGGAAATACAAGATAGACAGCAGGAAAATCCCTGTCCTTAGTCCCCTTTGTGCAACCCCTAGGACTAATAAGTCACTCCAGGGATCCTTAGGACCTCTGGCATGATGACCACCATTCTAGAGTTACACCTCTCACGGGTCTCTGTAAAATCTTTATAGGCTCCTCTGCTTTTTACAACATTTTCCAGCTTTGCTCATGTCAGAGTTTGTATCTGTCTGACTACTAGCTGTAGGGAAGGGATGATTCTCTGCTCTCTTGTTCCCTTTCACTGAGGTAAGCTGCTGATCTAATGTGTCCATATTCACTGCCCAGTCAAGAGATTTTTCTGTATATAACAAGCCACTCCTACCTAATTTCTTTTAGCATTTGTAGAGATAGCTTTAGGAAAAAACAGGAAAAGGACCAATATATACATCTACAATACCAACTGTTCAAATGATATTTGTATTATTTTAAGAGAATCCGTTTCAAACATCACCATAGGTGTAATCAACATAACCTGGTACTGTCCCTTTACCTTCAACTTGTGAAGAGCCCAAGAGCTGCTGATGTTACACTGATGTTTCAGAGCACATCCCAGGGGCCTGATCCTCCCCTCTGCCTAACCTGCAGTGGCTGGCACAAGGGAGGATGGAGCACATCCTCCTCTTTCTCATTTTGAAAAGCTGCGTACATAAACCATGTGGATAGGACTGGTGGAATCACATGTTATATCTGGCAGACAGTAGGTGATACTTGCAAATGTTTGCATCTTGGAATAGTTAATGGAAACAGAGACAGACACTTGCACGGATAAAATCTTTTTTGCCATGCAATGTGGGAGCAGTTCTGTAGCAGGTACAGTAGGATGGTGACTGCACTAGAATACTGACACACACTGATGTAGCATAGCTCTACCACTGCTTTGGCACAAGAGAAACTTGGTCCAAGCTTGGCCCATTTCTATCCTTAATCAGAAATAACATCTCTTCTTGGAGCCTGCTCACCAATCCAACCAGGATATAAAAATCCAACCTACATAGGGGAGAAAAAAAGCAAGGTGTTCCTTAAGCTCACCAGATGCTAATTGTATCAAGTACAGGCTGAATACTTTTTCCTAGGGCTTACAACATTCACAGAGCCATTCCCTTGTTTTATTACAGATTGCCTTGTAAAATAATACTAAGGATCTAACTGAAAAATTTGAATTTCCCTTTAAGCAAACTGCATTTCTGTTGAGGGGCTTGGAAGAGAGGAGAGCTGCCAGCACTGTGTGGCTGCATCATTTCCTGAAGCTTCTGCTGTGGGCTGCAAAGTGTTTAGTGCTGCTTGTGTTCAAAGAGATTGACTTGTGTTGACAACACCCTACCTGGGGCAAAACGCTGGCGGTCAGTGCTCTCCAAAGTGCTTTAGCACTAGATTTATCCTATACTATCTGCACTCAGGGAAAACTTCTTTATCAGGTGCTTCAGGTTTGGGTAAGCTGTGAGAGCCGAAGTGGTGGCAGTGTCTGGGACTGGAGTCACAACCCTCATGGGGGAAACCATGTTGCTGCAAGGATGCTCTTCATGGAAATGCTATGACTAACCCGATGGAAAATGGTACTTTGGGCTGGTTACCTCCTCTTCTATGTAAAGAGCATCCTGAGCTGACCCCTGCCCCTCCCTGGCCTCGCTGCAGGCAGAATGCTCTTTCCCTCACTGTGATCAGACAGAGGCAGCTGGGGAACCTGTGCTCCCTCTGAGCCCTGGGGCATCAGCTCAGTCTTACACTGCCTGGCATAGTTAAAAATTAAACTGCATCCCCCCCTCCCCCTTGAACAGAGGTAGGGTTGGCACTCTAAGAGCTCATTTTGGCAATTCACTTTACATTGCACGCCTTGGAATGAGGTTTGGCGATCATTCCCACCGAGAGGATCTGTCTGGGCGCAATCTCACCTCCACCTGCTGGGTGTATGTCAGGCTTCAACAGCAATAGGCACTGCTCAGCACAGTCCACTGCATCTGCAGTTTAGAACGAACCCCTGAAGATTCTGTTTATGAATTTAAATATAATGGAAACAAAAGCATCTGATGATAGCATAAGTAGATCCTGCCAAACAGCTAAGAGAAACCAGGACAAAGTGGTCCTGTCTGTGAGGCAGCTCAGCCACAGCAGATGATACAGTAGTATCACTTGATACTACTTTAACTTTTTGAACCTAAACTATAACTGGAAAAATAATGATCAAAGGGAGGAAGCACAGCCATAAACAATGTATGTTCAGATGATAAAGTTCATAGCAGAAGGTAACAGGAATTTCTCTCTGTGAAAATGTCCATTTAGATGGAAAAAAATCATTAAAGTTCATGTAGTAGTATTGCTGAAAGACTCCCCAAAAGCCATTAAAGGCAGCTGAAATTTGAGATGATACTTAGAACTCAGACTTTAATTTCTTCAGAAGCATTTTGCAGAACCTTTTGTTTAATGATGGCTAGAGATGCTGCATACTTCAACTTTTCTTTTTTTTTTTTTTAAATGTATTAACAAAATCCCTGCCTTCCTGGATCACTGATGGGGTGCCTGTGATTACAACCAGAATCGTGTACCCTGGTAAAAACGTACTTGGACCATGGAGAGGCACCCATCATACTCTGAAGGGCCACATAAACCTTCTCAGTATCACAAAAGGCTGTCAGTGGAGAAGTGAACTCTTGTGATATGGTCCCCTCTCTCTTAGAAATCAGGCTGAGAGAAAATCGCCCTGAAAATTAATCTCTGAAGTTCACTTAAATTAAATAATTACCTGTGTTAAATTAGAACACTTGAAACGGTATAACATTATAATTTCCCCTCCACTTGAGAATAAATATTCATCTTTCCAAGATCTACAGATCATTTCTCCAAGGATGCTATCCTCATATTTTGTCCTAAACTGCTTCAAAACACAGAATATTTATTTTCTACTGGAAAAATTACATATTTATAAAGGAAGACCCACAGCAGAAATACTTGTTTTTTGTTTTCCAAATCTGAAACAAAATTCTCCTGGGCTCAAGAATCTGCTACAGGATTCATTTAATTGAAACCTGGACTTGTACAACCCTTATTAATTCAACAGTGTTAAAGGATATGTGATTATATCATCTTTATTTGATTATATGAGTTTTCTCTTCACTCACAATGCTTAGCCATTATACAAATAGACACAGATAAGTTATAATTAGTGACTTCAGGAATGTTCTGAAGATCACTGGTAACTGGCAACTACAATTAAAAAACCCTAATTCATTTAATTAGGCATGTGATAGATATTATGACTTGTAAAACATATCTAAGCTTATTGATAAGGAATAATTATTAATAGTGGCTTCTGTTTACTGAAGGAACAGTAGCAGATACACTATAAATACAATGCCAGATCTGCAAGTCTTTGATTAGGATGTGTATTGTCATTTTTGCTCTCTTTTGTTCTGCTGTAGTGCTTCAAAGGGTCTACAGCGTGGCATTAAGGGTGCTTCTGAAAAGATTATGGTGTGATCACGACAAATTAGCTTAAGATCGTGTCCAAAATCCAAAAGTGCTGTTTTGACAGCTGTGCCACAATAACACCCACAGCCTGAAAAGAGAAATGAATGCATGTAAGCCCCCAGAAGAGAGTTACTCCGAAATGACAGGTATGATGACCTGAGCATTTCAGCTTCAGAGTACTTCAGAGTATGAAGGATATTATCATTTCCACGAGGTCTGGAAATTGGTCTCACACTGCGCTTTTAATGACAAGGGAATATCATGATTTGGAAATCTAAGCAACTCATCAGGAGGCTATGCTCTTAAATGACGTTTAAATTGAACAGTGGGTAAGATGCTCTCCAGAGCATCCTCTATCAGCTTTATGTTTTGAGTTTTGCCAATCTCAGGGTAAAAACTATAATTAATTTCTCCTTTTCAAACCTTTAAATTATAATTAAAGACAACATACATAATAAGAAAGTTTTCTCTTGATATTACATGCAATGTTGGAGTTAATTATTATAATTTTAGCTTGGGGTTTTTATCATTCAGAATATTAATCTCCCTGTTACTATGAGAGACTGAGAAAAACTGGGAAAAAATTTGTAATTGGTTTTTCCAAAAAAAAATGCTTCAGTGCAGAAGCTGAATGTAGCGTGCATCTGATTTTGACCAAAATATTTTATTGGCAATGACTACAAAATAAACTTTGTTCTTGATCTCAAGAGGTTTTCTCCCTGTAAGAACTACTTCTGGTAATTAAACAAAGGTGAAAGGATATCATACACAAAATCGCATATGCTCATTAACCAGGATGTTGCACAGATTCAGCTGGATATACAACTTTACTAGATTTTAGCTTTAATGGCTCATCTTCACAAGCGCTAATGCTCCCTCTGCAGCTTCCTACAAGGAAACAGCCTGTCCCATCAGGAAACTCTCTGGGAGGCTCAGGTTAAGCAAGGTTTCATGTTTTGCAGAATGAGGGCCATGTTTGCTCTCTGGAAGACACTGAATCACAGTAATGCTGCGCTGTACTTTTACTCCCTGTGCTGTTTCCTATTGCTTTCAAAACTGTTTGGTGGAGGGTTGCTGGCACCCTGGCAGAGGCTGCCTCACCAATAACGTTATCATTACACCATCAAGCAGCTCGGGAGGGTATGCAGTACCACAGGCTGTCAGCTGCTTATTGTGGGGCTCAATCCCTGACTCTGTCATCAAGTCTATACAAACAGGTTCCTGCATGTAAACTGCCTGGGCCGCTGTCCTTTCTTTTCCTCCTGCTCCCAAAAGACAACTTGCATTTCAGTCCAGTCCTGTAGGTGTGATGGGAGGATGTGTTAGAGCATCTGCAGCAGCTCAGTGTGGCCAGGTGACAGCAGTGACTCAAGAGAACCACACCAGGTTTTGCCCTATTAGACCTGTACATGGACTCCAGGCCTCTGGGAATTTTTAGAGCCTACATTTTTTTTTTTTCTGAATTTCCAGACAGGTGGCAGACACAGCTGTGATAATTTTGGGGCAGGAGAGGAGGTGAAAACAGCCAGGCTCTTGCTCTGCACTGAGAACACAAATCCCATCCTGGGCAGCTGTGCCAGTCTTTTTCTCCCCTGTACGCCCATGCATCCTGCTGATTGACCTGAATTGGCTCTGCCTGCACCAGAGGAGCTGGGAGCACGCACTGACTCAGACTTGGCACTGTGTTACCACATCCCTACAGCTCTGGTTGGCTCCGGGCTGACAGTGAACTCCTGTATGCCAGCAAAGAGCAGGCAGAGGCACTCAGTGCTACCCACTGTGCCAGGCTTTGCTCCTGTGCTTTTGTGAAGTCCAGTGGTGATCACTGAAGAAATTATAAAAAGCACAGGACAGTCACAACCCATCCTTGGAGAAACAGATTGTTTCTCCATTGTGTCACACACATTGTCATTCACAACCCAGGAAGTCTATCAACAAGCAGAAACAAATCCCATATGTGTGTTTTATTCTAGCATACCGTATTATTCAGCTTTTTTCCTTTTCAATGTGAACACATCTTTGCCAGGAAAGACATTGTTGTAGTGTCTATGGTGTAAATGTCCACACCTGACATGGGTTGTGGGAAGGAAATTATACTGCTGTACAGTTTAAAATCACAACTTAGAGATCTTTTTTGAGTGTTTAACATGCAGAGAAGGTAAAGCTTCCCCAGACAGAGGCAGAAACTTTTACTACCATCATGCTAGCTACATCACAAGCAGCAAGGACTTAAAACTTCACACACGCTCAGGTTTTCCACACCTTTAGGTTAGGACATGTGCCCGAACCAAGAGAATGGATATCAATTTCCGATGCAAAGACATGAGAGATAACACTAAGGAAGCGAAAAATCACTTGAAAAGAGAACACTGAAATATTATCTTGAACACAAGAGATCAACAACTTGCAATTCAAACACAATTACTTTTTCCAGCACTGAAGATGAAATTGCCTTGGCAGTGCACAACACTGAGCTGACTGACATGATCTAGCATTTCATGGACATAACCTGGCCCAATATTTTTTTTTTTTAAAGCAAGTATTTATAAATCTACAAATACACATAGCTCTATTTCATCCTATCCAAAACATCTTGTTATTGGAAAAAGGAAGAAGGAGCATAGGAGTTCACAACTGCCATAACTTATACCTTTGTTCCAAAACAAACCTGCATGAGCTGTATTGGGATTGTTGCAGAAAAACAGGTTCTCGTAGGTTTTTGGACTGAGGATATGCTTAAAGTAAAGCTTATTTGAGGTCCTTGTCCACTAGTTGAGCTACAGTAGACTACTTGTTAACCTGCCACTGCTACATCAAAACGGAGACTGCGACACAGCAAACCTCCATACACGGAGTAAGTTACTGAAAGAGACTTGCTGCAGCTTTTGGGGCTTTTTTGGCTGTTGCCAGTCAAACTGTTTCAGTTTTGGGTGCCATGTTGACTGAATTATTTGTGTTGCAACAGGCGGCAAGAATTAACCAAGGCAGCAGAGATTAGCTACGACCCAAAAATAATTCCCTTTCAAACTTTCTCCGCTAATGGAGAGGAGTTCTCAGTTCAGCTTTTGCAGCGTGGCTGAAAGTACAGCTTGAGTTACAGCCTGCACCCTTGAAAGGCTGAGAAATATCAGAATGTAACATTTGAGCCTACCCCTATTCTAAGCCTCACAGGAATGCTCCCTACCTATTTTCTTGTTTATGCCACAGTTAGAGTGTTCATTGCCTCTGTGCACCCACAACAATGAAAGATCCACCAGAGGAGGGAAATATACAATGGATTTAGCAAACAGATGATGCCTTCCATGAGGGAGCATAGAACACCTCCCAGCTCCAGGTCAGTAAAGCCTGTCTCTCCTCAAACTCTGAAAGTTTCCCTAAAAACAAAATCACAGATTTGCCTCCTAACCTGATGAAATAAACAAGGAGGTTTACGGTCTTTCTCACTTTCTTCAGCTCCCCAGGTCGCACATCCCACTCTTCACTTAGACTTTGTTTAGCACATCATCTGCCATACATCCCTCTAAAACAGCAGGAGCAATGTTTCAGATCACCAGTCACGCCCCTTCATAGAACGGTAGAATGGTTTGGGTTGGAAGGAACCTTAAAGATCATGTTGTTCCTGCTCCCTGCCTTGGGCAGCAACACCTTCCAGTAGCCCAGGTTGCCCCAAGCCCTGTCCAACCTGGCCTTGAACAATTCCAGTGATGGGGCATCCACAGCTTCTCTGGGCAACCTCTTCCAGTGCTTCATCATGCTCACAGCAACTCCCCCACTTTAGGGGACAGTCTCTCTCTGTAGCCCCCTGGATTGCCTTGTCTTTCCCTGAACTGAGCTTTCCACCTCCACAGAAACCATTTATGAAGTTTCCTGGTTTATCTGTCAGAGAAATAATGTTTGATGCAGTGCCTCTGAACCGAGTGATTTGTCAAGGTAACTGCAATGGGAGGACATAGCACTGCTGGAAGCGAATGTATTACTGCCCTGATAGATTCATGTTCTTAAATTGATGGCTGACATTGCTGGACCTCTCAGTGGAGAAACTGCCTGGGCCATCAAAAATGCCATGTTAAAAATACTAGTATTTATCACTTACAAGGCGCTTTATAGCCACAGAGTTATTTACAAAAATTAACCAGCAGCTATCCTGCAGTTTCCGTGGTAAGTAGTCCACATCACTAACATTACTTTCATCTTACAGAAGCGGAAATATGAAGGCCTCATGAACTCAATTTCCAGCACTGGCTGAGTACCCACAGATCTGACTGAACACTCCAAGAGTAACAGGAAAAGTGTACCTGAGACATGCACTATAAACACCAGCCTATGATAAAAAGACTGGTCAGAAACTACATTAAATTCTGTTCTCTCCCAAAGGAATATGGAAAAAAACCCTTTGTTTTTAGAGATGTAATACCACATCTCTATATTAGAAACAAAGGCAGAATTCTAATTGTTGATGTTTCACCTGGTTTGACAATCCAAACCCCACTCCTGATGTACCATCACCTCTCTGCTTATTACTACCATATGTCACAGCAATTCAGTTAAAAAGGATACAAGCAATGCAGTATCTGGGCATTACTTGAAGTTCATTTCTTTTGTAACTTGTATCGGTCCCAGAACTTTACAGCACACCGTGCAAGACAAACCCTGCCTTCAGAAACCTCCCCAGCAGTATCACATTTGCAAGCAGCAAGGCTATTTTGAGAGTAGATTATAAACAAACATCCTGGCAAAGCCCAACCTCCCTTGACTACCCAGTGACTGGGTAAAACAGGTATGCAGAAAAACAGAAAACGAGTCTCCCTCATAAGCTATCAAAGCACTGGCAGCACTGCAAGGCTGTTTGTACGTGTTCCTCTCCAGTGCCTGGTCGCAAAGCTGAGTTGTGCTCCTGGGAGCTCCCACACACCAGTATAAGTGCTGTTTGTATTACTTAGAAAAATAAGGAGGTAATTTCTCCTTTGCCTTGTCCTTCCAGCTGTCACTACCGCATGCTCCTGCCTGCAGAGGCCATTCCCTCCAGCCTCTGTGGTGTTCCTGGCTGTTCACAGGGGCAACCAGAATAGCTTTGGGAGCTGACATTATCACTGCCTGGCATTTTCCTCTGCTGTTTTCCATTTTCAAATTGCTGTATTGCTAATAAAGGTGAGGCATTCAAAGCAGGCAAAGGGAATGTTGTACTACAGCCTAAAGGGTCTTCAAAATGGGAATTAAGCACCTAAGACTCCATCTGTGCTTTTTATAAATCTCTGCCCCCAAAATTAAGGTAATTAATACAGTATTCTTGACACCTGCAAAGCAAACTACTGAATGGTGCAACGCTTACTTGTAATGTTAATACTGATTTCTCTTAATTCCCACTCTTAAAAAATGCATCAGGCATATGTCTCTGTTTGCAGAGGACAAAACCCAAACCAGTCAGCCCAGAATGGCTTTGATCTTATTTATTGAAATTGTCTTTGTGAAATATGTTCCTTTTAAAAGTCAGTTTTCAGAAGTTCAGAATAATGAGATCATTAAAATAACTTAGCACAGGCTGGGATCAATTAAAATAAATGGGTAAGGATAAGGACTTTAAGAACAAGTTGCTTCATCAGGGAATTCAACACTCAACTGTGTCTACCTTGGCTTCAGTATATGCCATACGTATGTTCATAGTGCCTTGCCTCAGAGTTATATACAGCTGAATGTCACAGTTATTGGATCAACTAAAATGTACTATTTATTTTTTTAAGGTAGGTTTCTTTTTTAAAAACATAGTGTGCACCAGTTCACTATCAATGAAGTGAGTCTCTTTTTCAGCCAGGTGGAACTGCTGTACCAGCTCTCCACGTATATAAACCTATGCTTAAGTTTATTTTGATCCAGTAAATCAGGTATTTAAGGATAGACTACTCACAGAGCTGAATGTCTTTCTGTGGGATTTGGGGAATTTAACCTCTCTTTGTTGAAAATTGCATCCAAAGTACTTAACTGAGTAGGGATGAATGAGCTTAACTGGAATTTTTTAGCTCACCAGACAGGCTGCTTTCTTCCAAACTATAACTAAATCTAAAGAAGGGGAGACATTGCTGAACATACCTTGCATAAAGAGAATTTTTTTCTGATGAGACATAAGCCTAGATATGAAAGCACTGTGAAGGAGGGATCCAGAAAAAAAAACATAGCAGGAAGAGAAAAAAACTTGGAACAGGTGCACAGTGTCTCTTGTACCTTGAAGGTAGGTAGAAGTCCTTTCTTTTATGTTTACATTAGAAATAGTAGAAAAACTTAGCAGGAGTGCGTCAAGATCTAAATACTTTCATATCTGAGAGCAAACATCTTTCCATTCTAGAAAAGCACTTAGAAAAAGTGAGGTTAAAGCACCTCATTTCCATACGGGAACTCAGGAGAGCCCAGTAAGACTTGAACTCAGCCACTGATTTTCAGTGCAAGCAGTAATAAAAACAGACTGTCCACCAGGTTTTTGTCCATTTCTTGTGACCTTTTTGTTTGTTCTTTGCTACCATTCTACTGTCCCAAGACTGCCTTTTCATGCAGTGAAGAAATGTTCCAGGTCAGGCTGGATGGACTTTGAGCAACCTGGTGTAGTGAAAGGTGTTCCTGCCCATGGTAGGGGGGTTGCAACAAGATGATCTTTAATGTCCCTTCTAACCCAAACCTTTCTCTGATTCCAAGATGTACACTGCAAGAGAAAGAAGTCTATTTTGTGGTGTAGGTGGTGGAATGAAAAAGGCAACACTGGGAGCAGATCTGCTGACTTTTAGACACCACTTTTCCCCCAGGTTGCCAGCCCAGACCTGCAGAGTGAACCCCATCGGAGTGGGACTGCCTGCATGTGCTGGAGCCTGGGCTGGCACAGCCTCCCTGGGACAAGGCCTTCTGCTCAAGGATACGAGTCTATACTTGAGCTGGTGTCGGGCTCCAGCCATCCCAAAGAAAGGTAGAAAATGGGAAAATAAGAAAGGCCACAGTTACCTTGTCTTGATCAAAAGGAGAGTAGATAAGTGGAACAGCAAGAGCTGCCAGGAGTAGGGGGAAACTGGAAATGTGACAGGACATGGCATATTTGTGTGCATTTTTAAGAAGGAATATTTGTTTTTTGTGTACTTCAGCTTAACTTTAGAAAGCCATTGCTTTCTACTAGTCTTCAGTTCTACACCAGGTTTAGTTGAAAGGGCTTCCAACGTTATCATCAGGTTGTTTTCAGTAAATCTGCCTAAGCATGGATGTCATCTGAGCAGGAACTTTACATCATGAGAAATTCCATCTCAATAAAGAGCTTTCAGCAAGCAGCAGTTCTCCAAGGCACGGAGTTATTAATGTATTAGAGCATGCTAGTTAAGCAAGGTAATTAATATATCTCTGAACATTAGGTATGCATGGCCAGCTCTGATAGCTGTCAGCAAAACATAATCTAGGTAATTTCTAGCATATAAATTGAATGCATTCTTGAAAAACAACTTCTAATTAGGAAGACTAATTAATTTTGGGGAAAAGCTTGCTTTTGTTTAATTCCAACAATAAATTTAATTACGATAACAAACACCCAGTGGACAAACAGTTCTGAAGAACAACATCTCTGTCCACAAATAATCAGTTCTCTTTTATTTAAAACCTGATCCTGTTATGTTACCAAGAAAAGAAAATAACTGCTTATTGCGAACACAAGCATGTTTTCCTGAGTTATATTTAGGGATACATCTGGCAATGAATGCACTTGCAATGGTGCCAACTGCATACGCATATGCAGTTAGGTATCACAACCTGCCTGGTGCTCAGAAGTGTGGGTGAGGTATTCAATACCACAAGCACTTGATAAAAAACAAGTAGCTGGAATAGAAGGCATTTTTTTATTATCAGCTTCCAGCAGCCTGGGTAGTGAAAAAAAGAAAGCAGTGGAACAAGAGCAGAGTAAAAAGTTGAGTTGTGCCAGGCTTTCTGGTTTTTTCTCAAGACAGCAGTCACCCTTAAAAATTAGCAGGGTGGGAATCAGACCCTGCCCTTCTTTGTCCCCCTTACATTTGGTAATACTTTTTTCAGATGCACCCTCTAAAAGCTGGGACAAAGCAGGTATTTCAGCGGTCCCAGTGCCAGCTCCTTGAGCAGAAATTGCTGGGAAGCCCATTTCAAACAAAGCTGAGCCTGTAATGGTCAGTCTCTCAGGTCTCCCTGTACTTCCACATCTTGCCTGTTTCTTCTCTTCCCTAGAGGAACGATCAACGCAATCACCTCCACACAGCTGGGTGTGCTGGCCAGAAAGGGAGATCCTACCAGCCAGGTGCTTTTTGCTTCCCTTTTTCTCCTCTCTGCCAGCTGCTCACCACATAGCAGAGTTGCACTGTAATGACCATGCAGCAGTTTTCAAAATAAAATTCCTGCTTTTACCCATGGCAGATAGCTGTTTTTATTGACTCTAAAGTGTTACACTCCACCCTCATTCACATGGGATTTGAGATTAGAAAGTGAAGTTAAAGCAGCCAGTTAAAATTGCTGATATCTGGGAAGGGAACAGCACAAGAAGCACGGATTCCCCTGAAGAAGGACAACAAGCCTTTGAAGTCTTTTTCCTTTGCTCAGCCATCTGACTTGTGTGCAATTCATGCCCCCTGGGGTTAAGATTTGCATCCCAAAAGAAAGACTTGAAAAGTAGCTGGTTTGAGGCACTCACACTTAGAATCCAGAGACTTCACAGGCTTCATGGAGAGCTGCATCACATTTCTCCAAGGCCTCTATAACCTTGGTGCTAAGGAGTCACTCCTGTCAGAAACCCTTCATACAGCGCTGAGTCAGGTGAAACATCAGCAGGGAGGTGGCAAACTTGCTTACTCTAATTTTTCTTCATGATCATTGCTTTCCCTTGCTGAGTACCTGGCTTGGCAGGGCAAGTTCTTCACAAAGGAGTGCTTCAGCAGTGAGACCTGCACTCAGATGGCACAGGAAAGGCCACAAAACTATTAAAATAAAACAAAGGGAAAGAGAAAAGCGAACTTGGTCTGTCTGAATTCCTGCTAACACAGCTTGAAGGCACATAGTGTCTTTAAAAGCCTTGAGATGAAATGCAGTTTTGACTTTGAAGTACTGTGTACGTGAGCTAAGGATCATCCTGATGGAAAGACAAATACATCCTTCTTCCTCTCTCAAAAACTCTTTCTTCTCACTTTTACTGTTTTACCTCCTGCTGCACTAACCTCTTCACAGCTGGAAGTTTCTAAGCTGTGCTCCTTAGAGTGAACTCAAGAAGAATTGCCTGGTTTGTGGTTCTCATGCTCAGTTATAAAGCAGGGAATGAATTTGGGAAGTGCTTGTAACAGATTCAGGCAAGTCATCACGGACAGTGGTGTGAAAATCTCCCAGAAACTTCAGAGCCCAATTAAAATAAGAAATTAAACAGCTGATCCAGTCAAGAAAAACTTGTTTGGTAAAGAGGAGAATGGGATCAGTACGTGTCAAATACAACTGCGTAAGTCTGCTGCACCAGGGGGCTTCTGTAACGGTGACGAGTAAACATGTGAGGACAGGCTGGGCAATTTAAGAGATAGCAGAGAAAAGATGTACAGTGTCACAGAGTAGTCCCATTGTCAGACAAATGAGAGCATAGATAATTACAGCAGAAAGTAATACCTAACAGAAAGAGCTGAGAGCAAATGGAAAGATAAAAAGAAAAATTCTGCAAACACTTGGCATAAAACATCATCATCCTGATACCACAAGTGAGCGTACCAAGAACAAGCAAATTTTCTGTCACTGCAGAATACAGAGCCCTGCAGCTTCCAGCATTTCTCATGGGAGAAGGGAGTCCCTGCAGAGGCACAAATAGCAGCATCTGGCTCTGTGTTGAATTCCCAAGGTCACTTCTAAGCAGAGCAAGAATTTGGCTACTGCTGAGACTTGAAATGCTGGAGAGAGCACCACGTTGGGCCAGCAGAAGTCTGTGGATGATGTCCATGCAGACCTCTGCTAGGGAGGAACAGCACGAGGGGCAGGCATGTGCCACAGCCACATAAACCCTCCTTCTCTGTCGCCTCACTGAAGCATTGTGACACTTCAAGTTCACAGCTTCAGCAGCACTGAACAGACTGCAAGGACCCTGTCCATCCAGGCTAGTACCCAAGAATACACTGGGGAGGGTGGAATGAGTTGAAGGATGAAGATTTTATCATTAAGACTGTAATTGCATTAAATCATTTCACATTATAACCAAAGTATCTGGCTTTCAGGTCATTGCCCTGCAGAGGATCTGCTGTACAGGGAGTGCTGAGACTTTACTGCTTTTGATGAAAAGTCCCTGCAATTACAAGATTCCTGGAAAATGTCAGATTTCAAGAAAGCAGCATTTTCTGGTTGAAAGAACAGTGCAGGGCAGTTCCAGCCAGCACTCACTGTGAGATCCCCTTTCTGCAGAGCAGGGATTCAAGGCACAGGAGGTGATTTTCACTAGAGTCTACAGCAAACCAAACTGCAGAAGGAGAATCCTGTCTGCAGTGTTTGCTTCAGGTACACAAGGGCAATTCTCATCAGCAAGAAAGTCATTATTTAACATAATCTTTATCTTCTCCTTGAAGGGAGAATTGGGAAGTGGCCAAAGGTTTTGTTTCCCACCCACCAACCTGCCCCCAAAGTCATCTTATATTTTCTCATTAGCTTTCCTGTAGGACTCTCCCACCAGAGGATTTGGATGCATCATAAAAATTAATGAAGTAACTTTGCCAGCAGCTCTATGACAACAAAGTATTACCCCCACTTTAGGTATTTTAAAGATGCAGACAACAATACAGGCTTGTGTTGGATGCCCAATATGAGGAATGTGAGTCTCATCAGTTTCTAGGGTGCCTGGTGTTTTTATGCTCTGAGAGCAGCTCCCAGAAAATTCTATTAAAGACATGAATATGAATCACTGGGAATACAGATGTGATTTATCCCCATCCTATCCAATGTCAGGCACCTAAGAAAAGCTAAATTAGGCCTTTATTTGCTCTAACCTTCCTCTGTAATCTCTAAAGAGAAATAAAGCAACTTGTGTCTACATGGCTGTGCAACACCCACCTTGGGTCTCCTCTCCATCTCTCTTCCTCTTAGGTGTGGAATGAGTTTTCTGAAATGTAATAATGAGCGTATTTCCAACAGATTTTGTGATTCAGCTTCTCCTATTTCAGCACTCCTTTGTTGCTCTTACAGAGTCAACAGGGCTTCCAAATGGACTGGCTGCAGTGCAACACTCCCTGTTATTGTACTTTTGTATCTTTACTTTTGATAATGCCCAAGCCTACAATAAAATGTCAGTCTGTGCTCCAACAGATTGATAATTATGAAGGACCTACTTATCTGTCTAATAAAAGAGTGATGAAGATAATGAGAAGATCTTGCCTTTGATACTATTCATTTATCACAAAGATGTTAATTAAATTCTGTTAAATCTTTGATGGTCTGGCTATTTGCAAAGGAGGACTGTCAGTGGTTCTGGCCATGAGCTTAAGGTGTGGTCTCCAGCAAGGAGGCAAAAGTACTTTTTTCCTGAATAAGCACTTTTTTAAGCCACAAGGTGTGTATATGCCAAGCCTTGGTTTGCAAAAGCACATGAGGGCAGCAAGTGCCTGTGTGACTAGAATTGCTACCAAGGTTGCAGATGCAAGAAAATCAGCATGCAAAAGGAATGCATCAAATAGTCTCAGCTTCTTCCTTGGAAAGACAGACCCAAGGAGTCACTTGCAAAATACAGCCTTAAATTTTGAGCTGCTGCAGCTGCAATCTGCAGACTGAGGCTTTCAAAATGCAATTAAAGGGTAAGTTGAACAGGAGGTAATGAGTGTGATATGTACTTTATAGCTAAATAATTAACAAAATAATTTGAAACGACTGAAATACTCATCGCTTTAAATATTTATAAATTAATTTTTGAAGTCACTGTATAGTATTGAATTATCTTTAAAAGTCCACCAATCTAGGACCTCTCAGTTTCATTTCTGCTTGTTATTACAGTTATTAATGCTCCAGAAATGACAGGTGCTTGGCAAGAGAGATGAAATGCAGCTTCCAAAGCAACAACAGCCACTAATGCTTCTGCACTAGTGCAGGGTCAGCTCCTCTGCCAGCAGTCACTGGAGGAAACCCAGGCTCCTGTATATCATCCCGAGTGATAAGTTCAGAGCTAGACAAGCCATGCTGAGCTGTGCCAAAAAAGGCCCCAAAGCACCGATTCCTGGCCCCATCAGTGTTAGCAACAACTCTGTTGCTGACTGTCTGATAAAGGGGCAATCCTTGCTGGACCATTCAGCAGACACGGTGTGCCTCTGTGAGAGACTATAGGTGACAAGAAAGACCAGCTCAATAGAATATATTGTCTGAAGCTGTACCTTACTCCTCCTTGTCCCCACAGTAGTCTGCACATTCTAGCAGGAATTTTACTTGTCTTTATTTTTCCTAAAATAAATTAAAAATATGAATAATGTGGTTGGTGACATTCCCACTCTGGCACCATGTTACCACGCAAGAGGAGACTCATATCTGCTCTCCTACATCAATAACTGAAAACATTCAGCATGGAACACAGCCAGTTTGTTGGATATGCACAGTTCTTGCTCACGAATGCCACAGACACCAGAGCATCTCATGTTCCTCCTACATGTCCCCCCTGCAAACATGACATAGCACTTGTACAAGAGCACTGATCCTTTTTCAATACCCCTGCATTATGTAGTTCCTTCACTTCCCTTTGATACTTATTTCTGATAAATACTTTGTATTCATGTAGCAGCAGGAGACCATTACCCTTTGACAAGAGTCGGCTTTCATTGACATTATCTCTAAATTATTCTCATTTGATGTGACTCAAATGGGTTAGCCACTTAAAGAGGCTTACATGGCAGTGCTTAGAAGAACAACAGAAGTTGTCAGACTATTTTCTTTTATATCAGCTAGTGAAATCTAATCATCAGTTTGGTTTTTTTTTTTAAAAAAGGTATTTCTGTGTTTGTAGGTATGTGAATATCTGGAGCTTAAATCTTTACAGAACAACAGGAATTAAAGGTCAGTTTATGACTCACAAAATAAATAGTTTAATCTAATTTCCTTAGAAGGTTTAATAGTTTAATCCAGAACATTGCTTTAATCTCTTGCTTTAGTTTTGGACTATACTCAGATAGAGTTGAATACTCTAATAGAATGGATAATAATGTATATGAACAGAGCACTTCCAAAAGGAGACACAATGAGATACAACCAGTGAATAGGATAGTTTTGTAAAGATACTTCTCAAGAGAAGAGATCATTCTTCTAAATAACCATCTTTTTAAAGGGTGCTCTCATTGCCTCTGCTCCTGAGCAGTTCTGGTCCATCACAGCCCAAGCCCATTGGGAGATAAGCGCTTAAGAGATGCAGATCACCATCTGTCTGGGGATGTAGATTACCTGAACTTCTCTGCTTTTCACTCACACTTTCTGGCAATTTCCTGTCTTGACTTAATCTTTTAAAAAGAACTCATTTAAATAATGATCCTTCTCTGACAGTCAATTGCTTTCTCCAAGTGAGCTGATGTAAATCGAGTAGGTGGCTTGTCATCATATCACAGAAACATCAGCAAGATGCAGCAAACTTCATCAGGCAGCAATTAATCTTTTCAGAACATTTTATGTGGTTCATTTGCTAGTGCCTCTACTGGTTGCTCCCACACAGTGAAGATTTCTCTTCATGATTACAGATGTTACTCAGAACAGTTTTAATACTTCTTCTTCCCTTAGAATCACTCTATTTAAGGGATTATTTGTTACATGTATGGGCAACTTAAAAAATCAGAAATAATCTGGAAGGCAAGACATACCCTTTTCCAGTTCAGAAAGGGCCTGTGTACAGAATGCCATCCTCTCAGACACTCTATACAAATTTATTTATTTATTTCTAAGAATGACAGTTAGTGAGAAAACTGTAGCAAGGATTTGGTATTTGAAGTCTGACCTTTGAATGGGAAACAACAGCTGGAGCAGTTATTTCTTGTCTTTGAATAAATTAAAGTAATCCCTAGAGCTAGGACTGCAGTTTGTATTCTCAAGAGCCCCAAAAGGCCTTTCTGCAAGTCTCCTCTTAAAGTTTTTACTGCAGCAAACACCAGCTGAGTAATTGCCTGTAGTTATTCTTTTAACATTCATTGCAACAGAGTGGAACCAAAAACAGGTCAGATGCTTTTGTGGTAGACAGTCCCTATAACAAGCTGATATAACAGAGAGCCTGAGGAAGGCAGAGCACAGGTACAGACACCCTCCTGGTACCAGCCAGCTCACCTGCGGTGGCACAGACAGCAAAGACCCACCTGGAACTCCCAGCACAAGGCCCCAGCAAGCATCCTGGCCTCTCCTACCCTCAAAGGCGTCTCCGTGAGGATGATTTCTTCCCAGATTATCACTAAGGAGGTTTTGATGCAAGAATCCATCACAGGAGATAGTTTAGATGCTGGGAGGATAATCCCCATCTATCTGCTTTAAAAGGGAAGGAAATAAAAATGCTCCCTCTAAATCTCAGAGGCACATGGGTTTGTTGGGCTGAAAAGCACCGAGGCATTGGCTCCTTGATCTGAAGGCAGAGAGAAAGGGCAGTAGTAACCTGAGGCAGGGGGAATAACAGCTACAGTGAGGACTGATAACACTAAAAACTGCAGTGCCAGCATCCTTCCACTGCAAAACAAGCAAACACTTTACATCCTTCCCTTTACTCTTCAGTGTTTCCAAATATTTCTACATGTCATTACTTTTATGCTGAGGAGCAGGACCACTGATCTCCGTATTTCAGCTGTGAACATTTTATAGAGAAGAAGCTGCTCATCAAGATGACTTACGAAAGAGTATCTCATAAACACCCAACAGCATACATCATCAAAGAAAATGTGTGACCATGAGCTGATGATCAGATGTCAAAGAAACAATAAGATCCAAGCTGCTACCACTGAAGAAAGAAAAAATTATACTGAAATGAGACACAGATGTTTAAGAGTTCAGGTAAATGACCATGGGAACAGAACACCTTGGGAGTCTGAGTGGGAGCTGCACAGATTTATAAAAAAACCCCAAGCTACTTCAAACACAAGCTTAGTTGTGCTTTCTTTTTTTTTTCAAGTTATGAATTTGAGGAAGGTATAAATAATTACAAGGTTTCACCTGTGCAAAATATGATACATAAAATCCTGCCTTTTTGCTTACATCATGCTGCACACAAATGTGATGCTTCCTCTAGATGACAAGAAGATGAAAAGGGAGTGCTCTTCTAAACAAAGACACTGACAGTGGGAAATTCAGATCCTTCCACCAGAAAATCCATCAAAGACAAGACCCTCAAATCTTTTTCTCCTTTCACTGTGGAGAAGGAGGAACCATAGAGCTTCATCTTGGTGAGCACCTTTACAAGCACCTTCAGATTTCAGAAGTTTGAAGAGAGCAAATTTCTTACAATTTTGCAGGACATTAAGACAAGCCTTTCAAATAACCCAGGACATTCCTAACACCCAAAGTTTTATTCATGCTCTAAACAAATTAAGTCCATATGAAAGTTTTGCATCCAATGTCCATTCTGCCCTGATGAAAAGCAAATACAATATTTATTCACTTATGTAAGATAGTCTCCTCTGGGCACTGGGCCCAAGTATAACAATCATCCACTATTGACGAGATGGCTTTGAACCAAGCCATCTTGATGAAGTATTTCTCACAGCCTCATTTACAGCTGAGTATCAGCCAAACAACCCAGCTACAAACAGAAACTCCAGCAGGAATTGCTTAAGCACCCTGGTACTTCGGAATTGAGGTTTGGCAGAAGGGTGAGAACCAGAGAGATATCCTTTATGCTGCAGTCTCTTGAGCTTTTTGATGAAAACTGAGGCTTGCAAGGTAATTTCAAGCCATGTAACACACATATGAATAGCTATTGATAATGCAGACAAGTCAAATTAAACAAGCTAACTAATATTACAAACAAAGACATCCATGGCTGTATGTCTACTCCAATCATTTAGGCTGAATATCTAATTCATGCCAGAGCTGGAGGAGGAATCCATGTTATTGTTATTGATTTATTTTTAACTCTCACATTATAGCAAGGGTCTTACAATGAGATAGAGAGACACGTCTTTTAGGGGGTTTTGACAGCATCAGTCATAGAATTTATTTAAATAAGAAGCCTCCCATTTTCTTCAAGAACATTTTAAGCTTTTAAGTGAAGCAGAAATCTCTTTAAAACAATATTAATTTTTCTATTTTTCTTCCAAAATGGAAATTTGCTCACAGTTCTTCTTTAGTGAGCAGACACTGACAAAAAGTTTAGGTGTTCTTTTAAATGTTTGTAGCTCTTTGGCTGCACATCAAGGCATATTTCTTGGGAATCTCATGCCACACAGCCTGCCGAGACCCAAAAAGCACACTTGAAATCTGGAGCACAGGCTTTCCACCTCACTATATTCTCCTGGCAAGCACACATCATTCCCTGTGACAGATGTGGGGGTCTATGTAAGGAAACCAGAGACCACAGGCAGACCTACACAGACCTATCCAGGTACCTGATTTGGATTTGACAGAAGGCCATTGCCTTATCCCTGCAGAACATCCCTTTGACAGCTCAGATCTAACCTAAAAGGCACTTGTAACTCCAAATAGCACACACCTCCTCCAGTGCTAAGCATTGCCAGAGAGGAGCCTTGAGAGCAAGGAGGAGCAATTTTAGTGAGGATAAAGATGAAAGCTAAGAGCAAGAACACGGAGAAGAAACTTTGCATGGATGCTGGCAACCAAAACACAGTCTCCTGCTCTCCTTCATCAGATCCTCTTTTCTGGAATCTGGAAACACAACTGGAGCAGCATCAGATGGTGCTCTTTTCCATCTCCCTGTGTTGGAGCAGCTGCAGCGTGGTGGGAAAGGGGGAGTGGGCTGCTGCCCACCACCTCTCTCCACAAAAACCCCTGTGGTTTGTTCAGCAGCAGAGCAGCAGGTGGCACTGGCAGTGTCATCCGTAACAAGAATAGATTTAACTCATAAGGCACCGGTGCCTGAGCTGACACAAGCGTTGCTGAGTTTCTGTGAAGTGCAGAGAGGAGAGTTTTTTAATTGCCTTATACCTCAAGGACATCAGTTTTCACTCAAAGGTCAGGAGCATCGAAAAGCAACCCATTCCTGATGCAACCAGCTTGAAAAAGATACAGAAAGGATTAAGCCACGGTGCCTGGCACTGACAGGCAGGGGAGGGGCAGAGTTGGGTAAATGTTTGCTGAGATGTGGCAAATGCAAAATTGATTTTCTTCTTCATTTAACACGTTTTTCACTCTCTTTCCCCCTTCTCCTCCCTTTTATGATTAAATTTAAAAACAACAGTGACTTCAAGATGCAAACACATTTAAAAGTTTAAAGGAGATGCACGAGGAGAGGAGGTTGAGAGAGGAAACAGATGCACATCCAGCACTGTGAGAGAGACTTCTGAATTAGGAACACTGCAAGGATGCAGACATGGTTTGAAAAGGGATTCCCTGAGGAAAGAGGAAGGCAATGGTCTTGGTTTGAGCACACTCCAGAGGATCTGAGCTCCTGATTCCTCTGATGTCATCCTCTGATGACATGAACACAGCTGACAAGTCAGGAGGGACTGCGCGCTTTGTTTAGTTTGACTTGCACAAGTCTTTCTCATGCTCGTTTTGCTTTAGATATAGCAAATGAAGATTAATTAGACATCTTCTGGAAGAGGAAAAATCCAACATAGATTTTAAATGTAACAGACTTTTCAACTGTCTTTTCACCTGGCAAAAAGCTGGGAATGTTCTGCAGATCTGTAATGTTACTCTCATTTATAGCACAGCAGGAATGTCCTTGCAGGGGCGAGGTGGGGAGTAAAATTGGTTGGGGATATTTAAATCCCAACTTTCCTTTCTGACTCCACCATTTAGAGCTGATTGGACATGCAAATCAAAACTAGAACAAACAGGGTGGGGTTCAAGTTTTTAGCTTTTTTTTTTTCCTTTTTTAATTACTTACACACACCATTACTGACCAAAAACATCTGTAAAACAGAAGGAGTTGGAAAGTCACATTCAGCAGCAAGTCTGCAAAGGAGAAATACCTTTTTCTTTTCCATTCAACTATTCCATTACTTGGAATATTATTTTTTTTAAACTTCCCTTAAACTCACATTTCCACTTCCTTTGCCTCCTTTACAACAGTTTTGCAATTTTGGCTCTGCCAAAGTTTTTTGTTTGGAATAGCCTGGGACATCATCACTCTTGTGGCATATGAGCCCCTTGGCCTGTGCCATCAATGTTTCTTTCTACACTTGCCATCCCTAGAGAAGCTCAGTTTAATCCCATGCAGGTTTTTCCCAGCCATCCAAATTAGCCCAGAGAAGACAAATCATGTGGTGCTTATTAGTCATCTGAATGCACTGCACACTGTTAGTGCTAAGCTGAAAATCTCACCTATACGGAAGGCAAGTAACAATGTAGAGGCAAAGGGAGGTGACCCACACTCTCATCCTGACAGAACAGCTCACCTTGGGTCAGTTCTGGCTGGCAGGTGTGCAGTGGTCCCTTAGACCTGACTCAGCACAGGTTTACCATCACTATGTAATCACATAATGATTACTTATTTTAAGTTTTGCAGGCCAGGGTGGCATCCCCAGTTGGGTTTGGCTCTGCAAAACTTCTAACAAATTAATGTCTCGGCAAGGCTTTTCAGGGGAACAGCAAAGCAGAGGTGATTACTAGAAAAGCCCCAGTTCCCGCACATTTAGCACAGCAATGCCTGGTTTTCGACTCCAGTATAAAACACAAACCCTCAGAACTCTCATTTCCCTTTCCAGCTGCAGCTCAAAACAGTATTTCCAAAGGCCCCTGCACTATATAAATCATGCATGAAAAATGACAGAGACCAGAGTGCTACTGGACATGTACGTGCCCAGGAAACTTCACCACGTCAGCCACAGCAGTCCTGGGGCCTCAGTTCCTCCCCATGTCACAAGCATTTAAATTATCTGCAACCTGGCAATGGGAAAATGATGTAATCAGCTACTTGTGTATATGTAGCATCATTGCATGCTTAACATCTCATAATGTCTTTTGTAAGAACCAAGGTAAGGTAAGGTCAACTTCCAAGCCTTTCTTATACTGCCGTACCTAAAATAAAGTTATGTCAGTGAAAACCTGAATATGGCAAGATATCACTCATAGAATGCACTCCACTGGGTCTGGATGGTGGGGATTATGAAGCTAATCGTGTGCTCCATCGAAATCCAGATAATGCTGAAGAAGCTTCCTATTGGCAGATATATCATCTGAACCGGAAGTGTCCTCACAGGACTGTAGTGGACTGAGCTGCAATGGGTTTTCAAAGTTCCAAGAAATATTTCATGTCAGAAAGCTTCCTGAGGAAAAGTGTTTTCCACACTGCATGAACCATGCCAGTGCAGTTGCAAAGTTCAAACTCTACTCTGTCCTCCAGCTTGAATTTCTGAGCAAAGATGAGCTCAGAGCTTATGCTTAGGCTTGGCTCTGCCTCAGGATTTGCCTTTGGGATTGCTCTGTCCATATGCTCCCTCCTCTTTTCCCTTGAGAGCAGGAGACATAAACCTGCTTCAGTGAGCCAGCAAAATCCAAATCCAGCAAGAAGGTGGGATGTTTCTGGCAAAGAGGAGCCATGTCAAAGCACTCTCCAGTATCTCCCTGCCAAAAAAAGAATTTTGTTAGCCTGTCTCTTGCTCTATGCTGATATATTTCTTCAGCAAGGGGAGTTCTCCGTGTGCTTATTAACTGTCTCCAGGAGGCTTTTGGCAAATTACATTGCCATCTTCCTCCTTGAATGCATCCTACTGAAATCTGTATTCCTGTCACCTGCCCCCACCTTTCTTGGTGGCAGCTACTCTGTTCTGCTGTTCTTTCACTCTGCATTCCCGTTAGACTGGCAATATCTGCATAATATCTTTGGGGGAAAAGAGCTTTTGAAATACAGCTTTTGTTTTAATGACAGAACAGCATATGCTGTCACTCCTCCAAGCATTTTCTAAGTAGCGATAATGCTCTTAACTTACTTAAGTACAGTATTTTTCCACCAAGGCTCTTTTTGTAACCATGCTCCCACCTCATTTTCTTTTGGTAGATGCAGGCAAACAGGGCACATGGAAGCCAAAATGATGCAGGTTGCAACTCAGACAGACAAGAACAAGTCAGGGATGGCAACAGACGCAAAAAGTTGGACTGAAAAATAAATCAGGGGAGTCTGACATTAGAAGTCTTTGGAACAGTTACAAATACTACAAACACAGCCTGGACTTACTGTGCTTTCATGTTTTGTGCATGTGAAACATGTCCAATTGTTAAAGGATGCTGTGTGCAACATCCACTGAAGCTGCACGATCTCCTTTCGTGCTATGTGGTGGCTGGATATGGAAGTGCCTTCAGATACAGGACAGGCTCCCATTGCCAGCTCGTCATTTGCTTCCTGACAGCTCACAGTGCAACTGCAGCGCTCTGACCCACAGACCCACCCCCGGCACTCTGCCCTGCGACTGTCTGCCTCTGCTGCCAGCACATGGCATTACTGTCCAGGGGTGAAGTTCAAGGCTGAGACATCTACTCTGCTGGTAGCTCACCCAGGAAAGACCTGTGCTTGCGTCTGTACCACTAACACAGGGAGCACCGTCCCCTGCCAGCACACTTGTCACCTGCACACAGGCAGGGACTGACACCTGCGGCCTGGAACAAAACCTGTGCAGCACGGAGAGCAAAGGGCAGAGGGTGGATCACAAGACAGAAAAGCTCAGAAGCCACCTCCACACTGCTGCCCAAGGAGCTTCCCATGGTTCACTTGCACACCTCTCCTGTTTGATGGCATCTTTCTGCCTCTTCTGGCTGTGTGAGCAACTGTGATTCCAGATGGTATCTACTCCCATGTGAGTCCCACTCAGGATGCTTACACACATGTTTTGACTTGTTTTGTTTAGACTTGCAGTATCATCCCTGGCTGGACAAATGCAAAGTGACTTATTGGCAAAGATTTTTTTAAATTATTGAGTTATTTACTGCCTTTAATACAGATAGGAACCTGCTCATTAGCTTTGATTACAAGTGACCATGTCTGATTTAAATCAAATTTGACCTTCAAATTCAAAACACAAAGAGAAATGACACCAACAATAAACCCAGTAACAATGTTTGTCAGTCCTAGGCGTGACAAAAGGAGCACAGGACAGAAGTGAGCTTTTCTGCAGAGAAAGAGGGCTTTCTTGGAGCTTCCTCTTCCTATGTGGACAGATGTTTGTTCATTTCCCCACTGATTCCAGGAGTAAACAGGTACAGCATGTGCAACAGCTCTAGAAAATCCCATTATAATATACACACAAAAATATCAGGCATCAGAGAGAATGATCTTTCTGTATTCCCTTAATATAGTGACAAGAAACCTCCTCAACTCATCAGGCTCGCTTATATTCCCATATTTGTTTTTAAATGAAGGTGGTCGGCACCAGTTCCAACAAACTGCAAATCTTAGAGCTCTGCTCTGGTGTGCAGGTGACACCCCTCTCAGATGTGCATCTGGCTCTAGGGCTTTCATTTATTTCAGAAAATAGTTGAAGTGAAAACAGAGACTGGAGGAGTTCCAAAGGCCTCAAAATGTTACCCTTGTTATTAAAGTAAAGGGAGAGAGTACAGGAAACTGGCTGAGAAAAGGTCAAAAGTTTTCTTGTGAAAGAATCAAATTGCACTCTTCTTCTCCAGCTGTGACTTGCACTGTTGTTGACACTTTCACTAATAAAAGGTGAGGAACATGCTGGATGTACCCCAAAACAAGTCTGTGTATTAGGGAGATGGGATTTCCTCCCTCTGATGTCCAGGTAAGGAAACGTTCCCACCCGACAGTTGCTTGTGGATGTGCTGCCCACATAAAAAAAGATGACTCAGGAGTGAGTAGAGGAAGGTGTGGAGTGACTGGAGGTGGTGCTAGCATTGCCACCCCTGAGGCTCTCCTTTGCAGGCAAGTGTAGGCTGATGAAGAAGTAACAACCACATCCACCCCCACAGGGGTGACTGGAGAGGCAGCTCCTCAGCTTAGAGGAACACCCAGCTTGGATTTGACAGTCAGAAGTAGCAGTTTGTGACACTAGAAAAAAGAAAAAAGCCCATGGTCTGGAAAAGATTTGGCCCAGACTGGTCCTGGCAAAGCTGCATGACCCAGAGATGTAGCAGTCAGGCAGTGCAGGGGAGCTGGCTGAGGGCAGGCAAAGTTGCTCCAAGTATGTGCTTAAACAGGGTCACCCAGAGTTAATTTTTTCCATTTGCTCTGTCTATGCCATTCTAGGGTTTGTCTCCCTCAAGGAGTTCCCAGACAGAGTTGCCAGGGGATGGTATAAGCTTGGCAAAGAAGTCTGACCTGTTATCCAGATGATCCAAAAACGATGCTTGATTTTTTTCTTATTTATTCACAATAGACTTTCCTCCAAGTTTGAGGTCTCTCTGAATAACACTCAGGCAGGACTGAAAGGTGGGATAGATTGGGCTCCTTCCCTCTCTGACAAGTTCCCTTGGCTGACAGCGACAATGCCTCCCTCTGTGGGAGGCACAGGCGCCAACAGGTCCTGGCGATGTCACAAGTCTTCACTGCCTCACTTCAGGGTTTTGCAGTAAACTATAATAAAAAGGAAGCTAAAGCCTTCTAATGGCACCTGGTGTTTTGCTTTAATCAGGTGGTAATGCCTGCAGGCACAGTGTGCCAAACCCACACAGAATTGCCCCTTTCCATGCAGCCCTTCCAGGAGAGAGCTCCCTGCACCTTTAGCTGAATCACTGAATAACCCTGAGCGATAGAAACATGAGAGACTATTTCTCCTATTCTTCCAGTAATACTCCTGGGCAAATCCCAGATCTGAAAACCCTCCCAGACAGCCAGACACCCCCAGGGTAAACCTCTGCATTGCTGCCTCACACAGGGATTGCTCCTACAGTCCTCAGCAGAAGCCATCACACAATATCCTGAGAAAGATTATAAATGTTTGATCTACTTAATTCATGCCTCTCCCCCAAACTTGTTCCAAGTACATGATCACAAACAAACTCCAAGCAGAAAGAAGGGTACCAGAACACCTATCGGTTTCCAAAATCCACTTAAAAATCCTGTATCTAATTTCAAAATGTATCTAATCTATAACAGATTTGCTCATAAAATACTCCTGTTCACTTGAATCAGTCCCAAACTAGACCCAGTGACTAAGTCATAGATATTATATGTAACTCTTTACTTGTCACCATAACACCCCAGTGTTGTCCCTAAAGCAGAGTTCTTTCACCTGGTCTGCAAGAGCCAAGCAACACGGAATTGAACTTTTCACCATTCTGGAGAATAGAATGTCAGCCTTCTAACACTGCTGGCAGACCTTCTAGGAAACATGCACAGCCTGTTACACAAAAAGGTAGCAGAGAAAGACTGATACATGAACAGATGGCTGGTCGCTTGCATTTATATAATAACAAAATTCTTAATGCATGTGTGGTGGCCTTGGTCCAGTTCATTATACTACCATTTACACATACAAATTTTCCTGAGGGTGTGGTTTTTAGTATTATAATCATCTAAGATAACTCTAGGTTATATTTTCATCCTGTCAGCTACCACCAAGTTATTATTTAACCTTACATTCTATTGCAGTTTCTGCTTGAGTCTATTTGAACAATTAGTTGTCAACAAAATAAGGATTTATAGTATTCTGTTCCTGGGGACTCCTCACTGCTCCATTGTGCTGGCACTTTGTTATCACAGTTTCAAGACCAAACCATAGCTGCTGTGAACACTTTTTGTGGCCTTTTAACCTCATTGGACATCACAGATGCAGCAGTTTCAATCTAGGACTGCATGGTCTGTGTGGATACTTGAGCCCAACTCCAGTCCTTTTCCTGCAGTATTAGGCCCCTCTGACTAGTGGCTCCCATGCACATTTGAAGCTGTTCCTATGTCAGGACTGTGCTCTTCACCCATCTCCGTACACACACCGATTCCTTCTTAAACAACAAGTTGAACTGTTTGTACGAGAGGTACTTTCGTGGTTTTAGCTATAAATCAGAGAAAATTTAATACTTCTTTTTCAGGTATTGAAAAGCAATTCTTGTTCTCCCATCACAGAGATTTACAGCTCTAGGGCTGTACCTCTTGGGTGTCCTCTCCACGCACTGTGGCTGTAAACAAGCTTCACAATGTGTGAGCTCATGTGCTGCTGCACTCAGGAGTAAGCAGAAACTCTGGGAGCAGCTTCTCACCTGTGCTGGGCTACGGGAGTCAGACAGGTCGCTGAGCAGCACAAACCTGTGCTGGGCTTGGGTTGATCCTGTGACGGGGGAAAGCAGGACTGTGCAAGTCACTTATACAGAGAGCAAGAAGTCACCTTTGTCCACTCAGCCCCTGGGAAATTGTCACCAGGGCAGACACCTCTCCTGTCCCCAGTGCGCATCAGACTCTCATTAATGCCATCCTACTCCCCTCTTCAAGTGGTCCGAGCTGGTCCAGAACAAAAGCAGTGGAACATGGAGCCACACATCCCTGCCCAAAAGGCAAAAAAGATAAATGTCTCTCGACTTGATTTCATCTCTCTTTCTCCAGAGGCAGGAGCAGCAATTCCATGTGAAATCACAGTGTGACATTGTGAAGGGTATTGGAGGAGCTCCTTTTGCTTTTAAAGTAATAAAACAAAGCAGACCTTAACAGCAGCTTATTCCTTCTGCAGACACAGGCAAATGAGGAAGAGCCTGAGCAGCTCAGAGAGGCTTACAGCCGGTCCCACACCATGAGCAGATCAGACTCCCCCGTTTCACTGAGACTCCCTGGGGATCTGGGTCTCACTTTCCATCGTCTGCAGTGGAGACTGATTGTTCTCCATCACTCCCATTTAACAATGGCATAAAAATACCAATTTTTTTGTTACCCCTCCAAGTCTGAAGGAAGAACTGGGTTCTACACCAGGATTCATTTCTCGCCTATCTCCTAAGCCTGACACTGTTCGCTCGCAAAACATCACCACAGACCATCCCTGTCCATGGAGAGTCAGGAACTGGACTGTGCACTCCTGGGTACACAGGTGGGATAAAAGTTTTTAAATGTGAGTTATCTGCCTTCCTGAATCATACTAATCTCCTTTCCTATGGAAGGCATCTGAACCATTTTCCAGTGCTTGCTTTTTCTCCCTCTTGCGACTTCTGAAAAAAACAGGATGTTTATTCAGACAGACAATTAGAGGAACAGTAAGTCCCCACCAGGTTACGTGACAGTTTTTCAGGGTCCCAAGGCCCCCAGGAAATGGTGCAGGGATGATGGATGAAGGTGTGAAACAGAATTGTCACTCCACAGCCGAGGCATTAATCAACTGTCAGGCTGGCTGAGGAGTGTGGCAGGCAAGCCTGGAAAAGGGGGCACCACACTTTTAGTGAGGCGCCCGCTTCTGGCACCTCCTGCAGAAAGAAAATGCTCCAGAAGTAACTACAGCTATGCACAAGAAGCAAATGGTCCTGACAGTTCCCTGGGTAGTTATTCCTAGAGAAAGCACTCATTCTTGCATTTCAGAGAAATTTGCTCGCAAGCCCTGCTCTGCTCCCCAGAGCCATCATCAGCTGTGGCAAGTGACTCCAGCTCTGTCAATGGGAATGCTCACGAGCACACCCAGCACTGACTTCATACACTTCCTTTTTATTAAATATTTTTATTTCCAGTTTGCTGTAAATTGCATTTGAAGGCAATTTTTAAAAAATATTTTTAGAATTTTTTTTTTAATTTAAGGAATTTTTAAAATATAACCAAAAAACATGTTGCAGCATAAATGGTCTTATTCCTCTTTAAAAATAGGAATCAAATGTTTTGCCACTTGAAAAAAACCTCCCTTTATTTTGTAGTGAAACTATACAGCAAGAGCTAATTTAACAAAGAATTTAGTTCTTTTCAAAACTCAACTGTTATTTGAGGTCCCTACATCTCAAAAATACTAACACATACTGAACAAAATCTGTAGCAGGCAATCAACACAACTTCTGTGGCCAAATAGGTGTCATCCGAGATCTCTGGGAGTAGTTATTTTCTGTTCCTTCCTCCTTCATGTCTCCCTACCCTTCATTTTCATCTTTCCCCCAAGTTCACCCATCTGTAGCTTCCCTCAGCACTGGATGTAGTGTTCCCACTAGCCTGCAGACTCAGTTCTGTTGTACACTACAATAACAATCTGTGATGGGTATAATATTTGGAAAATATTTTTAAGACATTCACATTCAAAATTCCTCTTTGAAGAACGGAAGGGATAAAGCCTCAGTACATGTCAACTTCAAATTACAACTTTTGTCTGGAGAATTTAACACGGATTGTCGAATCAGTTAATATCCACTATAGCAGGCTCAACCCTGCTCCCTTGATGTTAACAGGACTTCAGTGTGAGATTTCAGCAGGACCAGAGAAACAGATATCTCCTGCATATTTTTAAAATAATAAGCAGACATCTTTGCATGGGCATTGATGACAAGAAATTGCCAGATCAAAAGCCATGAGTCATATTACTGAAGTTCTGGGTTTCATGGCACATCTGATATCACTGAGCAAGGAGAACAAGCTTGATATCCCCTCATCCAGAGATATTAAGTTTTCCAGCTGGGTCTCAGAAGAGATTTGAAGCATCAGATCACCACAGCTGACAGGTTTAAATCAAATATCTGCTGAGCACAGCCCAGAGGGATAGTGTCAAAAGAGAGAGATTAGGAACATCTTCTGCTCTCTGGCCAAGAGTGGTTCTTATTTGGTGCTGACATGCTCTGGTCTCAGACACACTCTGAGGCTTTGTTCTTTTTTTGCTCTTTTTCGCGACTGTGTTTTAGAAAAGATCTGCAGCCCAATAAATGAGTTTCAATAGCCTGCCAGGATCAAGGAAGGGCAGACACAATGCACAGCCTGCCCCATGTTTGTGCCATGCTGGTCAGGCAAGCCTAAATTCCTGAGCAACCTGACAAATTTTGAAAAGACTTCAGCGGCAGCTTTTGCATTGCCAGTGTCCAGACAGACTTAAAGCCCAGCACGAGTGAAAATCCTGTAAGAAAGGCACAAAGGGTGGAAAACCTCTCCCAAAGGTTCAACACAGCCATATTCCATGGACGCCTCATTACTGCAGCCCTGGTGAACCAGGAAAACTGCTGCCAGAGGGATGCAAAGCCTGTGAGGACTCCTGAGGTTCTGCTGCCATCCTCCTCCTTCAAGTGAGTCCTTCCAGAGCATTCCAGGTTCACATTTAATTATGTGGGTCATGACAAACAGAGCAGAATCACGAAGCTTGTAGACCACACTGGAAGACAACTTTCAACTCAGCACTCAACAAATTCCTCCAACCAGAAACTTTGACTTTATAACTCCTTTTCCCACCTCATCTTTCCTCACTGAATAAAATACAATGGTTTGCATTCTGCCTTTTGCCTTCATCACATGGCACTGAGGGAGGCACACACATTTTACATGTATAATGCAGCCAAGCAGGAATAGTCTTGACAGTCCTGATTCAGCTGCCTACAGCCCTGTCAGGGGGAGCCTACAACGCTGTTGAGGCATGTAAGCTTCACTGTGCTGGGCTTATTCATTAACTAGATGAGGGATGGAAAATCCCTGTGCCAATAAATGGATTGTATAATCTTGAGCAAGTCTGGGATGTCTGGAAGGTAAAGGAGAGATAGCGGGTATTATAAAGCTGCCAGCAATATTTTGTATGAGATATGTAACGTTGAGAAAGCATGAGGTGCAAATATCAGCATAGGGTGGGGTGCAAGTACCAGCATATGGTGGGGGAACTCAATGATTTCCATGAGAGACATATAAAATTTGGTAGGTATGACCCGCTCTTTCTACCTTTACTTCAGCAATTACTTGCATACTATTCAGCTCCTTCTCTCCTTTTGGCTCCCAAACTAGCTATTAAAGCTAGCTCTTAAGCTCCAGGGTGAGATCTGCCTGCAACAGAAGTTTCCCTCACTAAGGCATCTTTCCACACTACGCAGACAAAAGAAGTGTCTGTCTGAAGGAATTATCACAGCAAGCAAAAGACTAATGGGACCATTCATTATCTTTAATTACATTCATCATCTTCTAGTGATTAGAACAGAGTCATAAATTAAGATACATTTAAATTTGGTACATTTGAATGAACTGGATATCCTTTGAATATCTTATAGGAAGTGAATTTGTTAGGAGTAATGATGCTGTCACCTTGACAGGGCAGAAAGGATGCTTCAGTTGTCAGGGAACTCAGAGGACACTGAGCAACAATAGCAGTGGACTTCGAAGAGGAAGGGATCAGCCTTTGTTTTGGTTCCTTATGGCTGAAGATCCCAAGAGCTCAACTCCCAGTTTTCGGCAATTTCTCAAGTACTGAAGCAAAGAGCACAGTACTTTGTATTCTGAAATATCTTGGGGTTTATTGTTCTCACAGCACAGGGACTGCAGGTCAAGAGTGTGTGTGTGGAAGGACCTCCCCCTGTGCCCATGGAGTGACAAATTCATACACAGATGTCTACAAGCACAAGGATTGCAGACTTGGGGCTGTTAATACACTCAACTCATGTAACCTAGGAACAGAAATCCGCATTAAGGCCTAGCCCTTCTTAATCCCTCATATCTTAGTGGGTGCACCATAAATTAATTCAGTGGGAAAGATTAAGAGCTTGTGGCTTGAGCTGCACCTCCCTGGGAGATGAGTGAATGAGAGGGTACATTCTTCCCCAGCTTTTACTCCACTTTTACACATCTCTAGGTCTTCAGAGAAAAGTTAAGAAAGTTACTTCCCAGAAAGAAAGCCACAGGTACAATTGTTATGCTTCTTCCATGTTCTTGCACTCCTCCAGTCATCAAACAGAAGAATTCAGATAACAGGTATCTGTCAGATAGGCAGCTGTGACGCCTCCTGCAATGGTGCTTCTAACACCATGCCTATGCTGACCACCTTTGTATGTGGTTCAGAGACAGAATAATACACCTGCATCTTAGGATGCTCCATTTCACTGTCTGGTGTCTTAGTGAAAACCTGCTTGTAAAAGATGACCCCATTTGCCATTAGAGAGAGCAGGTCTACAACATCTTCAGCTGTGCCTTGCACTATAAGTTGGCCAAGTATAAATATTGATGGTTTTTAATGTGGATTAAGGCACCCAATCAAGCTATGTCATCTCAGCAAAACACTCTGAATACCAGCTGGTGGTGATACCACTGTGATTATCAGTGATATGAATCCTGTTGCCTTGCATTTTCTGTGGACAAAGAATATGTGGCCAGCAAGTCCCTGTGACTTGGTCAGTCTTCTTTCATGGCAAAGGGACCTGCTTCTGTCACTAGGACTGTCCCAGCTAAGAATAGATGGCCGTGTGAATAACCAAAAGCTCTACTGTTATTTGTTCTTGGATACAATTTTTTGTTGGTCAATCCCTGGAGCACCACAGTGCCTTACACCGTTACAAGAGTGTTCATCAACATGTCCTACTCCGTACGTCAAAAGCCAAACAAGCCATTACTGTTCAGTGACCCACCTCTGCCAACAAAACACCTCATCACTGGCAGCAAAGAAACACCTTCTTTCCAGATTTGGATTTAGCTACATGCCAGAATTCACTCACAATCAAATTGTTCTGGGCTGCTTTAACTAGGTTTCTGTTTTCATTGGGGAAAAAAAAAAAGAAAGGAAAAGCTTAGCCAGCTAAAAAAAACCCAACAAACAAACCCAAACCAAAAAAAAAACCAAAACACCCACATGAAAAGTGATAGTTGGTACATTACTTCAGAGAGATAAAATGTTCGATCTGACTGGAACTTTTATCTTTGAATACATCTGCAGGGCTGGGATTACTTTGCAACAGACAGAATTCAGAGCAAGGCTCAGTTTTAGCAGCTGCTAAGAAATTGCCGACTGCCTTTAAAATCCCCTTTATTCCCACCACTGTCTAAATAAGACCAGTGTAGGTTGCACACATAAAAGCTCATAATGCAGTAAGCAGAAGCTGAATAACAGCATAGAATCTGAATTTAAATTATTTCAAACAATTAAAAAGAAAACCAGAGAAGAATAACCCTGCCAGCCTGAAGCAGAAGTAAAAAAAGCACATAAATAAATAGAATCAATAGAGATCATTCTCACTTGTAACCCAATAAAATAAAATGCACTAAAATAAAAAAAAAGTAAAAAACAGTCAGAAGAACACAATCTTAATAAGAAAATTACTCCAATACATTTCCTAATGAAATTATTTTGAACCAATGATTCAAAGCAAAAAAAAAATAAAAAATAGTGCTTTGTGTGCTGATTTACATGGTACACATCTGGCTTTATCTGACATTCCCCTCTGAGGTCGCAGAGTTTCACTGCCAACCTAAGAGATGCAGGACAGAAAAATAGATTCCAAGCTGCTGTAGTAAGTGGGAAAAATATTGAGTGATGATGATTGTCCTGTGGTTAACAATGGGCCAGGATAAGAATTAATTTTTTTTCAATTCCTCAATTTTCTATTTATTTAAAGTTTATTTCTTTAGACTGATGTCCTTTGAAAGGAGCATTTTAGCAGCTTCTGATGAACAACAAAAGTAAATTTTAAAAAGTACTGAATTGTTTCTAAAAAAGGCTCTCTCTTTGTTAATCTGTGCTTTTCTTTACCCTAAGTCACCAGGTGACGCCTAGTCCATATGCATTTTTCAGTTTAGGTTACAGAGCAGAAGAAACAGCTTCTGGAGAGAAGAATGACATCCATTTGCCTGAATAAGTTACCAGATCTAACTTCCTGCCCTGGACATTCAAACTGCTGTACCTTTCATCTATCAGTAACATGACTCTTTCAGCAGAGGAGATCTAGCAGCCATAGTAAAATGTCACTTTTCATGGCAGCATGCTGTACAATTCCTACTTCTTTCCTCCCCAAAAAAAGATCTCTCATATATAGCGATTACTCTACAGCCCAGACCATGAGCCCATGTATGCTGGATTGTTTTCTGTCACTAAACACACTCAAGAGAGTTTGAATAGCTCCTGATTCCCAGGCAGCTTTAGGTAACAACTCTTTTTACACCCACAATTAGAAAACACCACTTTATTTCCAATTCATGTAAGTAATCGAACCATAACTATGACCCAGCACCCTCTGAACATGAAATATTCAGCTGATCTAGGCAAAACTTCCTCCATCTGTGTTAGGGATGAAAGCACAACTCCATGCCTTTGGTGTTAGCTATTTGCTTAAAGTTTGGGTTGTAGTTTGGCTTTGAACATGCAATTTGAGATTAATAAATGCATTTATACTTCCTATTAAAAGTTCTACATACATTTAGCCTCTGAATGTGATGGCATCCTTAATTTTCTCCGTTACATCTCATTGTTAGGCTGTTTAAATTAATTTGAGAAAGCCATTAGCTTTACATTAAGGATTTCTGTGACATCTGGCAGATGATCTATAGAGGGAAGTTGTGTTCATATGGAGCCCTTTCATCAGTGCTCATAGACTGAGAAACATTATGTAAAAGAGGGACTGAACTAATGGTATTTGACACATAAATACACATCTGTGTTCATCAGCAAATCATAAGACCCCCATGGAGCAGGTAGGAGAAAATACTTAGACTGCAGAGATGGGGAAATGAGGCATGGATAGTATAGAGAAAAAAATTGGATTACAAATAAATAACACATCTAGGCACACAAACAAAAAGGGAAATTAACTCCGGTCTCTGTTTCTCATTTGCTGCTTGAAAGACAAACCCATCCTGCTTATCCCATCCATCTGATAACTGAAGTGCCTGAACTGACACAAAGAAGACAGAGTCTTAGGATTCTCTCAGCTCCAAGGTTTTAGCTTCATATAGGTACCCAACCAGCCAGGAGTTTTCACAGAGAAGAGCAACAGCTACCCACGTCAAGGCCACAGAGCCGATTACCGTCCTATTCCCTGGCAGTAAGTCAGGAGCTACCTCTGAGGAAAGAGTGCTGCTGACAAGGAGGCTATTGGCACACAGGGCTGAGAAGCCTTGTTATCTCCATCCATTACAGCTTTGATCAGGAAACAAAAACTGCATCCTCCAAGACCACAGATTTACAGACACAGATGAAGGCTGGCAAGAAAACCATATGCTTTTGTATTATGGGGGTTTTATGCCTATTTCTCTATTTTTATGAACATTAGGAAGAAAATTTCTGACTATTTAATTAATCCATATTTCTGCTTGTTACAAATATTTTATTAAGTCAGCAGAGGAAAGATTATAGGGAAAAATGAGACAGTTTAAATGTTCCATATTATGGAGAACAGTGAAAACATGTTTTAAGTTTCCTGGTTTTATAAAACACAATGGACCATGTCTGCTCCTGAGAACACTTTAAGCACACTGCACCCTGTAAGATATTTTACTTAATCATCCATATTAAAGGTCTTATTGGTACAATCAGGTTTTCAGTAGCATTTTGCATTAATGTTTAATTTTACCTTCAGTTTGGGAAAGACAAAAGAGTCTCTTAGAACAAGTAATTTGTTGTCCAACTCACTTCTAAGGGCAGGTCACTCACTTTCAGCAACTAGCAATCTCTGTGTTGCCTCTACCACAGTTACCCACATATCATTTTCCCCTTGGATAGGATTTTCCCAGCAAGAAAGCCAACACGATATATGAACTTGAAGCAAAAAACAGATCATGCACATTCCTAACTCTGCCATGATGTAGGAGGGTTTTTTTTTCCTATAAAACTTCTCCCAATTTTTTCCACCATCCAATTTTGAGATTCTTAGGAGTTAACATTAACTTTCCAAACACTTAAATTCTTGATAGAAAGCTTCTGTAGATGAACTGTATTTAATCACCAGATAAACAAGGGGTAACACCAGTCCTCTGGGCTTTCACTAACAATTTGTGCAAAGAAAACCAATCCTCCTCCTTTTCATGAGTAAGTAATAAGGTGTAAAGACCTTCCCCGGTTCTTCGTTCGCGAAGACTGGCCATTAATAATAATAAGGGCAATGAGCTCCTTACTAAAACTTCAGCTTTGCAAGTACAAACTTCAGGTTTGCAAGTATTATTAACCTCATCCCATGTGTCTGAAGGCAGAGGATAGCTCTGCATCTCTTCAGGGTCCCGTCACCAAGTCTCTGCTTGAAATATTACAGTGCGCTACAGCTTAGTCTGGAAGCCATGAGCTCAGCAGACCACTCTAGAAAACTTGTGATGCTCTAAAACTAGTTTGACATTGGTAGAAGAGACTCAGAAAAAAGTCAGAGCAAAAGCATTTAGGTGCTTAAACAGCAGTTCAGCACTCTTGAAAAGAAACAGGATTGAGAGAGATTGCTCCTTGGCATTTGGATCTGGGAGGAAGGGCCACATGACAGAGATTGTGCAAAATCCTGTTTCCATTCAGTTCAGCAGCATGAAATCTTATACCTTACCTGCATAAAACAAGAAGCCAGGGTAAACCCACCCAGTATCAATGCTTCCTCTTGACTTAGGATCAGAAAAGATGGCATAAAAGAGACAAGACCTGATAGCAAGCCGTTGACGGCCCAAGCTGTTTTCTTTCCTAAAGGAGTCAAACACAACAATGCAAACCTTGGCATTGCATCACTGCCAAACTGTGCAAAAACAAATGTGGAAGGTGAGCAAGCTCCCAGGTTAGTAACGACTTTTAGAGGAGGGCAGTAGGAGTCAAATAAGCTGCTGTAAAAATACAGACACTGCCTTGGTATCAGGGTAAAGAAAAACAACAAAACAAGAGAGGACTGCAAAGGAGATGAGGTAGTGAAAGCTTTTCATTCAGTGATGGACACAGTTTATTAGCCTGGCAATAAACCTTATTTGCTGACCGTTTGTTGATGAGATTTAAAAGCAAAAAGACTGATAGTATACAGTACATATTGCTGCTGCTTAGCTTAATACCACAGCAAGTTGAATTAAGCTCACCTTTACTTGCTGCATATCCAAACAACTTTTATCAGCAATTATGAGGCTTGATTGAACATTTGAATCCAGATTTGGAATGCACAGAATCCAAACTGCCCAACCAAGCAATTATTTATAGCAAGATCATGGGAAGAAGCTACAGATTGTTCACTTTTTCCTTTAGAGCAATGTTTTTATTTTAGGCACTGTGGTGAAGTTCACATCATCCTTAACTCCAAAGAGCTTTATGCAAGACTAAGAAGCATCAGTTTCATGCTGAAAATACTGTGTTAGGTGAGACTCTGTAGGGTACAGCCTAACAGGTTAGGAAGTACCCTCCTTTTAACAAGTACTTTTATGGGGATTTTGAGATATGTGTGTTGCCTGCCTCATCGTGACATGGAAAACTTTGGCTCCAGAAACAACAGATACTCGGCTATTTTCTGGGTCCAGGGACAAGCAGAGGTCAAAACCTACAAAAACAGAAACCCACCTTTTCACATTGTAATACTGAAGAACATTACTCCTGGTTTTTGCAGAGAGAAGAACTTGCAGAACACCTCCAGTATAACAGCACAACAGATTATAGGATAGACAAACAGAGATTGGACAAGGCTGCTTTATGGGTGTAATGAAGGAGTTTCTGGCAAGGGTAATTTCTACCAAGGTTACTCATATAGTGCAAAAAATAAGCAAAACCTCAAGTTCTTGAGGGTCCAAGAGACCTTTTATTTTTTAACCTTTTTAATTTTATTTCTTTATTTTTTGTCACTAAGGGAGGGAAAAGAGGGTGTTGCAGACCTGAACTAAAAGGCTGACTTGTAGCTGGTGGCTCAGTAATTGGTATTATGGCTCAGAATGCATCAGTAACAAACAAGTTGGAGACTGATGTTTTCATCACTTCTTACTTTGCTCTCAGCTTTGCAGCTATTTCATGCACTCTGGGTTTGTCAATTACCTTCCTGAGGTGGGACAGTGTGATTTGTTTTTAATGCACGTACAGCAAGTTTTAATAGCCTGGTTTGTTTTTTGCATTTGCAATTTCATGGGGACAGATTCAGGGACAAATACACAGGAAAGACCACATATAACCTTGGTAAGAACTTCAAAGACTTCTTCCACCCCAGCCTATAACATATCTGTTCCCAAATTGGCTCTTAAAAACCCAGCTAGCACTGCTCCCTTTGGTCTGCTGCCTTTGTGCTTTTGGTGCCTGTTGAGCTATTCTGCAGTTCTCACACTGTGAGCTTTGCCCTTCCGGGGACTGGGACTGATGCTGAGAGGTGTTATGATACATTGCAATGCTGAAACCTGGAAACCTTAGGTTGGATAGAATGAGATATTATTGAAAGGGTTGACAGAATGAGCATGCAAAGCCAATCAGAAAAAGATGCCTCAACAGAATCCTGTGAACAGATGATGAGATCCCCGTATGGACCAGGAGGCACGAGGGCAGCTTTCATGAGACATGCTGCTAGTTTCGTAGTCTGCAGTCCTAGATTTGGGATTTGTGAGGAAGTCAAATAGTGTCTCATCTATAATTCAATCCTCTTTCACTCTGTTCTGGAGTCCTAGAGTCCCAATTTCCACCCCAAAGATATAACGTGTTGTGCCTGAGGGCATAGGTACCAATAAATTGAAAGTGTCACCATTTTGTCATATTTGTCACTTTTGGCAGCAGCATGCTCATAATAGGAAAAGGAAATTAAAAGATCGAGAGCACAACCAGTCAGAGCCCACAGCATGCACAGAAGCTGGTTGGGATGATGCACACCTCTGTGTGAAATACCAATTCCCAAAGTCACTGAAATTAGTCAGAGTCAGACAACACAGATAAACTCTTAAATACACAGTAGAATGTAATTAGCATGCTACAAGTAGAGACAATGTACTGAATAACTGAATTAATCTCCATTCCTAGGATTTCTCAGTGAGAAAAATGAAAAAGAGAAGGCCTCGGTATGGGAAAGACAGAAAATAAAATATTTCAGTGAATGCACTGAAACTTTCCTGTAAATGGGCTGCTGGAATAACCCAGGCAGAATAAGCTTCAGTTTCAACTGAAGCATGAAAGTCAATAATCTTCTCCGTAGCCTTTCTAAACTCTTTGATATTCTATCACATATACTGAGCCTGAAGGGAATTAATCTATTCAAGGTGTGTGTGTGTGTCTATACTCATTATCTATAGCAGAGTACTCCTTCAAAGAGAACTAGTTGCTCAGCAGTCTGTCTCATGCTCAGCTCTAGTAATATTTAAGAAAAGCGTCACTGTCATTTATGGTATCGAGAACTTCAGCAAAATCAGGAAGGACAGAGTTTTCCTTCCTAAGAAAATGAAAGGTTGAAGGATGAAAGGTGATCCAAATTACTTTTCACCTCTCAGTTATTTGTCTAAAAAATGGATTTTTCATATACAGATTGCAATTCATTAATTATTTTGGAGCTATATGCTTTGTACACTAAAAATGAAATTGGAAATATTTCTTCTGAAAATAAGCCCAACTCACCCCTGCTGTCTTTCTCCTTTAAGTTTATTTGCAATTGAAAAAAGTGCCTGAGCAGAGTATATCCTCTTGTTCTTGGAGTACACTGTCAAGTTTTGAGTCCTGTAATTACTTTGTGTAAGTTGTTTTATTCCTGATGAAGGATTCTGTTGCGGTCCATGGAGGGTGCCTTTCCATCTGGGCATCAATTAATAGAATCTCCAGGCTAAGTCTTGTGGTTTCAGGACTGCCCTAATTTTCGCTTGACAGTAATGAAACTGTCAGAATAATTCTTATCTCAGTATAAATAATCTCTCTCAATCAATGCTACACAAAAAGTACGACTGTCATTCTCTGAACTTCTCTTATACAAGGCCCACACTGTTAGCGATAGAATCAAATAGAAAAAGCCATTAAGGGCAGGCAGGTTTGCCCCTAACAATGGATTAATTAATAAATACTTTCCAGACCATTACTCATTCTTTGAGTTACCCATGACACAGGTGCTTCTAGCTTGTCCTTCAAAATACTACTTCATATAGGAGTTTTCCAGAGAGGTAACAGGTCTGTGATATCATCTCTCTCAATAAACTAGCACTGTGCTATATAAAACATTGAGGTTGATCTTCCAGTGCTTAACTCTGATCTAACCCAAAACAGAAGTGCCCAGCTTAAGGTCCATATATATATGGACCTTATATATATGTATATGAAAAGAAAACCCAAGCAGAAAACCAAAGAGTTATAGCTTAGGAGAATATCAGAACAAACCCCAAATCTCCTGGCTTTCTGGAGGAAGAAATTATGAGATTTGGTTTCCGCTACAGAACAAGGATGTTTCCATCCTCTCTAGAGTCTTATGAAGATAAATTTCTTCAGCTGTGGGAAATGCTCAGACATTGTGACAATGGACTGTACATAAAACAGGGGAATACATTTTGAACTTATTCAGTTTACTGCAGATTATTAATTTTGAACAAAGATCTTTGATAAGCAATGCCTGCAGTAGGAAAAGATCACTTTTGCAGTACAGCACATGCACCAACAAGCAAGCTGCATCAGCAATAAAAGGAGAAATCCCCTTCTAATCTGATCTCACTTGGAAAAGCATTTATGATTGGGCACTGGAGCATTTGAGCTACTGATGCAAGGCACCAAAACACATGCTAGCAGCGTTCAGTAGCTACGCTACCAGTTCTTCCACCACAACAGCAGATGTTAAAAAAAAAATTCAGACAAATGTCTGGTAATACATGAAATCAATTATTTCAGGACTTCAGGGCAGGAATAGGGAATAAGTAGGGATAAGTTGACTGCTTTGGAACATGCTTTGCACAAGATGCAGTGATGGCAAATAGCCCAGTTTCAGTGGGTTAAGCTGTGATCTATAGATAAACAGACTGAAAATGAAACAGCACATACCATCGAATTAACAAAATAACAAAACTGAACTGGTAAATGACGAAATGCCCATTTCTGCCTTTGCTGTCAAGTACAAAAATGCTGCACTGAACTGTGTTCTTTGAACCACTTTTTTAAAAACATTGATACTACATAGGAAACAAATGGAAGCAGCAGTGCTTCCCCCCTCAACAGGAATCCATGTGTTCCACTGATAACTAAGAAAAAAATACCCATGTATGTGTATTGTAGAGGATGTGTGTGACATACTGACCAAGAAAACCACTGATATAACTACCTCATTACACATCTCCACAGTGCAACACAGCTAATCTGCTAATACTCACAGGGGAGAAACACACTCCTGAAATTGAAAACCAGACAAGAAACAGGCAATTGCCTTATCTCATATGCAAAACCAGAGTCTGTAAGCTCCACAGCTGTATCTGCTGGCCGGGATCTATGTACTTATCCCTGAGCTCACTTCCGAAGTTTTTGCATAAAATTTTTTTCAGATTTAGAGCTTGATTCAAAGATAGTTGAACTTGGTAGGAACCCTAAGTACCAGGTTTGAGATGACTGCAAAGAAAAAGTCATTTCTGTTCCCAGTGCCATGCATCTCAGACCCAGGCAGGCTTCCCATGCTGCTGAGGGGAACACAGCATGTGCAGAGGAAAGACCTTTCTCTGCCCTATAACATAATAAGAATTGCCAGTGCAATACTTGTGTAACATAGCCCTCAAAGTGACAAATGAACTTATAAATGATAACTCTGTCAAGAGCTTAAATCGCTCTGCTACTTTTTTTCTGCTTACTGGTAAATTGCTCATCAGACAATCCTTGCTGTGGTTTTGTCCAGTTCAGTTTCCTCCAGTAACAAAAAAATTCAAAGCAATGAGAAACTGAAAATAATGAAAAGCACTTCCCCCAGTTTCCCATCTGACAATTTTCGCCCTGTTTTACTAAGTACATTATAGATCATGACATATTAATTGCACTGCGTGCAGGACAGCACAAAGCAATTAACACTTCTCCTGAGCTTCATGGCTGATCTGTGCTGTTTCCAGGGGGAGGTATGACGTGAAATCTCATGACTAGCATGAAACCAACTGTAGTCATCCCTGAATTTATATTTTTCCATGCCTGCCTAACACCCAGTTCAGTGCCTGCTGGGCTTTCTCTTATAGGCAATCTGGCAGCCTGAAACAGGAGACCTAATTTCTACAGACATGGCATAAGACCAAAGTTACCCAACTTTTGGGAGAACTGGGGATTTAGAGGAAACCCGTTAATATTCGGTACCCTACCAAAACAAAGGAGAGAGAAAGAAAGAGTTCCAGTTCTGGTCCCTGACTTTGGACAACTCATTTCATCTCCCATGCTATCTCCAACCCTCCATTTCTCTGGTCTCAATTCCCTTCGATTATTGGCCCCCTTCCATGTATCCAGCCTGCCCTCAGTGTGCTGAACTGTCCAGGTCACCACTGTGTCTCTGCAAAATTACCTAGAAATACATACAGTATCTAACACAAGTGTCCTAATGCGTTTAGGACTGTGGCATTACTGGAATGCAAATAATATAATGGTATTCTTAGGATGAAAGATACATATGTGAACCAAAGCATAAAAAACACAGGGAGGGCTGAGTGTTTCTGAGATTTCAAGCTCTTAGCATCACTAAAAATTGGATTTTATTGAAAGCAATAACTATGGGCATTAAATTGCAGGTTTTGTCTGTAACTTGCCATTTGAATTCAGAATCCCCCATTTGGAATTTCTTCCCAACTGCGCAAATGACCTTGTTCCCATAATTAATCCTACCACCGTTAATGTTTGGGTTTAGGTATTGCATCTCTTCCCCTGGTCTATTTACAGCTTGTTGTTCTTTGCTACCTCCTACTCTTCCCTAACAGGCAGGCACCAGGAGGGAAGGGTTCAGCCACAGCAAAGGTGCATCAGTTAACTGGCTGATGGGTTTGTTTCATTCCTTGCACCAAGGCCCATGGTCACCCTGGTCTAACCACGAATAGTGCCTGGGTGGTGGCAACCAAACACCTTCCAGCTATGCTGGTCTATTCGTTGCAGATGCTTATTCTCAGCTTGTGAGGTGGAAGGATGAAGGCAGACGTATAGGTTAGTCTGTGGGTTTGCTTAGTATCATTTAGGCGCTACCTAAATCCTGACTAATCCCAATGAAAGTGAAAGGAAACTGAGTGACAGAGGTTTCAGCAAACATGGGGACTATTTTCAGCCTCACCAGGTGGCTTTTAGCAAGCCAGGAAACTGCAGGTAACTCAGGATGTTTAAAACAGCACTTACTGAATGTTCCTAATACACAGTCCTAAGGCTGCAGTCCAGGATGACTGTGAGGTGGTGAACTTCCTCAGGAGGGACAGATACACAGCCAATCTGGCCTGCCACACATGCCTAAATCAGTAAGGATTGCATCATTACTTGTGTAGGTGTATCCTTTACTTAGCATCCTGAATCTGTAGGAAACAAGTTACCTTGGCACTGGGATTCTGATTAGCAAGACTTGTGAAATTATAAGAAGGGACCGTACTCTTGGGGTCCTTCTTTTCCAAGGCATATTTCAGTTCTAGAAGCTGCAAAGTATGAAGTGTTAAAAGTAAGATGCAGAAATGCATCTTTTTTGTCTCTGCTTTTGATGCTCTGCTTTGCTCCAAGTTAATTGGCAAAATCCTTTTATTCGCATATCTCAACTGGGCTTTTATAATTCTCTGCACAAAATTTGATTGAGAAAGGAAAACCTGAGAGCCTCTTAAGCAGAGAAGTTGGCAGATGCATCGGACCATATCTAATGTATGCCTATACCATAAAGACCATCAGTAGTGGGTGGACTGTATATCTCCTTGTGCACTTATTTCTATTTTATGGTATTTTAAAATAAGAAATACCCTTTAAAGGAGCTGATTGCCGCAGGCTGGCAAAAATTTACAAGCCTTACTTGAAATGTTTTTGCTTAACAGCAGGGAAAAAAAATCGTACATTTGAAAGTGAAAATTTCAATCATCCCAAACCTGGTGACCTCTTCTGGGTATTAAGATGCTATTGGCAGACAGCTCCCTTCAAAAGATAAATCTTTGCTTTCCACAGCAGCAGAATGGCATTTGTTTTCATCTCAGGACATATTGATTTCATACCGATTTTAGACAAAATAACAGCTGGCCTCATACATCAGTGATGCCGGAACACCCAAGTACAAGTGCCCTGAAGGGGAGGGAAGAAAGTATTTCAGTCACAGAGAATCATAGAATGGTTTGGGCTGGAAGGGACCATAAAGACCATCCAGTTCCAACCCCTGCCATGTGCACAAACACCTTTCACTAGACCCAGTTGCTCAGAGCCCCATCCTGCTTGGCCTCAAACACCTCCAAGGATGGGGCAGCCACAGCTTCTCTGGGCAACCTGTGCCAGTGCCTCACCACCCTCACAGCACTGAATATCTGATACCTAACCTAAACCTACTCTTAGTTTAAAGCCATTCCTTCTTTGCTGTTACATGTGATTGTGTTATTACATGTCATTACATGCCCCTGTAAAAAGTTTCTCACCAGCTCTCTTTTAGGCTCCCTTCAAGTACTAAAAAACTGCATTTAGGTCACTCTGAAACCTTCTCTTTTCCAGACTGAACAATCCCAATTCTCTCAATCTTTCCTCATAGGAGAGTTGCTTCATTCCTCTAGTCAACTTGTGGGCCTCCTCTGGACTCACTCCATTAGGTCAATGTCTTTCCTGTGCTGGGAACCCCAGATCTGGAAGCCCCACTGCAGGTGGGGTCTCAGGAGAGTGGAGTAGAGGGGCAGAATTTCCTCCCCTCAGCCTGCTGCCCACACTGCTTTTGATGCAGCCCAGGATAAGTTTGGCTTTCTGTGCTGCCAGTGCACGTGGCCAGCTCATGTCCAGCCTTTCATCCACTACCACCCCCAAGTTCTTCTCAACAGGTCTGCTCTCAATCAGTTCATCCCCCAGCCTGTACTGATACCAAGGCTTGCCCTGGCCCAGGTGCACCACCTGGCACTTGGCCTTGTTAAACCTCATGAAATTCCCTTGGGCCCACTTCTCAAGCTTCTCCAGGTCCCTCTGCATGGCATCTCATCCTTCAGTGTGTCAACTGCACTTGGTCTTGGGGCTGTGTCTTCGATCTGAGGACAGAAGGCCATCTGGGTCTGAGGGACGGAGTAGTGAGCTGCCCCCACACAGTGATGTTAATAGGAGATATTTTGACTCATCTTTGAGGGTTCACTGTCTTCTGACATGTGAAGAAGGGCCAGCACAGAACCCTGACACTTAAAGTGGAGCTGCGAGGTAGAAACTGAGCATCTACATCCCTCCCTGATCCAGACAGATCTTTATAAGGATGGGAGGGGGAAGTTTTACTTCTGGGAACAGGCAGCTGTGAAATACTTTCTTGGAGGTGGACAAACAGTTCTAGGAATGCAAAGTCAACCAGCTAGAAAGACAGAGACTGAAATCCTCCTCTGGTCTCTTGAGACCAGAACTGGCTTTGAAAGTCTTGAAGTCAATGAAGCCACACACATAGGGAGAAGGAGAAAAGAGAAAAAGAGGTTTGAATAGTGCCCAGAGCTGCAATTGGTAAACATCTCAGAGTTCATTATTAAAAACAGCCCTCACTATGAGGTTTGGTAGTGCAGCCCAAGCCACTCATTTTCCCTGCTGAGTCTAAGCCACTTAACCTCAAGTCCCAGCACAGCTAAAGCCACGTACCCTCTCTCTCAGCAGATCACCTTGGGTATTCAGCAGGAGCTGCTGTGGCACAAGGACAAGCAAAGTCTCTCTGGTAGACAGAGAGATGTTCCTGGAAGAGCAGCTGGTTCCAGCTCCTGTTCTACATTCCTGCATTTATATACAAGATGGGTTTGTGGTATTAAAACAGATGGGTTTTCCAAGCATGACTGCTTCTTTTGGGATAATAATGCCATTAAGGGCATCCAGCTCTCTAGTACCGAGGGGCCCACTGCAGGAGGAAACAGACTTCTTGCAGAAACAACCCCAAACCTACTTGTAATGTCTGCCCAGTTTTGCCATCACCCCCTTCCCAATCCAATTTTATTAACAAATAAAATGACTGGGCAAGCATTGAAATCAGTTTGCCAGCTGGTTTGAGTATCTATTTCTGAAAACATCTTAATCTTCTGGAAAAGCTAATAATTTTTAATGCAGTTGTCGACACAGTCTTTTAGAAACTGATACAAACACAGGCTTAAGGGGTTTTTAATACTATTCTTCTCTTTCATTTCAGATCAGAGGGCTAGAATTACTGACATTTTAAAGAATTACATGTATTTGCTCTTATAGAATGTAACTAAAACAGGACAAAAAGGCTTAAATATTTATTAAAGCCTTTCTTTAGAGATTGCAAATGGTTTTTTCCTAACTGCACACCCAAGACTTCACTGTGTTCTGGATGAAATCATTAACTGGGAGCCCTGTGTCAGACTTTGGAGAGTTTTCTTCTTCCAGTTTGCAAATCGTGGACCAGAAAATAAACATTTGTTGTGTACTTTGGTGAGAGCACTTTACTGATAACACAATTCATATCACATTCTCCTTCACACTGATTTACCAAACCTATCAAACTCCACACCTTCACTACTGCTGAAATGAGCCCTTAATGTTAAGGAAGATCAGTTATAGTAGTTTTTTGGGCTATTGACTCTAGGAGTGTTTTATTAAAGTATCATGTAGGAGTAGCCCAAGGGAGAGGAGCTTCCCAGGATTTTGCCATCAACCTGAAGCACAAACTGAACAAGTTTTAAAATGTTTGCAAAGGCATAGAAATTCCCAAGGACTTTCTCCAGAGCAAAAAGAGAGAGGACTCCACTTCTCAACCACTAAGTATAGAACCCATCTTCATGTATCCCAGTCATTGGTCTTAAACTGGTACCAGTCTCCTTAACTCAGATGAATTTAACTCCTATTGCCAGGGTCAAGAGGATAGTTCAGTCTCTCTTTTCATCTATTAATGCAATTTCCAGAGACGACCTCAGCAAGCCTGTGTAGCAGCATTAGATGAGCATGCTTGGGACTGATTTAATATCACTGTAATCTCAAAATAAACATGTGGCTGGCCTTTCAGCTCCTGATCTCCTGCCGGACAGAACTGGCATAAGGAGAGCAACTGCCATGACCCATACTTCCCTCACTGCTCTTATCTCATGCACTTGAAACAAATCTCCTAGTGACAGAGGAAAAAGCAGAGCTGGCTCAATATATTGCCATTTTTAGAGCAGAGGGGAAAAGCAACAACAGAAAGAAATGCCAATTTTTCTGTTATTCATTAAAAACAAAATGTCCCAAAACCCTTTAATGCAAGAATCATACTGTTTGAAGCAAAATCAGAAAACAGACTTTCAAAGCAATCTGTGAAAGCAAATGTGATATTTTTCAGGAAAAAAAAAATCTATTCTTGGATGGCATGCACTCTGTATTCAACCTTGCACAAACTATGCAGTCCAGGGCTCCTGGCACCCCAGAGAAAGCTCCCCAGCTCTGTGCCAAGATTCAGTGATAGCCAAAGGGCCCCAAAAGACAAGTATTTATTTCATCTTATTTTCATAGAAACTAAACCTAAGGCAAGTCCCGTTATGATAAAGCATAGTCAGGGAGATCCATGATGACAACCCTGAGGCTTCATCCCCCTCCATCACTGCAGCCTGGGACAGATTTCAGGGTCCTGTTCCAGGGCTGGGTGCTCTGACATTACTGCCTGTCAACATTGCAGCATTGCCTCTCTTTGTGTCAGGGAATAAATAAGGCCATGTAGAGGAACAGATTTAAGATGAGAATTAATATAATTTGGCTTCAAGGCTTCATGCCAAGGTGTTCACTCAAACCATGAAAATTATCCAGCTTCTAAAATAGTTTAGGGCTGCAGATCTACAGATTATACTGCAAGGCCCAGCTTTATGCTGTATGTGGGGACTGAAAAAGGTAAGAAAACCACTTGGTTACAGACAGCAGAGCTTTGTCCGTCCTGGTGTGATCAGGTGAGCCTGATACTTTACAGAGGAGGGAAGATGATGCCTGGGTAAGGAGCTGCAGTTCACTTCTCCGTTTCTGAGTTACTGTTAGTAGCACTGAGATTGGACCCAGGAGCCTGGTTGTTGATCAGGGCTGCACCGTGCTTAGCAGCGTGCAAACACAAAATAAAGCTGTATTCTCTGAAGAGTCCTTTTCATGCTTTTAAATAAAGTCTCTGAAGTCATAGATGAATTCCTTTGAATCTCATTTATAAATAAAAATTATTATTTTAGCAAGTGCTGACAGGTAATAAGTGTCACAGTCTCGTCTTTTTCACTGCAAGAAGAACCACTCTCCCTGGATTACAGCACGATTTCCCTCACTCACTCTCCCCTCTCTCTAGAGATGCATTGCTCCGCTTCTCTCCTCCTGTGTCCAGCACTGGGAACACCAGTGTACTGGACCAAAGAACTCGTGAAGACAAGGATTATGTTATCTACAGAGCAGTGAGGAGGTTCCTCACTGTCTATAAACCAGTAAAAAAAAATTAAAAAGACATCTCATTTGCTGCAGCTCACAGCTTCAGCCTTTGCAGATATGGCCTAAATATCTGCTTGCACACACTTCACAGCAAGGCATCCCACCAGCCAAATACATAATCCTTCCATTTAAAACCACCCACGAAGGAGGCAAGTATTGAATCATTTTGGGGGCTGGCACAGGAGATCTGCATCTTGCTGGTTTCATTACCTTGAATAATAGCACAACAGATTTGTAAGTCACATTTAAATCGATTTTAAATTAATCCAAACCCTAGATGTAAACATAACAAAATGTCAGGCAAGAGTCTATGTTTTAACCCATTTTTAGGGTTAGCAAGGACTGAAAACATAGGTTTCAGACAAAGGTGGGCTTCAGCATCTGAGCCACCAACAAAGTTTGAATTACAGAAATGGTCCAGCCTTGGAAAAGAGAGAGGAGCCAAAATCCTGGATACAAACATCCAGGTATAAAGGACAGACGTTGCTTGACATTCAAACCCAGACTGCACTTTAGAACTTCTTAGCACAACTAATATACATACACATATAGCACACACTGACCCAGAGATTTACAAACCTGTGCTCATACAGAGACTTTCAAGGCTGATGTTTGAATAAGGCACCCGAGTAGTGTGTGTTTTTGTAATTTAAATATGTATTACTATTCTTTCCTTGTTTGAGCCTTTTATATACCAGGGGAACACAAAATACAACATGTTCCTGTCTATCACTGTTAGAGAAACAAGGTTCAGATTAATTTCAATGTCCAGGAAAGGATGACAGGGGGGCAAGATCTCTGCAAAGGGGCTGTGGTGGGGTATAGGATGGCTCAGAGTTAAAAATGTTTAGCCAAGAAGATTAGAGGTGAATTTGACCAATATTCCTAAGAGTAAAATATTGATCTATAGATGTTTCTCAATTTTCTGAAAGTTTTTCACATACAAAATTTAAAAACAAACAAAACCCAGTTTTAATCAATGTTTTGTAAAGACATCTACTTGATGTTTATACCAGCTGATAGAAACAATAGGGAAAGTCTAAACTTCAGGCTCTTCCAAAGCAATCATTTTGAAACACTTGATTTTTTAGTCAAGCAACTATCTTCCCTCCTTCCAAGGCTAAACTCCTATATGAAAAGGCAGAGAAAATTTGTACAAGGCATGAGCTGGAAACATTTTTCCAGGTGGAATGGGGGTTTATACTCCTGAGAAATCCAGGTTCCTACATCTCTAACTCTCAGTTGATCCCACTCCTCCACTCTGACTCTCATCATTGCAGTACAACAAATGCCATCCACAGAAGATACCCAGAGAGCTCCTGCCCTGCTGCCTGCAGCCAAAAAGCAGGCATAGGAGGAGGATTTCCTCAAAACACATTTAGAATCCTTAACGCTGCAGATGACAACACTTGAAGATGCATTCAGCCTGTCCCTCTGGAGCTACCTATTCCCAGTAAAGCACTGGGCTGTCTCCCCACAAATACTTTCTTGTGGTATTGGTTATTGCTTGCACCACAAAATAATTTCAGCTGGCTGGGAGTGAAGGAGTTACAGAAATGAACTCAGTCTGCTGTCCTGTGGAAGCCCAGGCATCCCTTCTCCTGACATCTCCTCCTCTCATAGGGGAAGCCATTGCAATTCTTTTTAATAACTAGAGACAGGATATTTCTCCAAATTGTGGGGTTCCCCTCCGTGGAATACAAAAGAAAAGCAAATGGGATGTAAGGAGGTGATGTCTGCAGCTCAGGGGAAATCATTCCAAAGATTAAATCTGTGCTCTGGCATCAGCTGAGCTTACCATGTCTCCCCTGATGCAGTTACTTACAGCTCCACAGCTGCCACAGCCTGAGCTCTGGGCTGGTGGGCGTTTTCCAGCTGGGATTTCTGACCCGCACAGCCCTTTGGGCAGCACCCATGTTGCTCCCAAAGCTCTCTGCAGCATCAGGAAAAGCTGGGGTGTTCCCTCTTGTGCCTTCAGGCAACTAAGCACAAGATGCAGCACATCAGAGAGGTGGGAGGCACACGGGAAGGTGTAAGGGTAACCAAGGGCCAGGCTAGCAATGGGGCATGGAGCAAATGTGAGTTCTGGGGGCTCTGCAGGGGACTCTGGGTGCCTGTGTAGGAAAAGACTGGGAAACATCCTGCCTGATGCTAAACACTGAAGGTAGACACTGGAGTCTGGCGCTTACACCAGCACCGAGCAAAACCCACCCAGAAAGGTGCAAGCTGCTCCCCCGGCCGGGGAGCACAATTGTGAAGAGAAGATGCTGCAGTTCAAGAGGGCTAATTCAACCATCACAGGACTAAGAACTACAAACCACCAGCTTTGACCATTATTATCCCATGAAATCAGAGGTCAAATCTCTTCCCTTTAGCTAGATTTGGGACCACATGTTTTCTGTAGCATTTGTAGCAGCCAAATTTGGGGTGTTTGGAGGTTTCACATGATTTTTTTTTTTCCTTTTGTTTTAATGATCTTTATGGTTCCCTTCCAACTCAGGATATTCTGTGATTCCACAAAACCAAGTAGCTAAAAGTGTGTGTAAAACCTCACATAGACTGTCTTCTCACTGATGCAGTCTCAGACTGGAAAGTTCAGGCAAGAATTTTCTTGCAAGTTTGAAATGTCAGTTAGTTCTGTTGAGTTTTGGGTAGATTGTTTCTGTTCATCTGAAAAATTATTCTAGCAGTCATGGAAATTTTTATGTGTATGCCTTATCTGCACACAAATAAGCCTTTATGTAAGGTGCTATACTACTTTACACCTCATTTCCTTTACTTCACAAGAAGAAAAGTGCTTTACAATAAAGTTTTCCCCTCATCCTTTCCAAATAAGTGGTTTTAAGTAAGTATGAACTCATTTATTTCTCTTAATGGTGGCCACTTATTTCTTCAAGACAAGGCCATCCACAGAAACTGCACATTCTGCCAAGAAGGTAAATACATTTCAGTACAGAAGAAAGGTAGCTCTCCCTGGAAAACAATAATAATATTCTAACAATAAAATATATGTATCAGCAAGAGCAATAGACTGCCAACTCACTTGGAGCATCAATGGTTGTTAAATCCAAACCACCAGAGGATGAGGACAAAATGCTGGAGTGCCCCAGGCACTGAAGGTTATTGCTCCATCTCTCTGCATTAAGGTAGGCTTGTTACAGTCTTGGGGAAGTCATCCATGCTTTCAGCAAGCATCTATTTTCCTCATTGGGAATAAGACAGGCTGCAATATATCCTTCATTTGGAGGATTTAGAAAACATTTGGAAATGAGAGCTGAAATAGTCAGATGTGAGAGCTGAAATAGTCTTAATCTTACATTTGTGGCAGAAAAACAAATGAGATGGAGATGGGGGGGATTCCCATGAAGTATCTCCTTTACTTTGTGCCTGGGAACCATTAGAAATTCTGCTTTGAATTCAGATGAATGGATAAAATTATTAATCTTTGGGAAGATCACGACCACAATTTGGGAAGTAAAAGCAATTACAAAATTTATTCGGGTAATGATATAAACCACTTAAGTAAGCCAAAAGACTACTTGCTTAGATGAACAATAAAATAATCTTTGAATCAAATAAAATTTTAACTATCCCTCATACAAATGTACCACCAAATGTGTACACTTAAGAGGAGAAGAATTTTCCTCAGATGCTCATCCTGTTCCTGTGCCAATCTTGAGACTCTGGCTCTGTGCACCAGGAGGGACAGAAGGCAGGAGAAGATGTGTCACTGGAAATTGGCCTGGCAGCTTGTGATCCCTTCTCATTCTGGCACCCTCTGCAGCATTTAGCTTGGTGTGTGTGCCAGCAGACTGCCAAGCAGCTTTCCACAGCATCCCACAAGTTGGAGAGGGGTGAAGTTTAGGAGACTTCTCTGGACTTTATAGCTGCCAGTGCAGGGACAGGCCTGTCTCTGTTACAAGAGCTATCCCACCTGCGACACACACCGTGTTTGTGTCACTGCTGGGAGCACCAAGAGCTGCTCACCCTCAGCCCAGCCACATCACTGACAAGGAGCTCCAAACCTGGCACACGGTGTATCTTCAAGACAATTAATTTCACTTCTTTGCTGGGCTCTGCAGCCCCTCACTCCCTTGAGAAAGAAGCTAAACTGAGCAGGAGCTTAGTATCAGCACAGAAAATATATGGCTGTGTGGAAATAACTACTAAGGCCAATTTTATTGTATGGATAAAACAGAGGTGTCCGTTTGGCAATAAAATAGTCTGAAAAAAACAAGTGCGTCAGTTTTTAGAGGGTGTTTGTTCTACTGAGTTAGGTGCTAGTCTGTGAAGAGACTCTGATCCCACCCCCAGTGGCTCCTGGAGTCCTGGACAGCCTTCACTAGATAAGGTCACATCTCCTCAACCTTGTTCCCCTGCCTCCATCTGCCTCCTCCATTTAGACCGTAGGAGTCTATAGGTAAGGAACCATTTCTCTGCTTCCTTAGAGGGCTATTCAGAGCTTAAATGAAACCTGTTGCCCTCAAAATACAATAACTTACGACTTACTACAAATCGAACCAGCGTAAGCAATATTGGGTTAAAAATTCCCAACATTTTTTATTCTGATTTCTTACCTGGTTCTTCCCAAGACTCTTCTTGTGTCAATTGAATTACTCCTAATTCACACCAAGGAAAACATATTGAAATGCTGCTACACATAATTCTTATCAATGTGTGAAAGACAGCTTGCTTTCAGCAAAATCAGATTAAGACCTGGGCATAGCTGTCCAGAAAGCTTTTCACTTCAATAAAAACTGAGGACAGTGGGCTCAGAGCCAACACTGCATTTTTCAGATTAGGTACTCAGTTTCCTTCTTCTACCCCCCTCACTAGAAAGATTTTATTTCAGCTCAAATGTATTTACAATACATTTACCGCTAAAGTAAGTTCCTATTTCAAATACAAAAATAATAAATAAAAAGACCTCATACACCTTTTCGGCTGGAGTTTAAAAGTGCCTGAAAGAAATACAAGCAGATGACACTTTTCCATTACCAGATCACTACCTGAATACCTGCTGGACTTGCAGCACACGCTGTGTTTGTGGGCACAGCCTCATACTGATTAAAAAAAGAATAAAAATTCTTGAGGCCTCTTCCCTAAAAATCAGAAACTGGGTCCTGATAAGATAAATGAACACTTAGAGCATTTCTTCAGCTCCAGCTATAGAAATAAGTCCTACATGCAGGAGATGAATTACCTCACTTAACTCAGTGAAAGTTTTCTTAATACAGAAAACAAGGAAAACTACATGGATAAGAAGTGAAATAGCTGTCAAAGACTGATTTAATGCAACCTCCAAGCTCTCGGAAGAGTTAATAAATAAAGTACGGCATTATTTGGTTTCTGTAATTTCATTTTTTCTTTCTGAAAATAAACAAGCACTGCTGCTTATTCCCATCCTTTCTATCATCCTTTGCTTCCACAATGCAAATCTCACCCTGTTCCTTGTGTCTAGCAAAAGCCCAGCAGCAGAGTTTAGCCCTGAACTCCTACACTAGTGAGCACACCACCACCAGCTCCCACTTGCTGCTGTGCCCAGATTCTCTTTATTGGAGAGGCCAGTAAGACCTTAGGTAGAGGTGACAAGTGTTGTAGCCTCTAATATGGCTTTACATAAATTATTCTAATACTTGACTCCTTGATAATCTATACATTATTTCTAGGTTAGATTTAACTTCCAGCTTCCAGTATTTTGACTCAAGAGCCTGGTTAGATCTGCTATCATCTTGAGTTCTCTCCTACGCAGGAGTTAGTAAACTATGATCCACCTTTGATTTGCTCTTGAACAAAAAAAAAAGAGACTTGTGTAAATCTCTCTTGGAGACTCCTTAGCTTGGGATCACCTGAACAGCAAACTCCTAGATGTTTTCCAGCTTCCCAGGATCCTTTGAAAACACAGACACAAGAAACAACAACAGTTTCACAGCACCTTGCAGAGACAATTTTGCTCACCACTCGCAAGGCCACACACCTGCAACTTCATACCAGAAGAATAATCTTTCTCAATACCCAACTGTAACTTTAAGAGATTTTTTTCCCTGGTGTTGCTATTTTAAAAGCAGTCTTCCCCTTAGCAAACATGACCTACACAGCTTTCTTCCCCAAACACTTGGCCTTTATTTTGGCACCTCTCAGGTGTGCTGTTTACATGACCACACTTTGTCAAGAAGGAAAAAAAAACCCTGTCTGTGTCTAATCTGCCAGGTCATTTTATCCCATCCTTCTAGAACTCTCCTAAGACAGTTTTGCTGGCAGCGCTTCCCTTATTTTATTCCTCAGCCCTCCATATTTCAACTGAGGGTTTCTTTACATACAAACCCAACTCCACAGCTGATCAGGACTGCAGCTCTCAGGAGGACACAGCAGGGCTGAATAACCGGCCATAGTGTTTTCTTCCAGGGACTTGGGGCCTCTCTGGTAACAGTTTCATCCATTCACAATGTGGAGTCAAAAAAGAGCTAAAAAGTCCTTTATTCTTTTGTTTCCCTGGAAAACTAAAAAGTTTTGCTTGTTTTTTGCCTGGGGGAATAATAAATCATCAGGAGGCGATGCACTCATTTGACACATCCCTTGGTTCACATGCACATTGGGTATCGTCAGGAACAGCAGGCTTCCCCAGAACATATGTGCAAATATTCCAGAATAGCAAACAACAAGGATAAACATAGTTGGACCAAAGAGCTTTGCTGAATAGGAGTGAATGTTTGCAAATGCTGCTTTGCAGTATTACTTGCACTAATGAGCCCTCTGTTTTCAATAACCTGGCCTTTCACAATAAAAAAACCTTTCTGATGAAGGGCATGCACCTCCAGCTTCCCTGTGAGGCTTAAAAAAGGGGGTTCTGAATGTGCATCTCTGAGACTACTGCAGGATATTACATATATATAGCGCATATCATTTAAAATTCCCCAAAGCGAGCAGCTTGAACATGTAGCCTTGATGAGAATTCATATTTACTAATTATTGTCATTCATCAAATGAATTCACTGAGCCCCAATGCTGTGTTAGCATTAAAATTTGACATTGAACTCTATGGTTTTTTAACTTTCATAATTTGAACCTGGTCTGACTAATGTATATTAATGATGTGTCTGTAAGATGATCCACTGGAATCTGTGTCAATTGAAGAATGCCAGTAATTTTGAAGGGGACACTTCCATGTTTTCCAAGAGTAAGCAAGCAAATTGAATATTAAGATTCTGCAAAAAAACCCAACCCTACAGCCAGCAACAGAAATTTACCTTCAGTGAAAGAATAACAACATTTATCTGGAGGAGCAGTGGTTCAGAACAGATGCTGCCAAGATGAATGATTAATGCACATTAATTGTGGTAAGGAGTTTTCAATTTCAAGTGTTTTCAAATGTAAAAATAGGAGATTTGATAAAAATAAAAAATGCTACTCTTTTCATTCAAGTGCCTTTTAAATCTCTTTTAGCCTTCTGAAAAACAAAAGAATTTGCATCTAAGTGACATTTTTAGTAAAAAATAGTTCACTGAGCTACAATCAATTTCTGACTTTTCAGTTGCCAGTTTATCCCCATCCAAAAAAAAAAGAGAGAAAAAAAGTCAAGGAAAGGGAAATGGGAAGGATACAGTCTGGGAAGAAAGCAGCTTCCAGCCAGCTCTAGCATACTAATAAACAGACAAAGCAACCCAGGAAGACTTTTCGTTTTGGTAATATTGGTTTGAGCAACATCAACAACAGTTGCCAAAGAATGAAAGCAACATCTGGTACAGGAAGTTTAGAACTGGGTTTCATTAATTTTCAGCTTTCAGAAATAAAAAAAGACTACAGCTGGTCAGAAAAAATTGGTTTAGTTTGCATTTTCTTTTGTCTGGATGTAGATTTGCAACAGCAGAAAGGACTTTTTTAGTACAGAAAGTAAGATCTGAATACCAAAAACCAGCCATTCTCCTCTTACAGATTCACCCAGAACACAAGCTCAAGTGCCAGTGTGTCCTGCCAGCTGTTGTACAGCTGTAAGCAGCACACAGCCCTCAGTGCTGCTGCTCACCAGGAGAAGCAGGATCTAAACTCACACGTGAGAAAACTACCTCATATATCCACAAGAGCACTGGAATTCTTATCTCAACCTTTCCTTTTCTTTGATTTAACTTTGACAAAAGTCCTTTCCTATTAAGTGCTTTGTAAAATAGTCACACAAAATGTCACATAAGAATAACCTAAATGCATCTTGGAGCTCTTTCAACTTGTCAGCCTCTTGTTTTTTTGTTCTAGATGTTGTTTCTTAACACCCTGCTGAGATGCAACTTGCTTGTTCAGGCAGGGAATTCCTCAATTGCACCTGGCCAACACTGTTTCTTCCCTTGGGACAAGCAAACTGCTTCCTAAAAGTGGATAAAACAGAAGAAGTTTTTTTGGAAACTAGCCAGTGACACTTTTTTCTCCCTCCGTAAACTGAAACAAGGTCAGAGAAGGCATTTTGGTTTTGATTTAGGCATCAGTCCCTTCAATGTGAATGTGTTGGGAGATTTTTTAGAGGTGCCCAAATCCACCCCTGGAGTCTGAAGACAAGATCCTACCATTATAACCAACTAAACCAAACCGCCAGTTTCATGGAAAGTGGGGAACGTTGGTGCAAATTTGAGGCTACAGCTCCCCTCAAAATATTTAATAAGGAGACTTCAGCAGGTTGGCACACTTTACTTCCACAGACTCTGATGGGGGTGAAGGCTGACTTTGTTGTCAGAGGAACCCGGATTAATTTCACATCAAATACCTTGTGCATCATTTCCTTATTAAAGAGACTATTGCATTTACACCAACTCCATCCGTGAGCCTTTACTATCTGTTCATTCACATGGTGAGGGCTGAGATTCAAACTGCCCACAGAGAGAAAGCAATAAAGCCCCGGACAAAGGAAGAGTCACAATTACAAATATCAATCTCTGTGAAAGATACCAGCTGTTATCATCAACAAGAACATCTCAGCAGCCTTGACAGGACTGCAGGAAGATACTGTCCCCGACATCAATTCTAAATTCAATCAAAACACAATGTACCATGCAAAGCCTGGCCAAAGATTATTTACAGCTGAATCTGCCAAGTTACCAGGTATGAATCGTGAACAATTAAATGGAAAAACTTGAATTTACTTTAATATCAGTAGCAAGTGTTCCCTGTATGAGGTACAAAAGCTGAAATTGCCCCAGATTTCAGATATTTCGTTTCCATAGAGACTCTTCATTGCTCTCCACAAACCACAACACTACTGCCTCAGCACAGCCTGTGAAGCAAAACTGTTGAGGAACATAAAAAATTATGTTGCCCTGTTTAATTAGCATAAGTCAGGAGAGCTCCCACTGATAATTGGGCTATACAGTCTCCAGGACTAAATTTTACATCTGGGACAAAACAAAAAACCCAAACCTCAACATACATATATTTCTCTGTGAATACTTTTTATATATATATATATATATATACACACACACAGGTATAACTCAAACGTGGAGCACACAGCATCAGGAGTTTCCAGCACCTGAGTAGCCCTTCCAAAACACTTCAGGGAGAAAGTGTACCAAAAGGATCAGAGAGTAAAGAGAGACTGGGAAAATGAGGCAATACCTATGCAGATGGTGTAGAAGCAGCAGCTTCCAGGTCAAAATGAAAGGGGATAGTTTGAACCAGAAGGAATCTGAAATCAGGGATCTAAACCAGCAACTAATTCGAAGAAGGGAACGGTATATTTATTCAGTTAACTGCCCAAAGTTATCTTCTTTCAGGGTGAAAGCAAATGGGCACAGTTGAAAAAAACTTACCAAGCTGGGGGGTAAACCCTATTCACATTTGTAATAAGGAATATATTTGACCAAACAATCTTTTCTGTTATTATTTTCCTGAGTTATTTCCTTCCAAGAACAGCAATCAAATAATAAAGGGAACTAAGTATGTTACGTACAGCAAGGAGCATTCCTTATGGAGAAGCAGCAGCTCTGGGAAGATAATGTCATCAATCAGAGAGAGGAAACAAACATGCTTTGTCCAAAATGCCAGCACTGGACCTTGTTTGATTTTTCAAATGAATATTTTCAAATTGAATCCTCAAAGAATCCAAGCAGAATATTTATTGCAAGCATTACTCAAAGTCTTTTGCTTCTGGAAAACAGATTTAATTAAAATAGTGAGCACCAATAAACAGATCAAGTAAATATTTTTATTAGAATGACAGAAGCAAAAACCAGAGAAAAATAAACCTAAGAGACTTAGAAAGACCCTTTAAATTCCATTTTAATAATCAACTCTTATTTTCAAAGCCTTCTTGCTTTTTTTCAGAAAGAGAAGATCATTCTTTGGGCCCATTTTCTACAACATAAACCTGTCACAGTACTTGTCACACATGACCCAACTAGGGACAATTTTCTCAATATAAGGAGGCCGGGGCCAATTCCCTCATCCTTCCCTGAGTTAGACCATAACCAAGTGGAATGTCTTGAGGGATTATACCAATATAGTTGTATGTTGGCTACCTCTGTCTCTTCTTAGGACTGCACTCCTGCTATGTCAGGACTTTCATTTAAACTTCTCCCCTTTGTCTTAGCTAATATTTAGGTTAAAAGACAAAACTTTACCAGCCCTAAACGGTATCAGGGGGAAAGAAGAAAGGAAAAGATGAGGAAGAAGAAGAGCCAATAGGTCCTTTTTACGCACCCCAGCTGAGCTAGTGCTAGAGGTGCACTAAATGTAGAAGATTAAACTGATAAAAAAATTCCCTTTGGTGGAATGTACATGAATAATTTGTGATATCTTCAAAGTCTTAGGGACCTGAGTTAAGGCTGGACTTTTAAAGCTCTCTGAGCAAGAGGAATCAATACTCAATTTCACAAAGAGTTCAGTCTCCCCAGGCTCTCCTCTTCCAAAGCCCCAGGGCAATGCACCTCATCAAAGCACATCGATATTCCCACAAGCACTAATGTGTGGATTTCAGGCCAGGTCACAACAGCACGTTCCCACCAGACCCCAGGCAGGGCTGAACCCTGGAGTTACTCAACTCGTCCTGCCAACCCTGGGTTGGCCCTCAGGGCTGGCACAGCAGCACCTGCCCGGGCCACTTGTCCACCCAAATTTGAAAACCCGTGGGCACATCAGGGTGTACTGGCAGCATTTAGGGGGCCAGCCTGTTTGCACCACACAAGGTATTCACAGTCCTTCTGTTGTTAGCGACTCGCCTTTGCGCAGAGAATGAATCACATTCACAAGTCTAGAAGAAGGCCTCTCATGCACATCCCTCAGGCAAGAGATCCTCAATGCAGAGCAGCCAGCCATTCAGAGAAGTCTCTGACCTTCTGCATCTGGGACTACTCAGAATATGTAGTTCTTACACATATATATAAATGTATCTATATATGCATATACAAAGCCTCCTTAACAGAGGAGTTCTGCAAAGTCCAGAAAATATTTAACCGCTTTTCACCCCATACAGAACAAAGCAGTTGAACTGACATTGATTTATTTATGCTCAGAGCACACAGGTTAGGAACTGAAGAGATTAGAAAAGCAACATCTAAAAAATACACTTTCTTTGGGATGAACCTTACTTTGATGTCTTTTTTTTTTTAATATGTGAATAAACATTCCTTCCCAAAACAGTGCAGAAAAAGATGCAGGTCTTATAACAAGAATTTTTAATAGCTCCTGAGTTTGCAGACATAATCTTATAGCTTTAAAACAGTGTCTATGTTTAAGAAACTATGAAGAAAAACGGACTAATTTCAGTTGCTAGGCATCGACTAGACTGATTTCAATAGCCTTCAAATCTTTAGAACTGATGTTGAAGCCAAGTACACTGTGAGTGAGTGGAGACCAGATAACCACAACCTGTATTAACTGCAGTTTAACTTGGCTGACACAACATCTTTTGGGGTGAGGAAAGGCAAAGGAGACCTGAGCACTGTAACCATTACCAAAGCAGTATTAGGTAGAAGGCTGCAACTGCTGTGACTGCTTCCAAATTACTTCACACTTGCTTCCTAACCATGAGAACAGGTGTACACAGATAACGTTCGCAAATGACACCAACTTTGTTGGCTTTGACAAGACTGGTTTTAGCAGAGGGCTGGAATATCATACGGGTATGAATGACACTGACTAATAAATTAACAGAAGTGATATGTAAAATTTAAAACAAGAATAGATTCCTTTTGGAATAAAACCTAAATTTCCATTATAAAGCTACATGCTTGTAGTAGGGCATGTCTGAGGAGGAAAAGATGTGGATCCTGTGGCAACTGACTTAAAAATGCAGCCACAAAAAAAGGGCACTGTGATCCCAGAGTGCTTCAGAGGAGAGCCAACCACTGGAAGTGCAGCAATACTAGATACCATATACAAATCACCTGCAGGGTATTTATCCAAGAAGATGTATGCAGTTTAACTACAGTTTAGGCAAGATGAACTCATTCTACAAGAGGGTAGGAGGAGAACTCTTGACATGACTTAAGTAATGGAAAGACTGCTTTAAGAGAACTGAAAACACAAGGCTGATTTAGCCTGTCAAAATGAAGGCTAAGAGGGAACACAATCAATCCCTTTGCTTCAGGATTAAACAGTAAGAAGGGAAGAACTACTGGAGCTAAAATAGGATGCTGCATGAAACAGCTGCTGAATGCACTTGGACTGAAGTCAGAAGGCAGGTTTTAGCTCTTGGAGGAACAGGGATCAGGAGTAACTAGTTCCCAATAGGGAAACTGAGGAAAGGAAATTCAACCTGCCTGGCAATACAGGCTGCTCACTTGGCAAAAGGTCTTGTACCCCCTTGTCTGTGTTCTCACAGGCCTTGATTCCCAAAACCTCTTAAAAAGAAAATATTTGGAGAGTGCACTAAACTTTAGGAGGGCTACAGGACAATTACTGAACTCCCCAGATATCAATCTGCATCTCAGTTCTGCAGCCATAGAAGAGTAATTTCTCTTTTTTTTTTTTTTTTTACAGTTTACCTGAACATCCCATAAAAAGAAGAATTACTACAGTGAAAGAAATTGATTATGCAGATAGTACTTCCAAATGCAGGAGGAAAACAAAGTAGAAAAAAAATAGAGCAGAATAAATTGTTTCTGCAATCTCAGTGAGTTACATTAAAAAAGAAAAACCCAGGAGATAAGTGAGAAGGGCAAGGTGCTTCTTTTTTAAAAAATATCCACTTTCCTTTTATACCAAAAGACACAGTGATATGATTTTTTTTCATGCACAAACATGAATATCCTGGGAAATCTTAGTTAAATTATCCAGACCAAAAAAAAAAAAAAAAAAAGCTGGAAAGACTGTTTAGATGAAAAACCAATCAATAAAACTGCTCAGAAGAAATACTTATCTGCATCCTGTTTAACACTGACAGGGGAGGTATTAATACTGTATGTGCTCGTCTAGTGGATAAGATAATCGAGCACCATCAAAATGCAAAGCGGCTCCTGAAACTCCTCCAGCAGAAAAAAAAAAATAATAAAAAAAAATCTCCTTTTCCATCTGAATTCCCTTTCTCCTGCAATGCCATCTAGAGGAAAGCAGCCAGATGGAAGCGAGGGCAGAGGCAAAGGGCTGAGAAGGCGGAGGGTGCCGGGTGATAGCGAAGCTTCCCCCGGCCCTCGCTAATGAAGTGAATTAAGCTGCCCAATTTCTGGAGCCATTAGAGGCAGCGCAAGCCCCGGCGCCGCCGCCTCGCTGGGACTGGCGTAACAAATCGCATCTGAACAGTGGGTGACTCAGCACCAGGGTTTCCCACGACACCTTTCTAAGAAAGGCGTCGGCTCTGCACTACAGGTCTTTGTCTGCTAAAGAAATCCTCATGAATTGCATCCGTTCTCGTACCATTTGCATCTGCAAACATATGAAAGACAAATCCTTAAACATCCCAGATTTGACTGGAGGAATAAAGGAAAAAAAAAACTTAAAATCAGGAACTAAAATTTGCAGCGAGTCACAGACACGTCCAGGCAAAACAGGACAGTGCCAGAATCTGGTTGGGGAAAGTTCGGACCCCAGTTTGCACCCTTCTCCATAGTCTCCTTGCTCGGACCTTGGGTACTCACTTCAACTCTGTAATTCAGCTCCCTAATCATTTCTTCTCAGAGGGTTTGTAAGTGCTTGTGAAAGACTGAGACTGTGAGACACTCAGAATTCCAGCAGGCACTTCTGCACACTCAGGGTTACATTTTTCACCACCAGCTTTAGCCTTGTTTTGTACAGCAGCAGGGACTGCAGCCACCAGCTCTTAATTCCACAAGGACTAACACAACATCAAGCAGTGTTAAAACCTCAGCGATAGATTTGCCACATACAATATAGAGTTCCTTTGGAAATGCATCACTTTTTTTACCATACACAGAATTTAAAACATTCCTCTTGGATCAGAGCTCTCAAATACTGCTAATGTAGATGTTTCTATCTGAGGGCTCAAGCTTTCTCCTCAGAGTTCCCCTGGCCTTTAAAAATTAATCACAGTCAAACTGTAGGAAATAAAAAAGAATAAAAAAAGAAAAAAAAAAAAGAAAAGGAAGAAAAAAAGAAAAACCTTCAAAGCTTTTAGGGAATAGAACAGTTCAGAATATTTTGTTTTGAAAACTGCTGGGTTGTTTTTTTCCTGAAAATTTAGAGGATATTCTTAAACCATAATTTCGATGAAACTAACAACAAATGAGACCATGTTAAGAAATCCTGATGATTTTATTAAAAAGTCTGAGCAAAAGAAAAAAGACCTGTTATTCAGGTCTGGCCACTGATTGATTTTTTTTCACTGGTATAACAATATTCAAGGACCTTTTAAGCAGCGTGCAGTTTAAGTGAATTTTCTTTTTTGGAAAAAGTTAAAGAAAAGATAACTTCCTCTGGCCAAGGGAAGGGAAGACTGAATGCACTGCTCAAACACAGATTCTTGTGACTGATAAATCTCAATTCAGTATGAAATCTATTGTTCAAGGCTGGGCTTGCAGACAGCTTAAAAGCAGGGAAGTTTTACCTTGTGTTCAAGGACAAGCATTATCCAGACATCAAGAACGGAGGGAATGAACAGCCCTGGTACAGCACATTCAGAGTGCAGAAGACTGTGGGGATCTGTGGATGGCTACCAAATTTAGGAAGACGTGTTGCGTTCATTTTTGTAAGGATTTTCAGCATTTAAAAAAAAAAAAATCATACTTTCTGCCAGTTAATATCTTTTAGAAATATTTTGGTACGACGCATGAGTCACCTACAAATAAGCAGCTCTTCCTGTGGTCTACCCCATAGCCAAACCTAGACAAGGCTCTAGCACAGAGGTATTAGGATAGATGTGGTTTTAAAGTTGAGAAGTAAGTATAGAAATATCATCTTCATAAACAAGACCTCAGATAGCCTGTTGCGAAGTCTTAGTCCTTGCCAGAGGTGTGACAATCCAATTCCCAAGCTCTACTTAGAAAAGATCAGTTTGTATTTCAGACGGTAAATGAAAACTGAGCCATCCTTACTTTTCAAGAACAGTGTCCTGATCCGTATGTCTTAGTAACAGTCATCAAAACAAGGGGCCACTGTTTCTCCCTTCCAGGTGAAAATTGAAACAAAGACAGCAAAGGCTAATTTCTGTTGTTACACTCCTAAACTCACAATTTTATTTTTTTTTTGGAAAGCACAAAACAGATAATTTATTTACAAAGAGAAATAAATTATGCCTCATCCCTAAATAGCCCAAGTTCACAAAGGAGAACAGCATATTTGCTGCCTGCACATGAGTGGCTTTGACCTGCAGGTGCGCACAGGCAGGGATTTTAAATCTACTGGGACTTGATCATATAGCTGCAGTTCATTCAGGTATGCACCACAAACTAGTGCTGACAGCACTGTGGAGCTCTAAATATTTACTAACACTAGTGCATCATAATGCACCATTTTCAGAATGAGCTGAGATACACATTTCACGAGGAAAGTGAACATCTAAAATGACTGTAATGAGTACGCACCAAAGCCACTGCTTAAAGTGGATAAAACTGGATCTGATTTTTATCCTTTGAGTGGCTCTCAGTCAGAGAATTTCTGGTATGCCATGGTTTTAAAATCTGTTCCAGAAACTTTTCTGTAAATATAGGAGAGTTTCAAAGTACAACAGCTGGGTCAGTGAGAGAGCGACAACTGCTGCAAAGAGGTGATTGTCCCCCAAGCATTGCAGAGAGGCTGATTCACCAAGGAGCTTATCAGAGGTAATTCCATCTGCAAAACCAGGAAAGGATGGGTTCTGTGGGCACTGGGGCCTTGAAGTGAATTCAAAAAAACAGGTTCTCCAGAAAGCGGTAGCAGAGGCTCAGCTGCAAGGGCTGAGAGTAGGCTTGCATCTGGTTCTCAGCCAGATGGGCACTGGACTCAGGGGTGAGAAGCATGTCCATGCCAGCAGGCACCATCTCCTCCTGAGTAGAAAAAGATTAGAGAGATGCCTTGGCTCTGGGGATACTGTACTTTTTTATGCTAATCCTTTATCTACTAGCAAAGAAGAAGGTTCTATTCCTTCACTGGAAGCAAGAGGGACAGCAAAGAAATGTGAGATAAATCATATCTGACACTATTCTTAATACATTCCTCTACAAAGATGGCTAGACCAAAAGATGTCCATGTACTAACCTTGATTGAGAGGTTATTTGTGCCCAATATACCAGAAAAAAAAAGATTCAAGAACAAATCATCCTCAAAAAGTATTACTTTTGTTAGGCTGCCAACATCAGAGCATGCTCTGGCTTTTGACTATGCCATGACAGTGGTAAGAAGGCAGTTTAAGTAATTCAGAGCACAACCTCCTTTTGGAAAGTTACTTTAAAATTCAAAGGTCACAGTGTTGTCCTAAGAAAAAGGTTTCTTGTAATTTGTGCTGTTTTTATTCCATGAGCCTTCAGGCATGAGATTTCTCTCGTGGCTCAGGCTTTGCCCAGTACATCTCCAAACTTTCTAAACTGTTCCCAAAGTAAGCTGGGGGAAAAAAATTAACTTTGAAATATTTTGGCACCCAGATTTCAATAGCTGCGGGAAAAAAAAGGTGCTTTGAGGTGCTTTGTAGGGCACAAGTGTCTCTGCAAATCCTTGTCTAGACAATCCTTGATGGCAAAAAGCATTGAACAAGACTTTGCAAAGTGACTGTGAAAGAGGACAGGGTATCATGAGGCATGGGTTTAGGGATTTCTTCCCAGGTATTAGCACTCTATTGTAAGACCCTCTGGGGAAATCTCAGAGTGTTTTGCAAACATTTCCATTTCATCTCGAAAATGCTTTCCACTCCCCACAGCACACCAAGTTAGGGGGGAAAAAAGAAAGAGAGAGAGATACTTGCATTTTAGCAAGTGGAGAAAATGGAGCCAAGTGAGAAGAGCCACTTATTTAAGAGCTGTCCTGAAAGAAAAAAAAAAATCCATGCAGTTTTCTCTTGAAGGATGATGGCTCAGCAACACTGTCCTGGGTGGATATCACTGTAAATCTTCCTCAGGGCTACTTTTTTTATCAGCCAGTATCCTAGTACTGACGAACAGGAGCTGATGTAGCTGTACTATGAAATTATTGGGGGTTCATATTGATGTGACTGGATGGTAGCAGGGACACAGGAAGCCTTAGTTTTGCCACCTCAGTGCACAGGGCTCTGTGCCTGTGCTTAGGGAATAGGAGTGAGCACAAGTATACCAATTCCTGGACACCAACTACTTCAGAGGAGCCATAAGGCACATAGGTAAGGTATGATGCTGAGGAATTTATTAGATACTTTGTTGATTTACTGAAAAACCCAACCAAACCCCACCACAAAACCCACAAGCACTGAAGAAAGAGATTTAGTGCAATTCTGGAGTCTCCAGCCCAATATCAACCCTGGAACAGCAGTTCAGATCCAAGATGTTTACATTTTGTTAATTTAAAAGAATATATTAAAACCAGCAAAACCAAGTGAGGGTGTTTGTTTTCTATGGGCATGAAATTTAAATGCAAGTGGCTAGAAAAATGTCACAGATTGTAATGCCTTTACAAACAGTCCCCAAGGCTGATTTGTCACACAGTACTGGTCTAAAAGCAAGCTCTATTTAGAAGAATTATTCCTTGGGGATTGCAATAATTTTTTTAGCCATTTCTGATTCAGTGTGCTTTCAATCCCATAGGAATGTCTGTAATTTCAAAAACTTGTAATGGATGACAGGAGAGCCTATGCCCCACCTTGACAGGGCAGAGGAAAAAAGCTACAACACCAACCCACCAAACAGCAAAACCCAGGACTGTAATTCATTCAAGAAGGTTTATACTTTAACATTCTACTTCACTGCACTTCACTGTCATTGAGAAGAAGGTTTTGAACACTTCCTTCAAACACCTCCTTCAAATAGTGATTGTTTTGGGCACAAAACACATTTTCTTGTGATCATAACATTGCAAATTGTTTCATCCCCCAGCATCCAAAGCTCCTAAACCACTTTAGGCATTCAGTTGTAAGGAAGGACAGCGTGCCCTTGAGTGCAAAGTATAGGCAGCATGCAAATAAATAAAGCAGATGCCATATAGCTCCTATTCCAGGTAAAAAGTATCAGCTGGTCATGTACACAAGGAATATTTTTATTTTGGGGCTGCCTGAAACATTCCAAAACACAACTGATGCTTCTGCATTAGCATTTTAGTTTAGAGCAGGGTTATGCTTTGGATGCATATCTCTCCCCCTTCCCCTACTGCTTCCTTACCACACTTTGCTATCCATGAAGTTCAAGAACTGCTTTGCTTCAGAATCAAACAAGATTGTGAGATGCTTTCCAGGTCTGCACCTGTGTGCTTCACCTGCTTAGTGGTCCCAATCCCTGGGACCACGTCAGAGCTAACTCAAAGCAACTGCTGCACACACACTATGAAATGCACGTGGAACAGCTGTCAGCTCCTCAGCACCAGGTTGCTCTACAGGTCTGCACCCACGTGACTGCCCACTAGGCAGGGGACAATGAGTAACTGATTAATTTGAACTCCTTTGAGGCTGGATCTTGTTGCATGAAAAATTCCATGAGCAAGTGGCTGAAAGCCCACCTATGCACTTAGAGATCAGTGGAGGTTTTTCTCCCAAGCAGTCTGGTCATTAAATTCCATTCACATTTTTTCTTAAAGACTTGGGATTAAAAAAGTGCATTCATGTCATACATGTGCAACACTATCCCATGAAACACAAGTCTCGCAGGTTCAGAATTCACATCAGTAACTTTAAAAACTTTCAGTTTATGTCTGTCCAGCAGACATAGACTGCATATTGGGGTATAAAAGTAGCTTTATAACTGAAGAAACAAGAGCTAATGTCGTCTGACTAGAGGCCATAGGACAAGACCCTTAAAATTACCGCTTATTATCAGCAGTCTCCACTATCAGAAAAAATTGCCTATTAAAGGAGTCAAACATACACAATTTTATCACTTACTAATGTTGCACTCTGAGGCTGTAGTGGTTTTGCCCTTATTAAGGGGATATAAAGAGTTTTAGGGCATGTCCTGCTGTTCAAATAAAAGAATTAGTGGTTTGCAATAAGCTCCCATCACGAGAAGCTGAAGCCGAGGTCTTTCTCTGCAGGACATCTCTCAATGAGGCTATATCTAGACTGAACCTGCAGAAAAAGTGATTTTAACCTGCTGACTCCAGGGAAAGCTGGGGGCATTCATTGTCCACGGGTGTTTCACCTTTGCCACTTTCCAAGATGACTTCTCCAATGGGTGTGACTGCACTAAGAGTTCCCTGGCTGGATGCTTCAAGCAAAGCCTTTCACAAACCAACCCAGTCACTTCCTGCCTGATCAAAAAAATATGGACCAGCAACAGATTGACCAACAGAACAGTCATGAATGGGGAGAAATAGGACAGCACAACACCAGTACTCAGTGAAGTACACACCACATCTCTCACCAGGGCAGGAGCAGCCTGAGGCTCTGGGTGGTGAGCTGAAAGGTCCAGGCACTACTGCCAGCCTGACCCTGACCCTTTCACAGGGACTTGTCATTGAACTCAAAACACTCAAGATGTCACCAATCTGATGTTCAAAAGAAATAAAACACTCTTCCTCCTTTGCTTGATTTGGGAAAGGATATTAATATTCTGAAGCATTCAGAAAAAATTAATGAAAAAGTTCAAGTAGGCACCCTCAGCTGAGCTATGAAAGTCACAATTTAGCTCAGTCTAACGGTGGCATACATAAAAAAAGTGGACTTTTCCCTGTGATATAATTCAGATAACCTTAATGGATTTTTTTTTCCTTTTTACTTTTAAACAGCTGCAGCAAAGTAACTTATGATTATCATATCTTCAATTAAACACGCTGTAGGGTTTTTGGGAGATCTAGCATGAAAATGTTGTCTGGGAAAAAAATTTACAAGCTGCTAAGAGTTAGTCATAAGTTAATTAAGTGAAGATTGCCAGATTGCAACAAACTGACATGGGATTTCCAGATCCTCTTCTCTAGATAAAGCACTCTGACTGATGATGAAGGCAACACATAGGAGAAGGAATCAAAAGCTGCTGTATCTGGAGAGCTCATGTCTTATCAGGAGCTGTCAAATGACCCAGTGCTCTTGATCTCCTTTTATATTTAGCAGAGAAAGTTATGTCCTGAACAAAAAGCATATATTGTAAAAGAAAGCAAAAGGGAAGAGTTTTGTGCAGTCAAAAATTAATTTTTGACCAATTCCTGCCCCCACAGTCATGAAACTAGTGACAATGCTTAAGCAGACAGAAATTTCTTTAATGATCAGTCTCTACAAGATCCTCTGTTTATAAACCACATCAGCTTGGCTAATTCAAAGAAAATGGTTGAATTCATTATAGTGAACTGCACTCAGTAATCACACCCTTTCAAGCCGTAGCTGTCCCCCAAAGGTAGCAGTTTATGAATAAATAGAGCAGTGGAGTGCTCACAAAACCTGCACATAAAGAAACTATCCTACTTAAGACTGGCCTATTCCTATGTCCATAATGAACCCTGAGAATCCAAATACAAAGAATTCCAACTCAATCATCATTTAGATCCTCAATTTTCACTTTTTCTTACTTCCTCCCCCTCAAGCAATTAAGGAGTTTATTCTTTTAACTTGATTCAGTTTTGTGTTCCTGGCTACACTCATGAGGTTGCAGGGCAGGGGCTCCCTGTATGTGTTTCACAGGGAAGTACCTTCTACCCTGGGCACCGGGTAGAAAAACGGGCTCCAGCACTCCCTCCTCTTCCCAGGACTACTTGCATGAGGCCCTTCCAGCAGGAACGGTTCCTATTGGACATGTGCTACACACAGAGTATGTTATGTAGTCTGCCTCACATCCTTGAGCAAACCCTTCCCTTTAGAGGATGTGTGGGCACAGATTTTATACCAGTGCAAGTCAGTGGCAAGGGCAGTGCACCACTTTCCTATTACCCTTGAAAGCTCTGAGATTTCTTGAACACTCTGCAGTTGGCTCAGCAAAAGTGTTTGGCTTTAATAAAAAACTAAGGGGGGGGAAATGGTATAAACCTGTCAAACAAACAAACTGGTTATCTAAGGGATCTAGCCAAAAGGAACAAGCCTATTAAAGGAATCGTTTTCTGCACCAATATGTCACTGCACTATACTATGTGCATAGTAATTACTTAAATCCAGCCATCCCATGCATTATTAATAGGACCAGCCAACCTCAAGTCCCCATGCAGCCTTAAAGCAGATATTAAATATTCCCAATAGGAAATAGGCAACCATCCGTTATCAACAATAGACTACGCAGTTAAGTCAATGCCTCTTTTAAAAAGGTTTTGTTCTGGTGTGATCAACAAGGCTGCTCTCCCACATCCTCAGACTGCCTTTACTGTCAAACCTGAGCAGAAATGTTTCATTTCTCCATGAAACATAAGAAATTACCCTTTTTGGGAATAACAAAATCTTGTGTAGATGACAAATATTCCAGTAGCAGAGAAGCATCCTAAACAAGTTGACATCAGAAAAACAAGAGGTAGCAGGGAACGAAGGCTAAAAAATTAAGGCTGAGAGAAGTAGGAGGAAGAATAACACCATTCTTGCTGCTGAGGGCAATGGAGGCATTTTTATACTGTTCATGCACCTGCCAAGGCTATAAACTTTTTATTAAATACAGGCATGTGCCAGCCTGCCATCTTATAATTCAGCATTACTCAGATTTGGGGAACTGCAATTCTTGTCTCTCTTGAATTGTCTCTATACTCCTCTAATTAGAATTTCAAAGTGCTCCTGCCCAGTTGTAGAACACTGGTTCAGCACAAAGTCAACCACTAGCAAAATCTGTATGTGAAATGTTGGCTTTCCACAAGAGGGGTGGTCCTTTCTCACGGGGTCCATGGAGCAGAGCTCATCTGCTCCAATTATGAGGAAAGGAATTTCTTTCTCAAAAGAGGATCTGGATCCAAACATTCCCTCAGCCCCTCACAAACCTCACAGTTTTTACATTAATACTTGACCACAAATTGTGCAAATTGTAGCGCTCCTTGCACACTCCTGGGCCCTGCCCTCTTTACAATTTCCCTATAACGAGAAGTCATTTGGTAGTATCCCATGCAAGGTGCAATTATGGAATGGTTCAAAATAGCAGGCCTTGAAGCACAAATGCTTCAGCAGCAAGTCAGTGCCTACAAATTGTATGTTAGGAGAGTATTTGCCATGAAAATATTTCACTAGAGATTTACAGGAACAAGCAGTGACAGAAATGTGAAAATGCCTTTACTTAAAAAAAGAAGTGAGAAAAGGAGGGGGGAAATCTAAATAATAGTGGCGTGATATTTAAAAATGTATTCTTTTCACTACAGAGTACAAAGAGCAGTGAGAAGAAACACAGAAAAGGCTCCTGTGCTGTAGAGCAGAGGAAAGTTTACGACCTGGCTCGACTGGCTGGTTCAGAGGAGCAGCACAGTACAGCAGATGTGCATTATGGTTTTTGTCTAAGAGATACAACGTGCCTGAAAGACAAAGACATCAAGCTAGCTGGTTATGAAGGTAGCCCCTTGGGCTTCTGGTTGTTGCTGGGAAGCCTAGAGTATCTGACATTTCTTATCAGTAGAAAAGAGCCTGAAACGTTTCCTGCTCATGAGGGGAGGAATGGCAAGCGGATGAGTAGATTCTCTGTAACATATGGCTTGTTGGGGGAGCAAGACACCTAATGTAATAGTTATCAATACCTGCTTGTGTGCTTAAAATTAGATAAAAGTTAATTAGTTCCAGCTTCAGTCCTTCCTTTCTGTTGATAAGCTCTCTTTTTTTTTTTTTTTTATCAGGCTGCAAATGACTGGCAAAAATCTAGTCCCAAAATCAGGCTGTTTGAGAATTTGAAGTAATTCCCACAGTGGCACCCTTTGCAAAACAGCTATCTTGAACTCCTACTATCATATTCTTAATTTACAGCATGAAATGTAGTTTTCTGAATTCCTCTCCTGCAGCATGACAAATACCCCACTGCAATATTACACAGAGGGCAGGGGAGTGGGGGAAGCAATCCAAACCAAGCTGTTTTCTGTACAACAATTCTAAAGAAGCTATTAGCAGATTACCCAAACAATATATTATTGCTGAACCAAGATGTGTTAGAAAACACTGAGTCATGCCACTGAATTAATGAAATTAGCTTGAAATTAGAACTTTTCAACTGAACTCCAGCACAGTTTGGGTTCTTCCTCAGTTGCTGTAATCTTCCACACCCATAGCCATTGTTACTCATGTTTTCACCTTGGGTTTGCATGAACAAGGGGTAAAACCTAAAATCTGGGGGTCACAGATGACAGGTTTGGAAAAGTAGAACAACAATGATAGTATCATTAAAAGCCATGAGCTTTCCTCACCCAAGGCAACTCCTGTCCAAAGATCCACTTTTGGGGGTCTTTGTTGAAACTGTTACAGATGGCAGGGGCTTAAACCGCAGAGGATTTAGAAAGTTGCTTGCCAGGACGTACATAGAGTAAAATGGGCAAAATCAAACATCTCAATGTAACAGCTCCTTGCAAAATCAAAACAAACCAGTTTGCAAGTACCTTCAGGTTTTCTGCAAGCTTTCTAAATCTTGAGAGCTAACCTTACTTTTCAAAGTATATTTTTTAAACTTGAGAGAGTTAAACAAAAGGAAAGTTAAAAAACCACCAATAAGAAGACTATTCTGGTTCTGCTCTGGTTTGTTAGACATTGTGAGACTGTAGAGAGATAAACCAGACTTAAAGCTTCCTCCCTCTTATGTTTATATCCAGCCAGAACTGCTGCTTATCACACTGTCATTTAACTCCCTCTCTAATAAGTAAGAAGAAAAGATTGAGGGAAGAATTAGTCTGGCTGACCCTCAAACTCCTTCCTGACAGGAATATGGCACAGGCAGTAAGAGGAGCTCTTGGAGGGAGCACTTCAAGCTGAGCTACTTACCCAAGGTAGCCAGATCTTTGTAGGCTGAGGAGCAGCCTGCCTACCTTCGTTTCTTTGTGTCCCTTTAGTCTAGCTCCTATTTTAGAGCTCAGAGCCCCGTCAATACACAAATGACAGCGCACATTTCTGTTTTGATGTTTATGATGATCCTGCAGTTTCAACATGAAGAAAAGGCATTTGGATCTCTAAGGTCTCTTGTCTCTCAAGGTTGTCCGGTATTTTTTGTCCAGAAGTGAGGTCCTGAACACATGGGATGTGTTCACACCCTGCCTGTGTAGAGAACAAACCATTACTTTGGGAATGTTTCCCTGTATTCTGCTGTCCCAACAGCCTCTTGGCTAAATTTCAGAAATTTCTGGAGAGGCTTTGGCACAAAGGCAGAGGCTATTCTAAGAACAGCTTTGTCCTGAAATGCATCAGCCTATTCTAGCACAGCTCAGTCTTTGCAACATAAATTAAAGCCTATCCCCTTACCCACTGTCCCTGTTGAAACAGAAAAAGCAATTACCTCAACACTGGAGCATGGTCTGTGACCTGAATGCACATACTTTGACATTACAGGGTAACAAGCAGCAAGGAAGGTGGAGGACTGGATGCAAAAGGTGGGAAAGACTTACTTCTTCCTGACTGATTCCCAGTCAGGAATTCTGTTTCTAAGAGAAAGATTTAGGATAAAGATCCTGCTCCTTTCTCATGAACACTGCAGAAATATACAAAAACTAAACTAGTGGACAGAATGTGCGTACAAGTGGAAATTGGGCAGGTAAAGCAACAACCATTAACCTTAGTCCCCCTGTGATTAGTGCATTGCAGAGCTAGTGGACCATATCTGCTCCCCCGGCATTTGAGAACAGACACAAAGGAGGGAAGAGGTCAAGGCTGCCCTCTCCCTCAGTAGCAAAGAATAGATTTTTTTCAACATGCATCATCGCTCTTAAATAATTCATTATGTCCCCAGAAACAGCAGTTTGCTGCAGACATACTTTAAAGCTCCAGATCTTATCCAGAGCCACACACTGGAGTGCAGAATCATAGAATCATTTCACTTAGAAAAGATCTCAGAGATCATTACGTCCAACTGTTAACCCAGCACTGCCAAGAAAGTTATGCTCCAGACTTGATTCCCATTTTCTCAAACGGGCAGAAAAAGGAAGCCATCCTTTTTGGGCACTGACACCAGCTGTATCTCTACTACACCTACTGGAATTTGCCTGCATTTCTTTTTCTCTGCTTTAGATTTTATTCCTCCCACAGTTATTTGGCTTCTGCAGGAATCAAATTCCTGCTGGCAATGCTGTGTGAGACTGAATCCCTTTCAGGAAAATGCATGGTGGATTGCATGTCTTGTGAAAGGGAGTTCTCGTAGTGCAGGGTCATTGCAACCAATTCCACCATCCAATTCTTCACCGATCCTGCCCTTGACAATGAAATAGCGACTGGTTTCATCCTCCCACACAGTCTCTCTATTCCACTTCTGATTTTTTTTTCAGAGGCAAGAATGCACAGAGCATCCTTGCATTAAAAAAGTCTTTTTTGTGCTGTGCATACTGAACTGCTCAAGTTACTGTGGGCTTTCACCTAATCAAAATCACTGAGGCACAGTCTGGGAAATGGTAAATGAGGCTGACAAAGAATTAAGAAAAATGCTGTCCAGGGGAAATGTTGGCTCCAGCTTAACATTTCTAATTTCTCTTTTCATCTTAATGGGAGCAGTGGGAAACAGGAGGTTCTTGTTTCTCACACCCTCCCCAATTACAGCAATTTTTCACAAAGAACTTGAAAAAGTCTCAGGACTGTACTATCAGAAAAATCAAGCAAAGATGAGAACAACAGTTCTTGAAGTAGTTATCTCAGGTGAAATATTGTAGCAGCAGCAATTAAAGCAACAGAGCAGACATTTTAACCACAGTGTTCAAGCGCATGCTTTCTTGCCAAATACCTGTCTAGAAATCGCAGATGCTAACTGGAAAAAACTCAGGAAAACTGTACACAGGCATGAAAACACATGGCAAATCCTGATTGTATCACAGGAAGGGAAAGCATTAAGTCCATCAGTCCATGCCAGGACACACAGAGTGGGAGCAGGGGCTGTGAGGGTTTCAGGCTGAAGGCTTTGACCTGTAGTCCTCTTCTGGAGCACACCCCAAACCTTCTCCTGCCCTCGTTCTTTTCAGAGCAGTGGAGAAGATGACCCATGTCAACAACCAAGCAACGCTACAAACAATCTCCCATGTTCAGAGAGAGAAACCATTTAACTCCGGAGCATATTAAGGGGAGGGAAAATAATCAGCATCAGGCTACTCCTTTGAGCATCTCAGTGAGCTTTCTGCTCTCTCAAGGAACCTCTTTAGATTTGTATTGATCACCAATCAGCCCAGTTGCCTCACTCATGTTGACTCTGGATCAGCTTGTCACATAGTTTTTCTTAAGAGGGCAGCTTGAGCTGGGAGCATTTAGCATCTCCTACATCTGCTGAGTAGGGCTGGTTGTGGGCACACACAAGTGCGAGGTGCTACATAGCCACATGCCCTGCCTATTCTGGCATTAAAGACTATTTGTCTTCCACACAGAAACCTCTCTGCAATTTCTAGTCTAAACATACTCAAAATTTTATACTACTACTGTCCTCTGGTGCACATTTTTTTCTTCCTCCCCCACAACACACAATGACCATCTTTAATCTTTTTACTTCAGACAGTCTTGCTCCCTTCCAGTGTCCTCTATCCCTCTCTGTCCCACTCTCTTTTGAACAACTGGCAGGAGGCAAAAAGAGGTTGTTTGGGTTTTTTTGCACACAACATCCTACAGCCCACAGTCTCACCTGAAATAAAGGCCAGCATGTTTCCATTAGTACAGTGCCCTAGGTGCCTTCTATTTAACCACATGCACTTGGAACGCTCCATGCACCATGTTCATGTGGCCAGAACAAATTTCCCACACGACAATCAACATTAAAATTAACTTATTTTCTTTTCCCCCAAATGAATAACATGTCAGAATTTTAAAAGAGGTTTCAACATTTTTATTTTGAAAAGTATTTATAGAAAGGTAGTTCTTTCCCTCTCACACAGTTTCCCAGATCAGTTCCTAACATTGCAGGTATCTCACAAAACGGTTTGTCAGGATTTTTAACCCAGTTGGCCTTCTGCCTCCCTACTTTTTTTCCATGATTCAAAGCATTGTTGTGAAGAAACTCTGCAGCAGAGTTGTTCTGGATTTGCATCACTATGAAGCAGATTTGTTCCTTTAATGTGGGGAAGTAAATGCCGCCCACTATCATTAAAACAAGGCAGAGTAAATGAGCTAAGTAGGGTATAATAAAGCATTTTAACTAGGTCTCCTTATCTGTAAGACCAGAAAGAAAGAAAAACCATATACATAGGCTAAATTTGCAAATAATCCCTTCCCACTGATGTACAGTTACTGGAATTCATTTGGTTTATTGATAAATTACCTTCCTATTAGGATTCTGTGAGAGATTCAGGGTTAAAATAAATGACTGTTATGACTTAGGAGTTGATAATATTCAGTTTTAACAACAGGGTAAAGCGTGCTACCTGAAAAGAAATTACAGTTGTCATCACGGACTATATATCTTCACAAACCTAGTCCAAATTAGTATTCGTGCCAACACAGAATGAAGTTTTATGTGTTTGCATGGGCCCTTTGGTTACTCCAGGTGGCTAAACACTCACTGTCTGACCTTTTGATTTTATGCTTCACATCTCGACACAAAAGGAGAGAAGTTTTCAGTTGCTGGGATAGTGCTCAGGCTTTTATTACACAGGCAGCATCAGGAAGGAAAGCAGTTTCAGATTTAGTGTACAAGAAGTGAACAGTGATGTTGAGCAGAGAGCAAGTGTGTGGGTGATGCCACGGCCTTGGCATCGCCTTGTGCAGTGGGGTGCCCTGGGAGTGCTCTGCAATCAGGCCTTGAACTACTCCCAAATAGTAAGTAGTAATGGCCAGTCTTCGCGAACGAAGATCCGGGGAAGGTCTTTACACCTTCCAGCCTGCGCATTGGATTTTTTAGG